>JAWWMO010000005.1:19284185-19296509 GCA_035047845.1 Dendrocincla fuliginosa
CATCACTTTAAAATCCACGTAGATAAGTCAATTCACTGCTCTACATTTTGTCTGTTTTAAACATAAAGTGGAAATAACCCCATTGTGATGGGCAGAATGTCATGATCCTCAGGTGTCAGGGTGTGATATCAGACCATATTATATTTTACTTTACGTGACTTGGAGTGCTGAGCAAGACTCTAGTTTTCCTTCTAGGGTTAAGAAATGATCAGCATTTAAGAGAAGCTAGCTTGCCTTACAAGCAAGTGGGACTTTTGTATGTTCTCATCCTTGCATGCATTGTTTAAATGTGTGTGAGAATCCTGCAGCCTCCGACGGGCATTCCCCAGCTCAGGTTTGGGAGAACCTGGAGTGTTTTCTTTCGTGTCCTTTCCCTGCCAGGCAGGGTGGCCATTTGCTGAGTTAATTTCATAGCATGCAGATGTTTAGTGTATGTTTGGAGGGAAAGAGAAAGTTTGGACAGACACAGATTTTGCTTTATATTATTCTTTGACCTGAAGTCCTTTGTTTATTTAGATTCAGCAGCCCCTGGTGTTGTCAACTGTTCGCGACTGTTCAGGGCTCTTTTGAAGTCAGTGACAGAGCCATTTTCATGCCGACTATTGTTTGTGGCACTATGGCCTTTAAGTCCTAATCATCAACTTGGAAGGAGGTGACTTTGGTTGCTGACTGGAACAGACTGAGCATTTCCTCCAACAAACTGTAGAAAATACTGTTTGTGGGAAGTGTGCGAGTGAGGGTGAATGGGTGAGGGGCTCACGGCAGGAAAAACAACTAACAGGAAAGCATAAGGAGAGACATCATCCTTCTTGCTCTCCACCAGTTCTTTATCTGACAGTCCTCCTGCTGGTTGCTTTTCCTGCTGAGTCTCCTCCTCCTTCCGTCCCCTTGACATGCGAAATACACATCCAGTGAATACCTACACAATGACAGCAACAGCACTTTGTTACTGAAACTCCCTGCATGCCCATTCTGTGATTCTTGTGTGGGATGCCATTGTTTTGGTTACCTCTGGGCTTGACATTATGTGAATTGCACCTGCAGTATGGCCTGGTCTGGAATTGTATAATGCAATAATAACTTGAACCAGGACTTCAACAAAGTAAAGGTTTCAGGATATGTTTTTCACAAAGTAAATTGTTTTTAAAGTTTTGGGGGTTTTTTTAATATTTTCATCTGTAAATGTTTTGCTTCTGCATGAAAATTAAGTCATATGTACTGATTTTCCACAATGCATGAGTTTTCTCTGGATGATTTGCAGCCTGACTCCTTAAATTACTTCCTTACAGTTAAATGCTCTTGATATTTGATTTTGATGGAGTTATTTCTGATCAGCATCAATGTTGTCCTGCTTTGTGTATTTTTCCAACTTAGAGATCTGTCAATTCCCATTGGTTTTACTTTCGGGAAATGAAAATTGAATAAGAAGGGTCTGTGGCAATATATTAAAAAAACTGAAAACCAAAAAACCAGGAAAAATTAAGAAGAATGATAAATTATGTCCCTTGTAATTCACTGCTGACAATTCACTTCTGCTTTTGTTTTTTAGGTACTTCCCACCAAGGTGGTTATTCCCACCATGCCGTGGTCCATGCATTACAAAAATGTGGCATTCGTCACATTGACACAGCAAAAAGATACGGCTGTGAATCTCTCCTCCAGAAGGCCATCAAAGACAGTGATGTGAAGCGAGAGGACCTCTGGATAACTACCAAACTCTGGCATAGTGATTATGGCTATGAAAACACAAAAAAGGCCTGCTTGGAGTCATGTGAAAGACTTGGTGTTGAATATCTTGGTATGAATTTCTACATATAGATCATTTATTGTGCCTTCCATTTGAGTACTTGCAAAGATGAATTAATTCCTGAAAAAAATTACATAGTACAGATAAATCACAGAAACCAAACTCTGCCTATACTTACACATCTGCAGGTTTACTCTGTTTCTTCTCTAGAAAGTTCACATGCATGCAATTGAGAGCAGAGTTTTTTCATGTTGAAAATGCAAGTATGTTTTGTGAAGGTATATTTCATTGTTAAATTACTTGAGGAACAACTATGTGAGTTTTATATATTTTGCTAAAAACACCCAAAACCTATGAAACAAGGATTCATAAACTTTACAATAATATATTGGCAACAGGGTGACAAAAATGCCTGTTTTTTCTGTGGTCTGTTTTCTTTTTCTCAAGGAATGGGAGTCCTTTCTAGAACTTATTTTGTAGGTGTATTAACATTTTAAAATTCGCAATGCTGCCTTTGGTTTGGCCTGTCTGATGCAATACATTTTGGGGAAAAATGTTAGAAGTATCTGCAGGACCTTAGAAAGCTAAAACTAATTGTAGCTAACACTGATGCAGTTTCAAATTTACCTGATCATAAATTTCTTGCAGTCAAAGCTGTGATATTGTTTCTCTCTTATTAGAGAGACAAAGAGCTGCAATAATGATGGCAATTAGCAGGCAATAGAAGAGGAGGTACCTGATAAACATGTTTGCTTCTTCTTCCCTAGCTAGAGCAATGAGAAGAAAGTGGAGGTGGAGGAAGATGAATTTAAAGTAGTACTCTAAAGTAATGACACTGAGGGAGGTTGTGCTAATGCTGATAATCAAGAAATAATTGACCTAATCATCAAGAACTGCCTGTCAGTGCCCTGCAAACCTTCATTTCGTTTCTTTTCTCACCCTGTCTCTCTTTTAACAATAAACAAACTTTAATGGGGAAGTGAACAGCTTCTGTGAAGTGTGAATTTTACGGAATTAGTAACATGTAATATTAATGGCAGCTGTGTGGTCTATTTACTGGGGGTTTTTTGCTTGGGTACTTTGCAAGATGAACAGGGAAAAACTTATATCTGTTAAAGACAGATACTTGTATGCACATCTTTTGCTTCCTTCTTTCTGGAAATGTATCCCTTCACTTCCTCCACAGGTACAGAATAATGCAAAATGAATTAAAATTTCTTTTTGTCTGTACTGTGCAAATGCAGGTCACTACAACGAGGCTTTTATAAACCAAGTTTCAAACCCTGACTTTCTCCTTTAAACTGAGAAATAGCACTATTCCTTCTCTCTGCTTTCTGCTTGTTATTTTGTGTTTGCTTTCTTTTTTCTTCTGCTTGCTCTGGCACTGGTGCTGAATGTCGATGAGAGGAAAACTTGACTCTCTTCCAAGAAGTCACTTTCAGTGATTCCGTCTAGTACTGTAAGTTGGTTTTATTTTCTCAGGTAGTAGACTGAAGTAGGTGCTCACACAAATACTGAATTTGCATATTGCTGCTAAGCAAAAATACCTGAAGGAAGGAAAAGAATATCTGAGAGCAAGAAATGCACAAATGCAGTCACCATGTGAATGAGTCCTTGGATTGGCATAAACATAACTTTAGTTTGTGAGATATGTTCAGATCTGAGAATTCTTTTGCTTATATTAGTAAAACAAGGGAGTATTACAACTGTCTTGCAATTTGTCTCCATACTAGATTTGTTCCTTTTTTTATTTTTGTTTTGTTGTTTCAATACCCTCACCCATCTTCTCTCCTTCCTCACATTTCTTCCACCGATGTGGAGGTCTCTGAAGAATTTCCAAAGCCCTTCCCAAACAACTTAGTCTGCCATAGTGACCTAACCAATGTAGGCTTCAGCTTGGTTTAACTTGACAATTTGTGAAGTGTGATGGCTTTGTAAATACTTCACGTGCAAGTCACTGATCTGTATATAAGAATGGTGACTTCCACAAGAAGGACAGGATAGCAAGTGGAGCAACAGTTTTGCCTAAATGAGTTTAATCCCTATTGGATCAGCTCCACAATTTCTGTTAAGCACAGTGTGATCTGCACTGCTCTGAGAGAGAGAGAGTTGAGTTGCATCTTTGGTGCTGTTTATGCTGGTGAATTAGATCCTAAGAGGAGGTACAACACCTGGGGTGTTTCATGAGGTTTGTGGAAAGTCTCATGCGTAGAGAGTTCTGTACGTCCTGTCTGAAAGCACCCAGCTGGAAGGTGCTACTGGAAGGATTTTAGAGCAAAATGGGGCAGTACCTTCAAACATAAACTTCTCAGGTTTTTCAGTAATGCTTTAGAGTAAGAGCATCCTGTTGGAAATTGAGGCTTATCACAAGTCTAACAAAAGTAATTAGAGTACAGAAGATTGGTTTGAATATATGGTTATGAGCTTGTAGAACTAAGCTCTGTTTTCATTCATATCTACATTTTGTGTCCCTTTTCTGCTGTACCATAGAGAGGACCTAAAATCCATGGCAAAAAGAGATCTGGTAATAACAGGACAATTTGTGCCCAAGATTATTTAGGAAAGTAAATTCTCTATTTTCAAGCGTGCATTAATGCTGGCATTTTTTCTGTGAACTAGTGATCAGAATAAATCAGAATTTCCTGATTTTATTTATTAACCAAATATATGGGGATTCAGAGCATTTCTGTAAAGTTACATGGTTCATAAAGAAAACTGAAATATCCTAAATAATACATCTGTGATGTTAGACCTTTATCTTGGAGGGAAAGTTAGTAATTCAGAAGACTGCAGAAAAAATAAGTTGGAGGAGCCCTGACAGCTAAATGTGCAGCTGAGCTCTCTGTTTCTGTTTCTGTTAATTTTCTTGAGGATCCTTATGGATTACATAGTCCATCTATACAAACTGAATTAGAGACCTGGGAAATAATCTGACAATTAATAGATCTGTGCATTATCAGTATATAGAATGCTACCTGTTGAAGCAGATAACTGTTGAAAGCAGTCACAGCGTTTTAAGAGAAAAAGTGCTCCTTTGAAATACTCGTGAAGCCTTTTCAATAAACGTTTTTCAGGCAAATGGTATCGGTAGTGCAGTGTTCCCGGATTTTGGGTGGAACTGGTTGATTACATATCCATGACATGCTGGAAATTTGTATTATTTGTGGGTAGTGGTTGTAACAGATATTCTGCTCCTTGCATTTAATTAATGTGGTCCTCAACTAGCAGTCACAGTAAACCAGAGTGAAATGGCAGCAAATCTTACAGGTTTGGCAGTTGCAGAACACATTCCTTGGGATTTGGATCTAACCTCCAAAGTAATTTCCTGAATGTGATTGGTGGGTTACAGAATTCATAAACAATTTTATTTTCCTTTTGGCTGTTCCGAGTTTTTCCCATTCAGGCAAATCTGACCTATCACAAATCCCCAGCTGGAGCTGGACAAATGCACTCTCAGCATATTCAGTGTAATAGCTGAATCACAGGGAATGGGTGTATTACCATAATTCAGGTTCTGTATTGCTTCAAAACACTCTGGAGGTTTTTTCACGTTGTTCTTTGTTCAATAGAGCAAAACACAAACCAAAAAGGATTGAGTGGGAGAGAAAAATACATCTCAACATTATGTACAGTGACTTGAGTAAAGGAGGGAAAATACCATCATTGCATTAAGATAGCTGGGAAACATTGAAAAATATACTTTTGCTTTTAGGTGTGCTGTGTTCTTCAAAACTACATTTGTTTTAGTCAATTTTTTTAATATTGTATTAGGAATTTGAATAGAATTGCAAACTTTTATTTCCCACAACAACATGCTGTTGGCTTTTAAATGTATAAAATGTCCGTGGACTTTTAATTTAAAAGGAACCGTGTTGATTGTATGTCTACAACCACTAAGAAGTAATAAGCCATTCTATTTTAAATGTATGTGTGAAAGCAGCGTTAGCTTTTTCCTGCAGCACTGTGCCTTGACATTTAAATGAACCTCAGGCCTTCTCTTACCACTGCACTATTGCAGCTTGATTGTCTGTACAGGATGTTTTAGAAAGCTGTTAAATACAAAAATTGATTGTGAATGTTTGGAGGTTTTTTCTGTCTTTCTCAAGTGCACCCTGATACTGTGAATCATGGTGGATTTTTTGACTTAAGATTATTTTTGAAAAATATATGGTTGGAGGGCATCTCAAGGTACTGATTAATCTTTCCCATGCTACAAAGCACAACCCCATCATTCTCAAGAAATAAAAATGTAGTCTGTTCTTAAAAACTTGCAGTGATAAAGTTACACATTTCTTGGTTACTAGAACCTTAAGCTATTTCGATAAATTATTTAAAACTCATTTCTTGCCTCCAAAATGAATTAAAGAGTGGTTTTGTTCTCATAATCCCCCAGGAGGGGAAATATTTTAAGCAAAAGAAAGTATGTGTGGGTGTAGGGTGTGAATATGTGTACAAATAAAGATGCAATCATAGACTTTGGTGTGTGCAGGGCTTACTGTTTTTGTTGGCCTGCAGGTACCATGGAAAGTTTTCTGACAGATGCAGTAGAAGAAAGCAGATCCTGGCTGTGCCAGGGGTGCTTTACCCATGACTGGTACAAAGACTATTCTACTCTTTATCTATGAGATAAGGTACCTTTGCCCCACATCTTTGGTGAACACTTCTTCCAGTCCAGAAGGAATGTACTTTGTGATCTAGTAGATGCCCTCTAGTCCTAAATGCATGTATTTCTAAATGTGAAGTAATCTTTTATAAATTAAAATAAATATAATAGGATGATATGGACATCACATACCTGGTAACATCACCTTTCTAAAATAAAGGACCAACAGCTAATCAGGTTTTCACTGAAGAGGCCTAAGGGAAGGCTAATACAGGGAAGGCTGATATGTTGCATTTTTTTTAAATGTCCAAGGCCAGAGATCTTTCAGTTATCAAATCTGTAAAGTCTTTCTTCTGAGAGGCTTTAGTTTCTTGGGCTGGTACAATGCATCTCTGTACATGGAAATCCATGATGTAGCTATTTCTGTGAGCATTTGCAAACTGTGGTGTTTAACTAAATAGTCAGGCTTTTGGAGAAGTAGCTTTTGGTGAAATTCTGCTGAAGTTTGATTATTTTTGCTAAATGATGTGTTTCTGCATAGTTAAGCAGTTCTTACTAGTCTGGTTTGGAGAACATAGCAAGCAGCAATTAAAGATACATAATTCCATTTTTATGTGAGGTAGGCGTCAGACACCAGTAACTCACACCTACTTATATGTGACATTTGCTTTATCTAAGCAAAAAGGTTTAAATTCAAACATCGCAGTCTCTATGCAGTAACTACCACCAATTACATATAATTTTGGATCAAAATGAACACTTGATATTAGCATTTCCTAATGCAAATTCTTGGGTTTATGTCTAATATAGATTAGTGGAAATTTTATTGGCAACAGAATTTGAGCCCTGAGTTTTGATCATAACCTCACCAGATGCATTAATCAATATTATTTCTCAATATTAGCTTTCAGTTAAATGTCACAGAAATTGGTATTTATTCCCATACCAATGGTATTTATTTTTATTAAATACAAGTTCTTTTCTCAGAGCAATTACAGAAGTAATTATTCATAGACTGGTGGTGAACAGGACTGCATATAGAATTGGAAGTGGATTTTATGTATATAAGGGCAAAAAATGAGCAACTTTCTTTTTAAATGTGATGCAAATCCAGATGCTGCAGGTCATTATATATGAGTGATATTTTCTTCTCTGAAGAATTGTATTTAAAAGTCTAATGGGTTATTGATATCAGAAAGTGCAAATTTAGCTTGTGATTTTTGTGATACATCCAAAATAACTTTTCTTGAGAAAACTGTAATGTATTTTACTGTACAAAATTCTGTACTGTTCTAAATAGATTTTTAATGCAAGTAACATAATGTCCATAACAGTGTTGCGATGATGTGCCAAAATTGGAACTGGTGTGTTATAGAGAATTTCATGTCACCTTTTCCTCTTAAATTGAGGTTGAGGGGTTTTTTTAGAGGTGGTAAACTAATATACCAGCACACTGGAATAATAATCATTAGCGTAGTCCTTAAATGTGAATAAAAAGAATTATTTTTCTTTTGTTTCCCCACATTTTTTCATTATTCACAACGCAGAGGATCTGTGTTTTCTCAAAGAGGTGATGTAAATGAATGGAGTGGTGTATTCCAAGAACAAAAACTCTTCTCATTGCAAACAAGTCTGGGTTTTTTTTTTAATTTCTTAACTCTATATTTGGACTGCCAAAAAAGGAATATTATAAAATACAAAGAAAATGGTGTACATCTCAGTCACCCCTTTCTTTCCTTTTCCTGTTTTTTATCAGACTAATGTATGCAGTAAAGGCCTAAACCTGTTTGGCAGGAATGCCTGCAGTTACCTGTTTAATCTGCAGATAGAATTTAAATAGTAATGTAATTGTTTTCCAACTATCTCTTAAATTTCTCCTTCAGAATGTCTAGCAGTGTCTACAAACTTATAAAGGAGCTATAGGTCCTGTTATTTTTGAAATTTAGATTTTCTCATCTAGAACTCTGAGTCCAGTACATGTACATTTCTCATTCTGTGTGTAACTTCTGCTGCCCTTTGTTGTTAATGAGATGTCATTTATTAAAACTAAATTATGTATACAGTAATGATCACGGAGTAAGATTGGTATCTGTTATGATAATAATGTGTTGGGGCCATTATGGCGGGGAAGTGCTGTTTCACATCATTTGATACATTTATTTTCTGCACATTTTAATGAGCAGTCTGCCTCTGTTTCTTTTTCAGATCTGTATTTAATGCACTGGCCTGATACACAGGTTCCTGGTAAAAGCAATCGAGAGGTTCGAGCTGAAACCTGGAGAGCAATGGAAGAGCTGTATGAGAAAGGTGATGTAACAACAAAAACTTATCTCAGCAGAAGAATTTACAGTGCACTTAGGAATTTAGGGAACTCGTAGTGAGAGGTGTTAAAAAACTTAGTTTGAACTGGATGCCCGTATTTCAGCGGAATTTGTGTGTGGAAGTTACGCGAATCTCTTTGGAAATTGCAGCAATTCAGTGTTGCTTTTAAATAATACATTGTGACATTGTGTCCACGAGATGAATAATAGTGTGAATACTTCCTTGAGGAAATCTACTGATTGCATTGAAGTCTGTATGCCACTACAGAACACCTCTGAACACTGCAGAATACTTTTGTAATAACCTCTGCTTTAGGTATAAATCATGCCAAGTTCTACTTCTTTTAGATTTGTTTTTTAATTGTATGATGCCATTTTCCAATTTATCCTATATTGTGGTATTTTGTAGCTCCTTTTGTGTTTTAGAGAAGTTCAGAAAAAGGAAATGGCTGTATGAGGAATACTCAACTGCAGATTCCTTGGTACTAACTTTTGGGAAAAAAAGTCAAAGAAGGGAGCTATTCCTCAAGTTCTGATAACTCGATATTTGGTGCACTGCAGACTTCAGTTTATGTTCATAGCAATAGGAAGAGTAGACTGTAGATTTAAGAGGAGGATTTTGCTCCTGAAGTATGTAGAATTTTTAGAAGTGGTTATTATTTAAAAATGAGGGAACATCCTGTCATGCAGTTCTTGGGCCATGTGGACCACCCTGTTTACAACTTCAGAGAAGTTCCACAGAGAGAGAGAAGACTTCTTGGGTTAAGTAGTCTAACACTAACCCAGGATTAGTGAAATAGTAATTGTAACAGGAGAGTTGTATGAAGGCAGTTACAGGCTGAATGTCACTACCAGCTTTATCAGAGCCATAAACCAACCTCTTCTCTTACACTTCAACACTTTGTTTACTTTTGCTCTTCCACTGGAAACACAGAAGCAAATTATCTTTGGTACATCTTTTGTTCTTGTTTTTTATACTAAGTGTAGGGGAAGTTGACAGTGTTTTCTGCCATGTAAGGCATTGCAACATTTCTGTTTGTAAAGAAACTGACCTAATACTTCAAAGCATCAATGACTCATATCTAAAGATGGATGATTCCACAAGGTATTTCATCTTTCCATTGAAAAGTTTTTTCCTGATGAGTATTTAAGTTAGTGCATGTAATTTGTGCCTAGATATGCCATCTTAATTCGCTGCAAACCGATTGTATTTTTCACATTTTATTATTTTTGCTATTCTATCAGCTTTTTTCTGCTTTGGCATGTGTCTTTGTGGTCTTTCCTGTCTTGCACAACTCTTCCTTTCTCTATCTCTTCCTTCTCATCTCTTCCTGATGGGAAAGATTATAAACTATTCAGTGGTCTTCTAGGAAGACACTGGATATACTATTGCTGGCCACACAAACAGAGGTAAAATTGCTTTTAATTTCCATTTGTATGCATGATAACTCTTTACAGACATCCCCTGTTACATTTATTTTTCCTGAAGTTGCATTTCTTCAACAGTTCTGTCAATTTGCATGTTGCTGTCCTTAGTCTTTTTCTGAATTTAAGGATTCTGTTGACTCATGATCCATTTAGCTGAGCATAAGTTTTCCAGCTCTGGTTGTCTGAATGACTTCAGATAGATCATATACAGGAGAAGGAAAATTTAATAGTCTGGTTGAGTCAAGTGCCTTAGAACATTAACTTCCACTCTTTGCTTTAGGGGATGCAGACTCTGGATGTCCTGACCATAAGTATGTGTTAGTGAAATGACACGCAGATGTTAACCACTCTGAAGTTGGAAATGCAATGATTCCTGAGCAAAATGTTAAATAATTTGTTTGCATGGTTAACCACTAGATTTTCCACTGAGGATTAAACACTTGCTGCATATCTTTGTGACTTGCCATGTGTTATGTGAGCAACATGTTTGCCTTAGTATGGATTGAATGCAGGATTTAGTCAAAATCCTTACTGGAGGAAAAGTATAAAATCTTCATTTATTGGGGGAAAAAATTACAAGTTTGTTGGAGGGGGGGAAGTTGTCAGTTCTCTACTAAACAGGTGAGTTCTTTGTCTTCTCTGAACTTGACATGGGTTCCTGTTTGCAATTCTGTTACTTTTTTTTAGAAGTGTTTATTCTGAAAAAAAAAAATAGTAGGAACTAAACGCTTCACATTTAAGTATTGACTATTTAAACAAGTAATGTGCTTCTGCATTCAGTTGACAAAGGTAATATTGAAATGATTCACCTTACTAGTGGGTTTAGCAATTAACTGTGTCTACACTGAAGAGTGTCTGAAAGTGCAGAGAAAAACCACTGTTCTCTGTAGAAAACAAATTGGTTTGTGTTATGGAACTGATAATGCATTTGTATTACGGAACTGTCTGCAAGAGACTTATGAGATGGTTAAAAGATGTCAATGTTGACCTAAGTCTTTGCTCTGGCTGAATTTAACAAGATCTTCTTTAATCACTTCTCTGTATTGACAGATAGTTTGAGTGCAGATATTCGTAAATTTCCTTCTTCAACTTGAATTTAAATCCAGGTTAATATTTATTCTGCAAAATTCCACTTACTTGGGACAAGAAACATTATTTTAAAGTAATGTAAATTACTAATAATATATAGTTATTATCCTAGGAGGAGAGTAAATGAACTACTAGTACTCCAGTCTCTGAAAGTCTTTAATGCAGATTTTTTTTAAAGATTACATAAAATTTTAGATTGATCACATTGGTCAGAAGTGGACACAAGAAAAACACCAACTGCATCTACATTCATAGCTTCAAGAGAATTTTTTTTAACTCTTGTCTACAAAGATAAATTCAGCCAGGTTCATCTGAGAGCCAGCACACAAATGCTGCTGTAACACAACTTCCAGGGCTTCTGGCCTCAAGCATCTTCCCACCCAGCTGAGGAGAGATCAGAGATTCTGGGTCTCTGCCCCTGTCCAGGTTACTATGCCCCCAGATAATATAAACTTTGTGTGACAACTTAAAAACAGTTTGAATATTTGTCAAAATTGTTAAGATAACTACTTTAGGAAGCAGAAAACTTGCATAAAAAAATTAAACAAAACTCCTTGTATTATAATGAGTCCAGTTTTTGTAAACTCCTAAGTACCTCTGATTGTGGAAGGCTTATTTTTGCAACTTTATTGTTACTTGAATGCAGCACGTGCCAATGAAATCATAATCTGGTAGATACGCATTCACCGAAATATGCAGGCATCCTTAAGTTGACTGTTTGTTAATCCATGCTTACTAATGATTCCTATATACACTCCTAATGAAGGTTTGGAGTTGAGCTGTAACATTGGAATATTACCATAAATGAAAATAATAGATTCAGGTGACAAGAGAGATCCTCTGCTATCACTTAAAAAAACCCACTCTGGCTTACCACCATACTGGGTTTGTATTTCATCAAAAGGAATGTGAGATTAGCCATTTTTCAAAGACACTCTTGTCCTGGTACGATTTGAGCTGGAAATATGAACAATTTAAAATGAGAATGTGAATAGTATTTGTAAGGAACGTGGTTACCCTCTCCAGTTGATTACTTACTGTACTGAAGTTTTGGGCTGCATTCCTTGCATCCAGTGTACTTTAGAAAGTAAACAGAATCTGGTTACTGCCCCAAGGCTGGAGTCTTAGAACAACTT
>JAWWMO010000005.1:19296609-19379353 GCA_035047845.1 Dendrocincla fuliginosa
ACGGTATGACATAGTACATTAAATTATCTATGTTAAAATAACACACCCGGAAAGTTTTACCCACTTCACATGTTTTAATCCCTCTGAGTTGCACATGAAACATGATCCTGTGTCTTTCTGGTTTGCCTCTGATCTACAGAATCTTTGGCTAAACATGATTATCTTTTCAGTAGGTTTTCTAGAGTCCATTAAATGTTCTACCAGCATCTTTCCCTCTTTAACCTGAAATTTGTATATTTTTACCCTCTGTCCTCTCTTCCCTACAAAGGTAAGGTTATACTTTTAATTTGCTTTTGTAGTATTTCTGTTATATGGCCAGAGCCCAGTCATTAAATTTGAATTTTCCCTAAATATCTTTCCAGGGATAAATGTCATACCAAAAGTATATTAGAATGTTTATTGATCATACTGATGAATTCTAACACTGCTTGATTCATGAGAGATTCACATGCTGATTAAGAAAGAATTCAGTGAAGAGATTTCTATTTTGTCTTACAGTCTGTTGCCTTTCATATGTCTTCAGACCTAGGATTTGCATGCCTTTAGGCCTTGCTTCCAGAGGGAATTGTGCCAGATGTTATTCTAGTTCAGGGATCAGAATTCAGCACCTGATCCTGGTAGTCAGCCCAAGGGATCAGAAGATTTTTCTCATGAACAAGCTCCTGAGGAACTGTCACTGATCAACCATTGCAACTTCTTTATATTGAGAATTAGGAATGGGGGAAAGAAATATTATTTTCTTTACTGGATTTAGAATTTTAGTAGGTATGTGAAAGTACAGGATGAAGGCAGTGAATTTGTTTAATAGCCTGCATACATGTTTTTCTTTACAGGGCTATGGGATAAACAGTGCTGAGGGAAAAGGGAGAAAAAAAAAATCCAAAAGTTGGTCAGTGAGACATTTGTGTATAATAACTGGTTATTTTTGTTGTAGCAGCTGAAATCAAATAGGATTCTTGTAATATCAAGGCTATGGTTTGAATTTTTGTGGGCTCAAAATTGTAATTTTGTGGAATTATCTTCTCCAATACCTCAGAACACGGGCAAGGCTCCCTACAGAATCCATTCCAAGATACATACATTGAGTCATGTGTTCCCTTAACAGCTGCAACATTCTTGTAGAGGCATTTGTCGGCTGGCAGATGAAAGCCATGTGGCAAGCTGCTTTGACATCATGGATAGTCATTATATGTGCTCACTGGTAATTGGTCTGTTCCTAGGAAAATGACCCTTTCCATATGCAGTGTCTTTAATGACCCTGATTTTGGCCTTGTGGCTAGCCCATCATCTTGGCAAGCTTTTCATACACACATGCACATGATTACTCATCCCTCTATCTAAAAATGCTGGAAAGAATGATGGCTTCCAGTCAGCTTTTGCCTGAAGTTGGCAAGAGTAGTAACATGTTGGTTGTTCTGGGTTCAGATCCCACTGGGACTCACTGCCATTTTATTAAAACTGCTTATCTTTTTAGTGTTAGCAGTGCAGCTTAGGCTGAACATGAAATATTGCTTGCATCAGAAAATCTTTAATTGTTACCAGACATTTTTGTTATGATGATGTTTATGATTTGAAGAGAGTCTCAGAAAGTAACAGAAATTGTTTAGCCCAGTGATTAAGGCTGTGTTACTATGGTCTTGGAAAAAAGTTGTTTTGCTCAGTTCCATGTTAGAGAAGAAATCTAACCAAGCTTAATAATATTCTTGTCCTCCTCATTGCTGGGCATAGACCAGCTCGGTTATTGTCTTTTCTTTCTCCATTTTTTATCTGTTCTTAAAACTATGAGTGAGGGTTTAGTCTACCAAATACAGTTTTTTGTGCGGGTGGCACAGATTTCTAGAATATCCTTTGTTAATGACATATCCTGCTCTTACTCTACTGAAAATTACTTTAAATCTATATGTATGTTTTCAAATGATGAATAGCTGACAATTCAAAACTGCTGTGTTACAGCTCCACAAAATGTTTGCCTCAAGAGTGCGTATGTTGGTAAAAGTCATAGGTGAATGTGTGTTCATAAGTTGCACTAAAGTTCTGATAGGTAAAAGCAAGTAACTAATTTGCCTAGCAACACTTCTTTTTTACATTGTGGAGAGTATTCTTTCTGTACAGATGAAGACATCTCATGAGCTTGTTATTATCAGAAACACAGTTCAGAGATGTGTTTTCATGGGTTGGAGGTGGTTGCAGTTGGTGAGGATGTTGGTTGCACCACACCCTGTTGATCAGATAAGACAGCAATAAAGGCATATGCTACACCTATTTATGTTAAAGATCATAAAGAAATCTTCATCATTTTCAGTATGTTATATAGAAATAAGAAATTACAATAGAAAAAGTCCTTTTGGTGCAGAAGTGTAAAAGTGGGAATGAATCTAAACTTGCATTAATGTCTATGCTCATTTGGTTTGCTCCTTTTTCTTTCTTAATGTTAAGGACTTCATGGGTAATTCTAAATGTAAATTAAGCCCTCAAAGAACATTGTTTCATGATTTGTTGCAGAGTATGGTTTGAGCCTTTTCTACTAGCAAATCCTTTTGGTCAAAACTAAATAAGCTAGCTAAGCAAAAAGATTTAAAGCAAATGTACACATTTATGTACCCACACAGAAGTGCCTAGAGGTCCCAGTGTGAGCACTAGAACTCTTGTGAAGAAGGCAGTGTTGAAATACCTTTCTTTTTCAAAAGAAAGTACTTGACCAAAATAACTTTTTGTCTCAATAAATAATTATTCATAATTTGGGGGAAAAGCATAATTTATCTTTTTTGCATATGCTGAACTAAAGCCTTAGATTTCTAGCTATTATAAATCAGTATTCCTTTTTTGACATCAGTTAGGTTGCTGTTATTCATACCAGTTGGGAATCATTATGCCCTCTGATATGGAAGTCCAAAAAGTATCCCAGTTCAGGAAACTGTGCCATCATAGTTACAGAGGGGATGAGCTGTTTAGAATCTTAACGGCATGCTCTCTGTAATACTTCCAAAGTGCTACGTGTTCCAGCAGCCTGTAGGCACGTAGCTGAGTTGCTGATAATTGGATCACGTTTTGAGCAACCAGGGTCAGAGGCAGCATACATTAAGCCAGTATTGCTGCATTATCCTGTTTAGTTAGACATGTAAAAATTGTGTAAACTGACTGTTTGTAATGAGTTTTTAGTCACAAAAGTTGACTATTTGACTTCTATTCATGCCTACTCTCCTGCTGTCCTCACAGTTTACCATGGTTCCCAGGTGAGCATAGAAGAAGTAATGATCACAGAATTGTAGCAGCAGAAAAGTCATTTTAAGGCAGATAAGCACCTCTGCTGTGGCAATGAATAGGCTAAAAAGAAATCCTTTGGGGGAGGATTTCTGTGTTTTCAGTTTTGCCACAGTGTTCCTGTGTGTCTCAGACAGGGCACTCAGCCTTTTGGAGTCTGTATTTTAGCCTGTGAAATGAGAACAAGTGTTACTTCATAGATTTAGAAGTTAATTCCTTATTGATTCTGTCTAAGCATAGTCTGCTTTATTTATCGAGGCTTTGGCTTTCAGTCTGCATGTGGGGCACGCTCAGCCCACAGCTTTGATTTAGCAAATTGTGCTGAAATCAAATCTTGTATGGTTTCTATGAGTAATGTGATTTACCCCCAGAGAAGTTCTTAGGGTGCATATCAGAGAGAATGTGGACCTTTCCAACCTGTGTAACCTCCATTAATGAAGTTACAGTTACTGCAGTTGACCTCTTGTGAAAAGTAGATCCATTTGTGTTTTTATTCTGTGGCCTGAATAGAAGATAAAACAGAATGGGCACTGTTCGCTGGACGTGGGAATTCTCCCTTGCTCTGACTCATGTAGAGCAGCAGGGAGGGGGAGGAAAATGGGCTCCACAAACCTGGTATCCAGTTTTGTAATTTAAAAAACCTTTTTGATCTGAACTTTCTACATTTAATATTCCAGAGGGTATTTAGAAGTTTGATAAAAGTCCATAGTAGTGCTAGAGAAAGATAAGGCTCACTATTGTACTAAAACAGTGTTTGGTGCCAAGACAGTATATTTATGCTTTTTTGTTGGAAGAGTAACAGTGCCCATCAAACTTTTTATAAATTGATATTATTCAGATTAAAGGGAAAATGAGCCAGTCATTCTCTAGGTTGCCATAAAAAATACTTTAAGCTTAGTATGCAGCTATATTGCAAACCAGTGCTTTGCAGCAGCTGGGAAAAATAGTGTGGTAAAATTACCAATGGGCTGGAGGCCAAGATTTTTTTGTGTAGAATAGAAAAGATCCTTACTTTTTTCCTGTTATACTCAATCATTATTCTGCCAATATGTTTTCTGATGTGTGTTGCAGAGTTTCATGATAGGTTTTCAAAGCTGGATGAAATTTTCTGTTCCCCCATTGTGGTCAGTCAGTTTTTAGCATGCATAGGCGTTGCCAAGTTTTTCTTCGAGCCTGTGAAGTCAGAGTCGCAAGGAGTAGGACAAAGCCTCAGTAAGCCTTGGGAGCTAATGGGGAATTGCAAACTCTTTGTTTATTGCACCTGGCACTTTCTCAAAATCTGCTTCTTAGGGGCCAGACCACTCATTTCCTCAAGCAGATAAGGAGGAGGATTTCACTCCCCAAATCAAAGTTCTGTGACTTTGTAAATAAGACAGTATAAATGTATATTTTAAGGGTACTTTCTAGAGGGATTGTAGCTAGCACATTGCAAACTTTTATCTCAGGAAGCCTGAACTTTAGGACTAGTTAAACTGGTTAAGCTAAAATAAGTATACACTTCAAACCCACATGCTATCACAACAGCTAAGACGTTAATTGTGCCTCAGTTGTCTGAAATGAGATTTTTAAGTATACTAAACAGATATTAAATTGAAAACAGCAAATGCCTGCCCCCCTCAAGAGCATTCTAGTGGTTTTGAGACCCGTGGCAGAAACTGGGGAACTTGCATCTGTGTGAGCTCTGTGAGAGATGAAATGTTAGGAAATGTGCCCCCCCGCCCCCCACACACACATCCCCTCCAGGGTATTTCAAGGCAATGAGTTGGGATGCTTTTATACAAGTTTCTCAGTATGTAGGTTTTTTATATCTGCTGTTGATGTGCTTTCATAGATCTCATTTGATACATGTAGTCACAAGTGTCCGTCTGTCAGATAAGGCCCAGGAACAGACCAGACCTTCATTTTCTTGTCCATCTTTTCTTAAATCTTCATGCTTAAGAATTAATCCAGCAGATGTAAATGTGGAAATAATTCTGTGTAATCTTCTGCTTTAAGACAGTCCTTCTGAGATTTGGACAATGCTGAACAACTGTGTTAATCTTCCATCAGGCAAATGGAAGCAATTCTCTATATATAGAGTAGAATCCACTGATTGATTGTTGAAATTTAAGCTCTCTTTTTCAGGAAATTCCACTGTTTTGAATTCATGTTTCTACCATGCATTAAAATAAGATTTTTAATAGTTAGGCTGTGCAATTATTTTAATTATTTTATATTGTTATTTAATGCAAAAGATAAAATGCTGTAATTGTCATTTATTAGCCTGTAATTAAATCAAAGCCATGGTGTTAAAAGAAAGGGTTCTAACTTTACCAAAACTATATATGTATATTTAATTAAAGTGAAATGTTTTAAGTGTATTCCCCCGAAACAAAAAGTTTAAAGAATATGCTGGTTCTGCAAAAACATTGAAATTCTAATTATTGTTTCTCTGTTTTCTGGGAAAATGTGTGCTTTCTTGGCAGTTTTGAATTTAGCTTTGTGTGACATCACTCTAAACACACAAATGCTATGATACTGACTTTAGTAGGAATGGCTGAGATGACTTTTAACACAAAACATAACTGAAATTTCTTGATGGGAAATATAACACCATGGAACAGACTTCAAAGTCTCCTATGAGAAATATGGTAGAAGCAAAACATCTTAGACTATACTGTAGGGGAACAAGAATAGAAGCTTTTTTGTGGAAATGTACAAGTTTGATAAGCCCTTTCATATTTATTATCTGAGATTGAATTTTGTTTTATTTCGGCCTGAAATGAAAGCTTTATTCTTCAAGGGCAGTAATGGCATGTTTTTTGTAACTCCTTAGCTTTCAACAATAGTGTATAATATTTTGGTTCACCATTGTGTTAAAACTGTTTTTCTGACTGCTGTGGCATAATGATTTATTAGTGTTGACACTTCAGGGTTGTTTGTCAAAAGCTCAGGTTTTGCTCCTTCTGGCAGATTACATACAAATTATGTAAATCACTATAGTGTAGGTTTTAACCTAATTATGTTACACATCTTGAACAATGATAATTTCTGTAAGGGAAAGATGTCTAGCATTTTAGTTGCCAATGTATTTTTATTTATTTCGGTATTCTACAAAAGAAGCCACATTAAAAAGTTATAGTATGTGTTATAGCAGCTTTTGCTGCTGTGCAGCTTATCTGCTTGTGCTGCTAAAGTGTGTGAAAACTGATTTTTTTTTTTTCTTTTTCAGGGCTTTAACATTCTGTTTATAAGAATTAGCAGTAAACTGTAACTTCACTTACAGAATTTTTAGAGCACTAGAGAAATTTAATTTCTTTGTGTATAGATGTGCGCATGCCTATACATTTTATAGAATTGGCCAGCTCAAATAAATACTGGATTAACAACAGTGATGAGACTGCTGCGTTAACACACCTTGAGACAGACTTTCCATCTGCAGAGTTACAGACTGAAATGCAGATCAGGTCAATCCAGACAAAGTTCACCTACTGAAGAAGTTAGTCTGAGTTGTGGTCCACAGAATCCACAGTCCAGGGAGAGCCCTACTAGCCTAGCCACAGATGAGTCAGGGTTGAGGTGTGGTGGCAGGCCCAGGCTCTGAGTTCTCCTTTATTATATCAGGTTTGAAGAAAGACACCTGATTTCAGGAATTTCAGCTCTTAATTTATACACATACATGCACATTTAAGGATTATTTAAAAAATAACCTTCATATCACCTAAATTAACTTTATTTGCGTGTCAACAGAAGCAGACAAATCTAGCTCCATTTTTAAGCTTGATGGTTCTTGCTTGATACTGCTCATTTAATTGAAGATTTTCCACTGAGTTTTACGTAGCATCTCATAATTATCTAACAGAAATATAAGCAATGTGACATAGTTCATTTACACTGCGTGTCCTTGTGTTGTATTGCTCACACCTTATTAGTCTTCAGCAAATGTTCCACTTTTCTTTAGTTTTGGCACGCTGCTCGGAACACCATTTCCTTCTTTTCATTCTGGTGGAGTCCAATTGTTCTTTGCTTATACTACATTAGCCTTTCCCAGAATTTAACTTGGAGTTTTTATACACTGGGGAGTTTCCAGTGTGTTTAGATTATAAAATGATTTCCTAACGTGACTGTGACAGAACCATGCTTTCAGATAATACTGTCAAACGAGATTTTGGTGCTGGTTTTATGTGTTTCTTTGCAGTATTTTGCTCCACAGAAATGATGCAAACAATCATTTTATGTCTTGAAAGTGATATTTTTCAAATTATCCTCCCAGATAGTTAGGATTGCCTCCAGATTTTTTCTTATTCTCTTTTTCATTAGGTGTGTGTAAATCAATTGGCGTAAGCAACTTTCTTACCAGCCATCTTGAGCAACTAAAGGAAGACTGTGTGATTACTCCACATATTAATCAGGTGAGTGGATAGATGTATGTTAATTGTCTGAGTTTGGGATTTTACTCTGATTTTTTTTGGTGAACAACGTCCTCCCCACCCCTGTTCCTGAAAGGCTACACCCAAACTAGTCTTAGTCATACAATTTCATCTTTTATTTCTATATACATATTGAAAACCATTCAGGAAGATGACCTGAAGGGGAGGGAAGTCCTTCCTCCTATTTTCCACCCCAGTTTCTCCCAGGCTACTTGTTTGTGTCTGGTTTTAAGACACAAATGATCCCTGTGACAGCTTTTGATGGTAAAACAGTTAAGAAATAAAATCCAAGGAGCACTGAACATTTAGCATCTCCAGAGAGAAGATGATTTTGGAAAGGCTGTGTTCTAATACTTTTGGACTTCCTCTAAGCGACACTGAGAGCCTCAGGTAATTACATATCCATGCAAGAGTGCTGTTTCCCTTGCTCCCCTCCTTACTTCCTATTTCAAGATCACACTAAATTCAGTGACCTCCTTGTTTAGGCAGGTGCTGTGACAGCCCTGGCAAATTTTTTTTGCTGCCCTAGGCAGATATAAAACGGCCACCTACATACCGGCATGCTGCCAGGGCACTTGACAATTCTTCCCTTGTTGCAGGTTTCTGCCTCCAGCTGTGCTGGAAGTTCATGCTCCCATTCCTACCACCTCCTGCCAGAGAAAGTGTGCTTATGCTAACATGGCCGTGGGAACTGGAATGGATGGAGCACAGGCACATGCTTTTCCCCTTTGTACAGGTGGTCAGGATTTCTGGCAGCTGTTTGTGGTTTAATGTCTTTAACAGCCATACAAAGGTTGCTCAGATTGTGACTGTCAGAACCAAATGCCTCTGACTTTAGCTGTCCACTAGACAAAAGGTTACTAAAGGGCAATTTTGCATAATGTTAAATTGACATAAACCCATATATAATATTTAAATTCAGTTATTCAAAATAAGCCATTAAAATATGTGTTAAGATGGGCAGGTTGATGATTGTTTAAGAATCAGTGAGTTTGCCAAGGTTCAAGAAATACATATCTACAAAGTCTTACTAGAATTTGGTATAAGTTGTTACTGCCTGTTAAATGAGAGTAGCTGTTCAGTGTCCTACTAATCACTGCTAGGTAAAAAACGTGTGATCTTGAACTTGTTTTGAAATTTCCTCTTACCCACAATGTCAAAGTGTTACCAGTCTTCCTGTGTCAGTAGCGTTCATGGAAACAAGTTGTTTCTTGGTCCTATTTGACAGAACTCTTTCTGTGGCTGAAAAGAAGAGACAAAGTTGAGGCAGTGGTGATACTGGGGGGTAGAAGAGGGTTCCTGCAAGTCATTTCTTTAAGGTGATGCACAGCACTGTTCTGAACTTAATACAAAAACCAACAATGAAATACCCGTCCACTGCAAAGTGCTCCACTTTGAACAGTTTTGTTACAGCATTAATTTACACTTTTTAGATTTATAGAATTCTTATAAACCATACTTCACGTTATCTTCAAAAGAGTATTTATTCAGTTACTTGCATAGTGTTGAAGAGTTACTGAGTCTGATGGTGAGGTTACTTAAGCAGCATCAAATTCCTACATTCAAATTGGAACTGGAAATGCTGTACTGAGTTCTTATTTCACTGTCCACAATTTATAATACAATTTTTTGCTATATTTATGCATAAAATAGTGTACTCTTTCAAGGATTTATTTCTAAATACAAAACATTTGCAAATAATCACTGTATACAAAGTCTAAATAAGTAAGAAACAAGTGGAGGAAAATCACTTCTCTTTTAGAATTTAGGCTGTTGTTACAATTCTAGCAGTTCTTACGATGTTAAAATTGAAAGTTGTTTTTTCTGTGAAGAGGAAGAAGTAGGAAGGCAGAAGAAGTAAGCAATACCTCTGTTTTACAAACCTCTCTTCTCAGTTCATGGGAAAAAACCCAATGTCATCATAGCTTTTAAAAAAAGTAGGAAAGGCTTGTCTTTTCAAGAATATAGTATTACTAGGGTATATTACTAAGCAAGCACCGTTTTCAAATTAAAATATATTATTAAAAGTACTGTTGAACAGTGTGTAAAATGATTATAAATACTTTATTCTAGCATCATGGTAGAATGAAGCTTACAATTTAGAAGTTCCAGGTTTGTATTCCAGAGTTCGTAATTGACTTGGCAGTAGTAAGTTTGGATTTATGCTCAAAGAAATCTTTGAAGTCTCTTTGAAGGCTCATAGGCCTGACACTCATTAAGGGAAAAATACATTTTGTAAGTATTTAATTAATATATATGTTTAATTTAATAAAGTGATACGCTAAAACCAAATATTAACTGTTCCTCTCTGAATTCCATGTAGGAATGCTCATCAATATTTTTTTCACTCTAAGCTGCAAATTACTGTATAATACCTCAGAAAGATTCAGTAATGTTGTTGATACTGCCATTAATATTGGGTTTTATTGTGTAAGTTTGTACATAGACTCACTTGAACTGTTCCTCTATAGAGAAAATATTTCTAGGTTTGTATTTCAGTTTTGTAAAGAGAAGTAATTGTAAGACAGCATTCCCATTATTATTGAATTCCAGATGCAGGGAAACTTTACCAGATGAAAAGGACCCACAGCAGGGTGGAAAGGGTAAGGCTTTTGTGTACCATTGTCCAAGGTATGACTTTCTAGGGCCATGTGGTGCGATTGTTATTAGGCTCAGCTTTTCCCCATTTTGCTATGAGTTGAAAAAAACAATGCTTTAGTGAGAAGGTCCCCTGTGGCCCCCTGACCAAGTAGCAACTATGAAAAGTTCTGTAATATGAACTGGAAACTATTTTGTTAAACAAATGCCTGGTTTTACACACAAATCACTCAGAGTAGAGTGCCAGAAAAGATCAAGATCTTCCTCTACCACCACGTGATGGACAGCCCTTGCCTTAGAAAAGTTTGACTAAAATAGCAAGGGTGGGGCAAGGCAGGAAGCAGGAATTATTATTTTGAGGGGAAGCACATGCTGGCCACTCACCTTATGCTTTTTGTAGCTCAGGATCCTAGTCCCTTGCATTCGGATGCTACTAGAATCTTCCAGAATGTTTTCAGGCAAAAATAAATTCAAAAATGGTTATGTTATTTTATGCGTTTGGTTATTTTAGTAATATATTTAAGAAGAAAACCACTTGCTGGTACTAACATGCATCTGCATGTGCCAAAATTCATTTCACAAAATTTGGGAGCCTCTTGGTTCAGGGAAAGGCACAAAGTATAATCTTCCCAGGAAGGAAGTAGTTGTTGCTGTGTACTCTGTTTGTGAAAGAGGCAGGTATATCTCAGCATGCTGCTCTTGCTTTAAACATTTTTGGGGTAACCTGGAACTGTGCTGTCTAGAATCTTACTTAGACCCGCAGGTAAATTTTATTTGCAGTTACATTAGTAATAAATGCTGAAATAAGTCACATGATGCATAGGGGTACTGCAGTTTTTCAGCATTTGATCCTAAATACATACTTCTTTATTTAATATTTTCTAAGCTACATGATTTGCTATACTTAGTGTAAATAATGTCTGCTAAAATTGCCTATTACTGGTGTAATAGTCGAGTAGTGCACCCTGCTTGCTCGTTTCTCCCCTCGTAGTTTTGCGTAAATACAATGAAAATATTTTGTAGTCAGCTCAGGTGCAAACAAGTGAATAATCCTATGACCTAAACACTGTTCTTACACATATAAACATGAAATACAAAGGGTACTCAAAGGTCAAGAAACATCAAAGGCTGAAGACATGGATGTCTGCTGCTTGAACCTTGTTCCCGAGTCCACCTAGTAATTTAGATCATAGCGGCTTCAGGCTGACTCAGCCCAGCCTTCCAGGGGCACAGTTTTTTCTTAGTGCATGTTGAATGACTGCCAGCCTATTGTTCCTGTCTATTGTTGTCTGCAAAGACAACATGTACTAAAGATGAGAAACAGGAAATGTTCATTTGTCCTCTTTGTGGCAGAAGAAATTTTCCAGATTCCATGTGTTGAGGTAATTGTTCAGAAGAGTATTTTTTCTTCAAAATGCGCAAGAGATCGATCTATGGAACAACAGCAATGACCAGTCACAAAAATATATAACATGATTTTGTATTTCGTAAAAGAAAACACTACCCATTTTCATCTGCATGCAGAGGAAGGTATGCTTCTTACAATGTATAAACTGTGAAATACTTAATTTTAAAAGCATATTAAGGAATATTACAGAGGTTCACTTTTGGGTTTCTCTACCTGCCAGAATATGTGGCTCCTCTGAGATCCTTACTTTTCAGTAACTTCTGTTTCCTTTTGCTCCCAACAACTGTGTTTTTGTAGCTTGTTACTTTTCCTCTTTTAACTGGCTCCTGGCAATTTGTGATCTTCCTTCCTACAAAGGGTCTCCTTCACACTTTGTTCCCCAGCAGGATTGCTTCCCAGCATAAGCTTATGGTGACAGTGCTGCACACAGAATACAGGATTTTCCATTTACATCTATGCCAACAGACTTTGCTTCCAAGATCAGGCCCTCTCCTGAGCAAATTGTTCTGGTTGGTCTCTTGCAAACCCAGTCCCTGCTCAGCCCCCTCCCCTTGCCTGTGCAACTCAAAGATGATTAGTAAAGAAACAGGAAAGGACGTAGATTTGGGGAAGAGAAGGTAGTCTCAAAGTACCAATAAAAGTGACCTAATGCTGACTTCCACTGTGCATTTGCATGTATTTCTCAAACAGATCAGAGCAATAGTGTAAGTCCAACTGCAAGTCAGGCAGACAACTAACTGCTCCTTGTACCTTGCTTTTGAGTGAAATATAAAATACACGGTAAACTGTTGTGCCAATTACTGGCAAAATACTTGTTGATTAATACCCTTCATGTGTCTTCTAAAACTGATGATTTACATCTCCCTCCCAGAAGCAGTGATTTCACTCATGTTGTATTTTTAAAACAGGAGAGAAAAAAACATTTATCAGTGACATTTTCTACAAAATGTACTCTCAAGGTTTTTACTAAAAGTTTATTTCTGTTTATCTAAGGTTGAATACCACCCTTTCCAAAGACCTCAGGAGCTGGTTGATTATTGTAAGAGCAGAGATATTGTATTTGAAGGCTACTGTCCTTTGGCCAAAGGTGAAGCACTAACTCATCCTACTATCATTCAGCTGGCAAAGAAATATGGCAGAACTCCAGCACAGATTTGCATACGCTGGAGTATACAGGTAACGAAGGGTGGTAATAAAATGTGTCTCCTTTCTCAGGAAAAATATGCAAATAGTTTGGGTTTTGTGCATCAAAACAGAATTTATACAGAAAGTATTTCTGCCTTCAGTATGTTGATACTGTGTGAACTAATGGCTCTACTGGAAACTTGGAATGTAGTAAGCAAATCATGCCAGCATTTTAAAAATGCAAAGAATCTGATTGTAGAGAATAAGAACTACCAATAAGAGATGTTTTCAAAAGTAAGTGTTACAAGCAGTATCAAGCATCATTCCATTTCTGTCACTCAACATGAAATACTAAGAAATGAAATACTATGTTAAGTTGATATAAACCACATAATCTGTGTTGGAAATTACTGCCGTTGCAAATGGCATATAGAAATGTCAGTGTCCCCTGCAAAATGAAATTAAAACCTCAGAAGACATGAGGAATGTCTTGAAATGTTTTGAAGAGAGATCATTTTCTTGAAAACTGTAAATTTTAACGATGAGAAGCATTGTGTTTTTCAGAATGGGATTGTCACTATTCCAAAATCAACAAAAGCAGAAAGAATACAGGAAAACTGCAAGGTATGGTTTGGTTATACACTCATGACTGACTTACATCCAAGTAACAGTTTTTAATACTTTGGTTTGCCTTCCCATTTTCCTACACCAGTTTTATTCTAGGGTACCTCAGTTAAAATTGGCAAATGCTGATACCATAAAATTACTGTAGTATCCTAGAAAACCATAACTCACAAATATCAGAAGTCAACTAGAAAGCTAATCACTGTGTATAAAGAAAAATCTATAGAAGATCTTTTCTAGTTGGTTTTTATTATTATTTTTATTTATTACTTCGCTGGTTGTAGAACATCCTGCTCTGGCTTTGGTTAGGTCCTTTTTGGGATAGGTGCACAGGTCATGTGGAAGGAGTTTGGATGCTATGCATAACATTGTGTGAAAGCTGTAAAACTCACTTGGGGATATCTCTCCAAGGTAGAGACCTTCCAAGGAAATCACAGTCCTGCCAGAGCTGACTCTTCCCCTATCTTCTTCCTTCTGCTCAACATGCAGAAAATGTTCCAGCATGAAGGGGATGAACAAAGAAAAGTGGGAACAAACGAGGATGGGCAGCATGATTCCTCCCCCGCACCCTTTTTTAAATTTCCTTTTCATACCAAATGGTTTTAATTTGTTACTTGATTTTTCTCTCTGTTTCTCTAATCTGAAAGTGTGTTTTCTTTAGGAGAGATGAAACCACAACAACCTTATTGTTACTTCCAAAAATATTATTGGGGTATGCAATGTTTGGCAAATCAGGAGGAAACTTTGCAAGAAGACAGGAAACTTCTGTCTGCTATTTTTATCACTCTGTGTGTGTGTGTATAGGTGCAAATCAACATAAATTCAATGAGGATTTCTGCTGGTGGCCATGCCTGTTTATATAGCTCCTGCCTTGACTATTTATTCTGACTTGTACACAGCCTTGTGTGGTACACACAGTTGCTTGTGGTACTGCAGTGTGAACCAGATCAGAGAAATTAACCAGGTTAAAAATCATTTATTTTCCCCAGTGATACTTTAAATCCAGATTTATTTTTATTCTGTGGCACTACCAATTCATTTCACACAACTGAGGGAATGTGTTACAGCAAAACTTAAAACACTTAAGACTGAGAGGAGGAGGGAACTGGCACAGTTATTGAATGTTGTTTATCACATCTTCCTTTTCTTTTTTTTCCCCCAAGCTACTGTGTTGGCCTGAATCTGTACTGCTTCTAGTCACACTGGTCAAAGTACAGTTCTTGTTTAACTCTCAGAGTATAATACAGGGTTTCTAGCTGTGTGACTGTTCCCTGGTTTAGGTTTAAAAGACTAAGGCGAGTACTGAGATTTGACTACAAGGGTCATTGCAGCAGACAGTGATTGCTGTATAATGCAGGATGGGAGGAGCTCATTTGGCAGCAGTTCAGGCTCCACAGGATCTTTTTATTGAGCATGAAGGAGCTCTGTCAAAGACAACAGAAGCAACTTTCTGATGATAATGTCTTAATAAGACACCTGCTAAGAAACCCCTGACACCGTCACTCATGTTGCAGGTCTCAGCACAGGAGAAGTCAGTGGCTGTAAGAACCTATGCATGAAGACAGATGATTGCTTTCAAGTTTGAGTTAGTACTGAGGCACTGTAGCACTGTTTCTGTATTAGCTGATCTATGATTCGTTAAAGCAGAATCATAGGAAAGATAGATACAGCCTTTGGTTTGCCAGCTTTGTGAATGCCCTGATACTTTCTAAAAATTCTTTTTTGTTAAAGATCTGAGGAAAAAAACTGTAACATTCTAAACTGAACATTGGGATGTAAGTGGAATACTGAGCTCAGCTTCCCAAAGGGATTGCAGTCAGGGTATTGCTGTACCTCTAGCAGTGACAATATAGAGTGCTGTCAAAAACAGCTTTGATATTACCCTTGTCTTGGACCCTTTCCTGAGGCCAGAGTAATACAAAATTAACTTAATAGAGTCTACAAATAAAAATTAATTTTTCAGGAGCAAAGGATCCAGTGGAAGCTGTCAGCTTAATGGAGTATTTTTCTGTGACAAAGTAGAAGAATTTCCAGAAGGAGAAATATAAAAAACTTCTGCCTCACATTTAAATCTTTGTCAGTTAAATATCAGGATATATATGAGGTTGCTAATTCTCTCCATGTTCATGATGTTAACTATATGTGAATTCCTGTAGGTGTTTGATTTTACAATAGCAGAAGATGATGTAGAAATTCTGAATGGAATGCATGATGGGAGACATGTTTCCTGGGATCCAAGCCTTATTGAGTGAATGAAGGTTTGAGCTTTTTCCTTTCTCAGTGAGTCACACTAAGTAATTTAAGTTCAGGGAAGGCTATACTATGAATATAATCATGATATTAATGTCTACTATTAATGATAACTGATTTGAAATCCTTAACATTGACAAGACACAAAAGTTATTTTTGAGAATAGCACTTTTTTATTTCCCTCAAAGAGCTCTTATATTCCCATCTCAGATCCTGTTCCTTAGTTTATTGAAGTGCATGCAAAGATTGCTGTTTATATCAGTGACCCTGCTTCGGGCCATTTTATCAAAGAGCATGAAGAGATATCCCTTCTTGAAAAATATAGGGAAAAAATGCTACCTGTTAGTGTATAACCCAGGTGATAAGTGTGAAATGATTCTTCAAGTACTTTGGTAGAGACACAACGTGCAAAGAAGAAAAAGCTGGGTGAAAAAAAATGTTACTATCATAATTATAAACATATTGTACAATTAGCTGCAAATCTCCATCAAATATATAATTTCACTGTAGTTGCAATACCTCAGTATCACCAAAAAAAGGTCTATGTATATCACAGCATAATTATGGCATTGACTCAGAGTTCTATGCATATTACTTGGTAGCCTGTAGATAAAACAAAGTAGAAATCATTCCAGAGAAGTCTATGTACTAATAAAGTATCAGCAGGACTGAGTTGAGCAGTGAGCTCTGAGAGCCAAAGAGGCATCTTTGTTATTACGTACTGAAAATTCTGATGAGCTTTTTGTGAGAATTAGTTTAGCTTTCATTTTGGATTTGTCCAGGAAATCTCATTAAAAAACTATGCTGTTCCTCAGATTTTCTTACAAAATAGGTAACTATAACAAAGATATAACTAGAGATACATGTAGTTCACAGATCTGTTTTGAGAAATATGCCTGGAGAGTCTATTGGCTGAGTCGTCAACTTCTAGTCACATTGGTTTGATATTTTAGGAGTTCCTGTATCTAGAAAGGTATGGAAAATCTGATTATGATTTATATTGTCTGTGGACTTCCTGAGGCAGTTTTCCCAGTGCTTTGCTGCTTTAGTCTTATCGTGAAACAAAGCTCCTCAGCTTTTTATCATGAAGTGACTTACAGCAATCATATATTCTTGCCCGCATTGTTTGTCGTCAAAGCAGAGCTTCTGTACAGCTTGGCTAAAACACAGATAAACTTGGCTAGAGGTCCCATGTTGGTTAGAACAGTTGTGGGGGTTCTGCACTTAATTCTGATGATCTCCCTGTTCTGAGCTAAATGGAATTAAAACATTTTATTGTAAATGCCGTATATAGGTGACTTTAGGTTACAGTGAGGATGACTTTTAATTCATTAGTATATTTCACTGTTCCATCTGTCAGAGAGATTTTACAGTGGTTTTTTTGTGTCTGCATCTGCTTTTGCTGGGAAGTCAAGCCACCATTTTCTCAATCTAGGTCATGGTATCTAAGCAGTGCAGTGAGTAATGAATAATCAGATAGAAATAATACTACTTATGGAATACCTGTGGCAAGTTACAGTTTTAA
This sequence comes from Dendrocincla fuliginosa, assembly GCA_035047845.1. Taxonomy (NCBI): domain Eukaryota; kingdom Metazoa; phylum Chordata; class Aves; order Passeriformes; family Dendrocolaptidae; genus Dendrocincla; species Dendrocincla fuliginosa. Next base: position 19,313,810 of record JAWWMO010000005.1, read on the forward strand.
TCTGACACTTTTCTAACTACATTCAGTCTTAATTGGTTGTTGGTTCAGGACTTTTTTTCTGTGGCGTGGTGGTTTTTTTCAATATTACTTTATTATTCTTTTGTAATCTTTCCTAGCACTTCTTTTGCTACCAAGTAGTAGCTTTAGAACTATAGAAGGATTTAATTTTAACTATGTACAAGGTCAAGTGTAATTTAAGGTAATAATAAGCATTTTGGTGCCAGGACTCAGCTGACCCAAGCTATCTTTCTCCCACATGTGATGAGCAGTTTTGCACATTGTGCCTCACTAGGAGTCATTGTTTTCTGCTAGAAGCTATTAATTGCCCCAAGAGACTGGAGCCCTGTTATCTCCTGTGTCCTTGAGATATATCACTGGAGCCTCTTCCTTTAAATACGGTATTCACAAGTTTTATACTCTGTTTGTTCATTTAGAATCATCAAGCAAGTTGTCTTTTACTTTTGGTCAGGTTGTGGAGGGAAAAACAGAATCAATGACTTCATGTTTTATGCTCCTGTCTACAACTAAACTGGTATTACTCTTGTGGTAATAGTTTTTAAAAGACTGCTGAAGAGTAGGTCCACATCACCTCTTCTAAGTGAACCCTTCTAAAGTACTGACAACACTGATCAAAGAAATAAGACAACTAATAAGAAATGACCAAGTGAGCATTAGTGAGATTTAGGGGTAGCAGGAAGGAGTGATGTTTGGTAATAGAAGCAGAACACAGAAAACCAAAAGGATATAAAAATGCTGAACATACAAAATCAGGAAGTTTAATTCCATTTTTTTATTTCTTCCTTGGTCAGCTAGCCTGCAGGTGCTCATTTTTTAAGGTTTTGTTTTCTTTTAAACTCAGAATTTATCCCTCAAGTGAATTCTTGGAATGATATGCATATTCTTCCCCAGGGTTGAAATTCCTCCTCTTGCTCTTATTTCTGTAAAACAAACTTTCTCTAGAGAGCAAACTTTTTCACCTTTCTACAATGACCCTTTTTAAGACACAGCGATGCATCCATTTCATCCATGTAACCCATCATCTTGCCAATAGGATCAGGGAATACAAGAGAAAACTGAAGTCACTTTTTCTTCGCTATCACGTAGGTCATTTATGGTAGTGAGTGGTTGGGGCACTCCTTTCTAATTGAGATACCCCATTATTTAAAATACAATACAATTTATCAGTGCTATCTACCTAAGTGCAGTCAGCTGCTTTTGCAGGAGCTCTGTGACTCCTAATGGAAGAGAACTCTCTTGAAACATACAAGGAGGAAAAAAAAATATAAACTGAAAGGTTTAAAGTGGAGGGTGTGAGGCCATTTTCTGTGTAGCCAAGTAGCTTCCTGCCTGATGAGTGGCTCCTTCTCTTCTTTTTTCTTGCTTCTTTCTGATTTTCCTCTTTCACAATAGTGGAGATGAAGGCACCTAAAAATGTTCCATTGGAAAATAATAGAAATGGGTTTTTAAAGCGCATATTCAGGAATTTTTTTTTAATTGGGTTGCAGGAGTGTTTCTATCACACCTGTCTCCCAACATGGCTTTCAAGGCATTTCTTTCTGACTTACATGTATAATAAGGAAACTGTAATACTAGTAAGTTCACAGATTCAGTAAGCCAAATAGACTGCATAATATTTGCCCCACTTTTTGCACTGTGGTTAACCCATGTTTTTGAAAATGGGAATAGAGATGGCATAGCTCTTCCTGCTCCTGATTGAATCTAAGCAGTTAACTCTTTCTGCATTGCCACACCCCTTACAAAGCTTTGAAGCTCACCTCTGACTAATTGTGCATTGGGCAAAAGCTACAGATAAACCGACCTGGCAGTTTTTTGTGTTGCTGTGCTGGGGGACTTTTTCTGTACCTAATTTTTTGGCACTTTTTGTAACCTCTAATAAAATGTCTGCACTTTTGAAAGAAAACATCAAGTATTTGCACTGCCTTGTAGCAAGTTTGTGTTATATTTACGATATGAATGATGCAGCCTTACTATTTGTATTTATCATTGGCTGCTTGCCCATCTGCACTATTCCACTGCACTAATTCCAGCTGCCAGGACACTGTAGGACAGTGGTGACCTCTAAGGGACCAGAGAATGAGAACTACCTCCAGAACTTGGCAGTGCCCATTGAAGAAAAAAAAGAGGAACACAAAGCCTGAAATTAATTTAACTCAATGATACCAGTACTACTTCCCAGTGTGTAGCATGTGTCCCTCTGTAAGGCATCATAGGCATGGCCAACATTATGGGATGTGCTTCTCTAAGCAACTTTGTGCCCACCTGTTGTACCATATCTCACCTGCTGTGATCTCAATAGTGGCTTTACCAGCCAGTGCCCTTCAAGAAACATTCTGTAGCTGAACTACTATTAGGAAGTTCAAGAGTATATTAGCAGCTTTATCATCCTATTAATAATTGCTCCATATATTAAAGTGTGTTATGGTTTTGGGGGCAATGATATCCATGCAAACTATTGCATGTCACTTTCTCAACTACTCCAGTCCCTTTGGACTTGAGCTTTTCCTAATGTTATACTCATCATAGTGTTTTAAAAATAAAGTACAAATTCTCACAAAAATTAATATAGTAAACTTTTTACAGCAGCTTTTTAAAACAAAAAAGGACATTTAATTAGTATTAATGATCAATATCAAGTATTTAAAAACAGACCATCTAAGTTAGAGAATGCTGATACTAAACAAATGTGTGCTTTGGTCTTTGCAATGTTCTCATCGCTTTCTTTTTTCTCCAAAACAGGTTTTTGATTTTAATCTGAGCAAAGAAGATATGGAATTTTTGAACACTATGAATATCAACAGAAAATTAATTCATCTAACCTATCCTCTGTGGAAAGGATAAATTAAAACCAGATAGTTCTAGATTGCAAAGGTGATGTGACTGAAGCATTAATTAATTTTAAACTGAACAATAAATCTGAATTGTTCCTTTAGGTACTCAGAGAGTACCTAATAAATTTCCCTCAAGAATAAATATCAATGGTTTGTATTTACTCTAATGTTAACAAATTAATAAAATATTTTAATTTATTTTCTGTGTTGCTTTCTTACAGATACAGAGATTCTTACTTTCAGCATTTTTGCTGCTCCCTCAGAACTTTCTGGTATAACCCCCCAGTATGGATTGAGTTATCTCACAATATTATAATTTTCTTCTGCCTACATGTAACTTCATTTAAGGAGTCATTTTAACCCATATGAACAACTTAGCTTACAGATTTTGAAACATACTAGTTACTTAAAGGCACATATAAGAGCATGCTACAATGCAGGTAAATTTTGACAACTTATTCAAGATATGGAGTATTTCATCAGGGATTGCAGCAGAAATATGAATCTGACTTTTTCGCTGTTTTTTGTATTTCTTGTAGTCATGAGAATTTTGGGGGATTCTGGAGGCCACTCGATCCTTTCTTGGTGATCAAACCTGCTCTCTTGGTACTGATTCAAGGATCCCTTGTCGTGACCCAGCACTTCAGGGAGGATTGGCTCTCTTTGTGGCCTACGTTATGTCTGAATGAATAGAAGTACCTTTTCCATATATAGATAAAGATTGTTGAAGGTACAAAAGAATGACATGTTGGAGAAAAATCCCTTGCTAATCTGTCTTGCAGGATTTTCACTATCTTTTCAAGATGGATAATGTTCACACACTCCTCTGATGCAATTGTGAGTTGTTCAGCAGCATTAGCACTGGGAGAGTATGGTCTCCTGGTGGTGTCAGAGGCCACCAGTCTTGGTATGCAGGCACTGGGTGGACCCCAGCTTACAGCTTCTTTTCTGACACGATCAAAGCATTTTCCTGCAAGGAAATTGCCCTGTGACTAGCTGTGTTTCTGCAATCCCCACTACGCTAAGCTGTCATTGGAAATCCCACAAGTTTGATTGTCACAGGGAGTTGGTATTACTTTGTTGTTGTTACCATGCTCTAAAACGTGATTTTCTGCTCATCCTAGAAACTCAAGTACCTGGGAGCATACACATATTCAGGATCCTTGTGAACAAATGCATCTGCCTCTTTATGCTTGTGGACATGTTGCAAAACATTTTTTTAACCAGTTTACCCAGGTGATTTACCCAGGTGAAGTGGCTGTTATGTGTTGGTTCAGTGTTCTGATGTGTGCAGCTCTCCTGCTGGTGTTTCACTGAGACCTGCATTCTGGTTATTTCTGAAATGCTGCATGAATAACATTGTGTTGTTCTTTCTCCTTATTCTGACTGTAGGCAATTCCAGAGTCGAATTCTCAAAGGAGCTATAAATACACTGGATTTCTGTAGTGTATTTCATAGAAGTACAAGCTTCCTTAACGGCGGACCTGGCAGTTGGAGAGGTACTGAGAATAAGTGTTACCATTCTGTTGGGAGCTTGTTCTCTTGGTGGGGATGGAGTATAACCCTGGTGTAAACCCCCTCGTCAAACACTTACAGTAACTACACTTTTGGCAGAGTTGGTGGGGCCAATCTGAGATTACCTGTGTTTGTGTTTCAGCCCTGGTAAGCAAGCTAGAATCTGTGCAGTTTGAACCATGTTAACCTATCATGTCTGAGGGTTTAGGCAGCCTTCGGTGCAAATCCAGGTGATCTGGCTTCATTTGCCTGAGAAGAATGAAGCTGTATTTCAGTTTCCTCTCTGCTGAGATGTCAAGAGGACTGTAAGTGTGAGTCATCATCTCATTTTAATTGTGCTTTTTGTGATACAAATACCCAGCTTTTTGGAATGGAACTGAAATTGCCTGCATATTTTGCCCAGTGCTGCACATGGGTTGGGGTAACCCCCAGTATCAATACAGGCTGGGGGATGCAGGGATGGAGAAGGGCTTTGAGGTACTGGTGGATGAGAGGCTGGACATGATCCAGCAATGTGCGTTTGCAGACCAGAAAGCAAACCATGTCCTGGGCTGCATCCAAAGCATCATGGCCAGCTCTGAGAGCGGGGATTATACCCCTTCTCTCCACTCTGGTGAGACCCTTGGAGTGCTGCCTCCCACTCTGAGTTCATCAGCACAGGAGGGACGCTGACCTGTTGGAGCAGGTCCAGAATAGACCACAAAGATGATCACAGGGCTGGAGTACCTCTCTTAAAAGGAAAGGCTGAGAAAGTTAGGTTTCTTCAGCCTGGAGAAGAGGAGGCTCCAGGGTTACTTCATTGTGGCCCTTCAGTACCTAAGGGAGACCTACAGGAAAGCTGGAGAGGGACATTTTGCAAGAGGATGTAGTGACAGGACAAGAGAGAATGGCTTCAAACTCAGAGTAGGTTTGCATTAGATATTAGTAAGAAATTCTTTACTGTATGGGTGGTGAGGCACTGGAACAGGTTGCCCAGAGAAGTTGTGGATGCCCCATCCCTGGCAGTATTTGAGACCAGGTTGGATGGGGCTTAGAGCATCCTGGCCTAGGGAAGGTGTCCCTGCCTATGGCAGGGGAGTTGGAACTAGGTGATCTTTAAGGTCTATTCCAACCCAAACCATTCTATGATTCTATGATTTTACACAGCCTCTGAAAATTAATTTGTTGAATGTCACACCTCTGAGTTGGAGTTCTCTCAGCTGGTAACCAATAGCCCAAACATGAAAGCCTGTACATCTGACTAATGAAACCCTGAGTCATTCTGTCCTTTAATTAAAGCATGTTCCTTTAATATATTCCTCTTGCTTAAAATTATGTGAGAATTATTTCCTAGAGGAAAATGCCTAGTGAACATGCTTTTACCTAGTATTTTCTATATATTAGCTGAGTAAGGGGGAAAGCTTGAAATATCTAGGGTATGTCAGGCAGTTGCAGGGGATGCATATGTCAACCTCAAGCATGATTTATTTCACATGGCTTTTCTAGCAGTTGTAACTTAACGGCTGTATTTTCCTCCAGGCTCTCAGGAGGCTAAACATCTTTTCAAGTTTCTAGCTTTGTGGTGGAAGAGTAAATGTCTGTTTGCCAGTGTAATTTATCTGAGTCATTCTGGGAGAGGCGTGGAGCAATTGAAGCGTGACTATCAGCATAAATAAGAGAGGGACTGTCTTCCTGAGGGTAGAGTGCTCCTACTGTCTTTCACAGGAAAGCTGCTTCCCCATAACAGCTGCTACTGCTAATTGACCAGTGCGATGCTATGAACTGAAAAACCTGATACAATGAGCTCTGAGTTATTGTGATATTATTTCGCATTTCAATTTGGAGTTAACAAGAACAGAGCAAGGAAGGAAGAGGAAAATCTCTGCAATAAGTGCAATGGTAGATTACCACCAGAGTCTGCATTTCACATACACGAAGGTGCTTTTTCTTTTAAAAGTTTGAAGAAAGAATTATAAAACCTAAACTCTATTCTTTCTCTGTCTCTACATAAACACTTTACCACTGTAAGTAGTTGCGATTACCAATTTTGTTTCTTAAAAAATGAATTTAAACGTTTTCTTCATATTTTCAAACATGTAGGTATTTTTACAGCGTCCTCTCAATATGCATAGTTGTTTGTTTGGGTTTTTTTCATGTGAAAACACCAAGACTTGGTGCTGTTTGACAGTGGCAGAAAGTGAGCTTCTCCCCCACGGGTCAGTGCTGGCTTCTGCCTCCCCATCTGCAGCCTGGCACCATCCTTGCCCCATCGGGCCGGTGCCTGCCCGGGGGGAACCGCTGGTGAGTCACCCAGCGCCTCAGGAGGCTGCAGGCCACGAGTGCGGGTGGCAGCACCGGGCCTGCCAGGGCAAAAACACACCTTGGTGAAGTGGGGAAATGGCAGAGCCTCTTCAGGTATTTCCTTAAACACGACTTCCAGTGTCGCCTAAGAGGGAGGATGGAGGTGGCATACGGCACTCTGCCTTTGGCCATAGCCCTGCGGTGCCTGCTCGGGGAGGGAAAGAAGGATGGAGGGGCAGGAAGGTCCCCGCGCACCCCCGAGCCGACCCCCTCCTTGCCCGGAGTGCCGGGCGTGCCCGGGCCGGGACACGGCGGCTCCCCGGGCAGGCACGGCTGGGGCCGGGCCAGGGTGGACCGCGGGGAGCTCTTGGCCTCCCGCCTGCCTGTGCTCCCCGCTTCGGCCCTGCGTGGGTCTGTCCCGGCGCGGCTGGCCGAGCGGCGGGCACAGCACTGCCCGGAGCGGACACAGCACTGTCCACGGCGGGCACAGCGCTGCCCGGAGCGGGGACAGCACTGTCCACGGCAGACACAGCACTGCCCGGGGCGGGCACACCCGCACGGGCGGGGCGGGCAGGGCCGGGCCGGGGCGGGGTGTCGGGGGTGCCCCGCCGGCGGCGGCAGCAGCTGGGCTAGGCGTGCTCCCCTCGCGCAGCCAGGGAGGAGTTAGTTAGACGGCAAGAATCGGAAACGGGGTGGAGAGCGACAGCTGCAGAAACACTAAAACCACCGAGCCCCCCAGCCCGCCCACCGGAGTTGCTCCGCGGGCACCAAGATGCGCAGAGCCGGTCCGGGCTCCGCGCCGCGCCTGAGCGAGGTGAGGCTCGGGGGGCCGCGGGACGAGCGGGGTCCCGGCGCGGCGGGTCGCAGAAAGGGGGATGGGGATTGCCGGCTCTGTGCTGTGCCCGGTTCTGTGCCCCGGCCGGCCGAGGGTGCGGGACGGGAGCCAGGCGCGCTGGAGACCCAACCGGAGCGGGAGCGGTGCGGGTTAGAACCCGGGAGAAGTGCGGGACAGGAGCCCGGGAACTGAGCGAGAAGTTGAACCCCCTAGCCTCGGACCTTCTGCTCTGTCCGGTTAGGCTGTAATTTAACAACTCTCTTTTTTTTCTTTCATGATACCAGGACTTTAATTCTTTTTAAATGTCCACTGGAAAACCTTTATATGTGAAGGTTTTTTCTATGTGTGTATTCCTGAATCATGCCCATTTCAAAAGCTTGCCATACTAGTTATTTAAATGCAAGGTTTTTTTTGGTATTCTTTGTTTCCAACCCAGGGAATGGGCTTGTGCTCTAGTTTAATTACATATTTTTCTTGCCTTTCTAAACTTTTTACTGCCGTGGGTTTTGTAAAGCGTGTTCTTATTTGTATTTAGCAAGGGCACCCCTTACCTATTTACAGCTCTGAGATGATCTCTTGTTTACATGTACATCAGTGAATTCACCACTGTTTGAGATGGCATCAGTAAGTTGCATAACTACCCCCTTCCAAAGCGTATTCACACTTTATTAATGGAGGACAATACAGGTCTCCTGTCAAGTAATTTCTGTACAGGCTTTCATGCCTATGGAGTTAAATCAAATCAAGCAAGCCCTTTCCCTTTCTAAATCTCTGCTGTTGTATTACAAGTTGTGTTTCCTACTGGAGAAAAAGGCTAGAATTTATTGTTGGGGAGCTTTGAGATCTTTTGAGTTGAAAGAAGTCCAGTAATACAGTCCTTGCTGACACCAATTTATCTGGTCAGCTCTGCATGACAGAACTTTTTTTATCTTATTAGCTTTACCTATTGAATATGCCTAACCATCTTTTAAATGTATTTTAGCAGCTGAATGAAACTGATTCATGTGTGAATACCTCTATGACTCTGTTATACAATGAAACTAGCAGATTATCTTAAAACCTTTATAGTTTGTTACATTGTTTGCCTTCCGTCTTTTAACTCTGGGCTTTGTGCCTCTTGTTCTCAGGGCTGCAGTTTCTGAGGCCGTGCAGCAGTGCTGGGCAGGCTGCGGGGCCAAGGCTCTGCAGGGCAGGCCCTGGGTTTGCGGTCGGTGTCACCGTGCGGTGCCGCGGGGGGAGCAGCGCCAGCCGGGCACCATGAGCTCTGGCACCACTGCCCCGCTGAAGGTCGTCAGCAACCTCGCCAACACTGATGTCAACTATGTCATCAAAGAGCATTATAATTACACAGGAAAGCTAAATGAGAATGTGGACAGTGGAATTAAAGTGACGTCGGTGGTTTTTATCATCATTTGCTGCTTTATAATCTTAGAGAACATTTTTGTCTTGCTTACCATCTGGAAAACCAAGAAGTTTCACAGACCCATGTACTATTTCATTGGGAACTTGGCTCTTTCAGACTTGCTGGCTGGTGTGGCTTACACTGCCAACCTCCTGCTATCTGGACATAAAACCTATAGCCTCACACCCTCCCAGTGGTTTGTAAGAGAAGGCAGCATGTTTGTTGCCTTGTCAGCTTCTGTGTTCAGCTTGTTGGCCATTGCCATTGAGAGATACATCACCATGCTGAAGATGAAACTCCACAATGGAAGCAACAGCTTCCGCTCCTTCTTGCTGATCAGTGCTTGCTGGGTTATCTCCGTGATCCTTGGGGGACTCCCGATCATGGGCTGGAACTGCATCAGCCTCTTATCCAACTGCTCCACCGTGCTGCCTCTCTACCACAAGCACTATATTCTCTTTTGCACAACCGTTTTCACTGGCCTTTTGCTATCTATCGTGGTCCTCTATTGCAGGATCTACTCTATGGTGAGGACTAGGAGCCGCAGGCTGACATTTCGGAAAAACATTACCAAAGCTACTAGGAGCTCAGAAAAATCCCTAGCCTTGCTCAAGACAGTGATCATAGTCCTGAGTGTCTTCATTGCCTGCTGGGCTCCTCTGTTCATCCTGCTTTTACTGGATGTGGGGTGTAAAGTGAAGACCTGCCAAATCCTCTATAAAGCAGAGTATTTCTTAGTGCTGGCTGTGCTCAATTCAGCCACGAACCCTATCATCTACACCTTGACAAACAAAGAGATGCGGAGGGCTTTCATCAAGATTTTGTGCTGCTGCAAATGTCCCCCAGCAGATTCTGGGACCAAATTCAAGAGGCCAATCATTGGGGGGATGGAGTTCAGCCGGAGTAAGTCTGACAACTCCTCACACCCACAGAAGGAGGACGGTGACCATCCTGAAACCATCATGTCTTCGGGCAATGTTACCTCATCTTCTTAGGAGTAACCACGGGGGTGTATTTCAGAGCCTTGCTCTGAAATCGGGGAGCTGGGATGCCTCCTGCTCACAAGCAGCAGCGTTGGGCTGAGTGAGCAAGTAGCATTAGTTCTAATGAGGCAAATGGTGCACTTGCGAGGCTGGAGTTCAAGAAATGGGACAGACTGTTCTGGCTTGAAAATCTTTTTTCCTGGAGCATGTTTTGTCTTTGCACTGAGGCAGCTCAGGATTGTCAGGCGCATTCATATCCTGAAATCTCCTTAGTAACTCTGAAAGACTGACGCCTTGGTGAAATGATGCCTGGTGTGTATGAGAGAAAGAAAGAGGGGGAGGAGGGAAAAGGAGAATGAATCTTTTTTTTTTTTTTCCCCCATGTGAGAAGAATGTGAAGTTTTTTCTCCTTGCAGCAAACCACTGACACAAAGATCTTTCTGTACTGAATTTAGTGGTGGCTCTGGTATTGTTGGTTAGAAGTGTTTGTTTAACACATAACATGGAAAGAGATCACACAAATATAACTTAGACCATATCCAAACATAATTTGGCATCACTTTGCAGAGTTTTTAGTTGTCATAAGGTTTTATTTGCAGAGTCCAAAGCTGTTGGGGTTTTATTTAGCAAGATCATAGCTGTGAATTTTGCTGTCAGTCCATATTACATTTGAAGACCATGAGCTAGATTCTGCAGTTACTTTCACCTGTACAATTCCATTGACTGCATCAGATTTTATGGAGTAGCTCAGATCAGCATTTGGCCCCATACATTGATTGCCTTTTTATTTTATAACATTAAATCAACTGCATTATCATGAAAAATACAAGGTAGAATTAAATGTCATTTCTCTTCTAGGTGACTGAAAGTATACATAACAGTAAAAAATACTATTGACAACAGCAGGATTTTTGCCTAGGAAGAGCTAAAAACTGAAGGGGCATTTCAGTGTCAGGTTTAAAAGCCTGTCCAAAAGCAAAGATCAGTTGGAAAATCTGAAAAGAGTACCTCGAGTTTCAGGAAAATAAAGGAAAGCTGAAGTGAAATGACTATAGGTAAATGCACTTCCATAACAAAATGCAATACATTTTGGCACATTTTATTAATGTTTATAATTTCAGCAAAGATGTCTGTATTTTATCAGTTCATGGAAGAAGTACCTGTCATTAAGTTGAATGTATTTGTTTTACAGCATCATTTTTACTCCTCTGTTTTTCTAACCTGTGCTAATGGGGTTGAATGTGTACAATGTAAATAAGTTAATAAGATGCAGGAGTCTTCATGCACCTAGAGTATTGCTATAACAAAAGTGGTATATCTGGGATAGCTGAGAGAAATTGACTGATTTACAGTTATTGGCAATTCCTAGAAGTATATTTTGTAAAGAAAATGTATTGCCTTTGTAGTAAAATTTCCAGTGCAATTAAACTGTTGAATTTTTTCTTAAAAAATAGTATTTAAAATGTTTCTGACTTTCATTGTTCAATTTGCACATAGCTTTATTGACTTCTAAACATTAATAAACTGATTTTTTAAAAGATTCTGTTAATAGGTTACTAGTAGTTTTCTATTATTCTGGTGGGTTTATGCCAGATGTTTATTCTGTTGATAGAAACCAGTAAAAGAAATCCTTGATTTCAGTATATGGTGGGATTAAGTCAATTCTGTGGGGACATGACACACATAATGTCACTTACAGGACCACATAAAATACAAAGTGAATGCTACTGAAATGCCATTAGAAGAATCTCTGTGGTAGCAGTCCTTCTCTGACAGCTAATGAAGTACAAACAGAAGGAAAACAAGATGCCTGCCAGTTTTACCTTGACTGCCTACAACAGAGTAAGTGAAATAATTCACTTCTTTCACCAATATAATTTGTAAGTTTAATTCTTAGTTTATCACAAACATGGAGGAAGTTTATGAAACACAGAATGGTAGCCTCAGCTGTGTAAGTGCTGCAGCTCCATCGGGTCTCCCAGCGAAGACCATGGCAGTGGAGTTGAATAGATGCTGCATTACTTCTTCCAAAGCCTTGACTTCCATTTCCTCTCTTGCGGCTGTTCCCTCTCAGCATTACTTTTAAGTTCCATGGAGCTCATACAGGATGCAGTTGGAGTGTGAAGATAAACCTCACCTTCTCGTACTGTATGTCATCACTGTGCAGGGTTTACTGTGGGAAACGAGAGTCTACTCACCGAGGAGGGCTCTGGGTCATAACCTCACTTCCTGAAGGAAATTCCAAAAATGCCCTGAAGACAAAAGAGTGGAAACAGGCTGAAATTTCTCTCCATCTGTCTGCCTGTACGGAAGGAATGATTTCATGTGTGCTCACTTCCTAGGCTTTTAATTAGTGACCTGAACAGGGCTGGAAAAAATGGCAAATCTGTGTTTGCGCACAAGATAAAGTGTCTCTTGGCTCAGGTCTTCATTTGGGCAGGGATGGCGTACACTGGGTGCTGACAGTCATGAGGGAAAGCACTGCTTTGTCTCAGGGATAAAGTCACTTCTGTGCACAGCACTAAAAGTACATAAATCATGAAAGTCCAAGTTAAGCCCTTGTTGTGCTACCAGTGAGTAAATTAAGGCAATGTACAGGGATGAAGCAATGCATGGGGACTTATGAATTTGTAGGGGTGTTTTTATCCGAAGGACTGTGACCCTTCTGCTCCTGAAGCTTTATGGGCGTTAAGGCTGTTTGTCCCACACGTCTGAGATCCTGTGACAAGGGATGAGCTATATCAGCATGGCTGTGCCACTGACCCTCATGACTACCACCCACTGGCCTTGGCCCTTCCGTGCAGATAGCCCACAGGTGAGTCACTTCCCTTTGCTTTGCCTTTGTTTCTGTATCCCTTTCTTATCTGCCTCATCTGATTGCACCGTGGGCCTTCTCAGAAAATGACTGTTTCCCCTGTGGAGGTGACTGTGAGATGGGAGCCCAGTTTTGGTAGGGAACTCAAAGCCCTATGTAATTCATGCAATAAAAAATATGCGCACACCAGAGTGTGGCACTGGGCCATGGGAAGCATTTCCTACACTCTTGGTCATGATGACTGAAACTGGCTTCCTCCATAGACAGACCACATCTATGCATGTAGACAAGATTCAGACAGGGAACAATAACTGTAATAAAATAACAACATTAATAACAGTAAGGGTTCCTGCCATGAAAAAAAATTAAAGACAGGCCATTTTGTACGGCTCCTCACTTCCTGCAGGGGAACTCTGCAGCTCCTTGGCCATGGCCATGCATTCCCATACACCAGCAGGTTAGGCCAGAGGTCTGGTACACAGTTTTGAAGGGTGCAATAGAAAGCAGCCTTCGAGCCGCAGCCTGCCTTCTGTGTGCACGGAAAGGGCATGCAGCTTTGTCCTGGTGTTGGCCATGTGACAAACAGACAGAGAAAATGAACTGAGAACTGAAAAGGTGCATTATACCAAATGTCTGTGTGAAATAGAATAGCCTCGATTATTTAGAGTAATCTGGCTCTTTGATGTTTATTCTTTTTCCTAGCTGTTCTTCCAGTGCAAGAAATAGAGAACAGAGAAAGAAAATTATCATAAAATCTGTCTGTTGCTTTCCTGGCAACTCCCTGACTAGGTATGCCTGTGTGCTGGTACAACAGGCTGTATATTGGGAAACAGAGGGGCTGCAGCCAGAATGCCCCACAGACCACTCAGCAGGAATTAACCTTGGGCTTGCTGTACACTACAGGCCGCCAGGACCAAAACTAGGGAAGAGAAAGGTGTGAAAATACTGTTACCTGTCCTTTTCTTTGTCAACTAAGAAATTTAGGGATTGCCCAACTGTAACATTTCCGAATTCCTTATTTGGCCTGGAAGATCTCAATACTGATTCAATTTTGTATGGACTGAGGCATTACCAGATGTTGTTAAAAGGGTCAAACTGACAAAGCATCCAAAAATGTGGATATGCAAACCAGAGCTACGTAACCTCAGCTATGAAATGCTGGAAATTCCCCGAGTTCTGAAAATTGCCAGGAAAAGAGCTATTGTATTTCAATAATTCCCTATACTGTTTTTTCTTGGAAAATGGAAGTAATTCAATACAACAGAACTATAAAGATTCAAGAAACAAACAAATCATCTAATTTCCTATAATCTGCTTTCACAAACTTTTCTTTGTATTTACAGATGGAAAGGGTTTGCTCATTAGCCATCATCTAATTTATTCTGACAGAATCTTATTTCTTTTTACAGAGTCTGCAAGAATTGCATAGGGTCAAGAAAACTATTACTCAATGCAGAGGATTTTCTATGATAACAGCAATCAAACCCACTCTGCACACACGAGCTGGATATAAGAGCATGTGGCACAGTAAGCTGTACAAATTTTCAGCTGAATTAAGAAGTGCCTAGAGAGATCGGAAACTCGGGCAGCAAATATTAATTAAGATTGTTTGGGTGTGTTTTGGGGGTTTTGTTTATTTGTTAAATTTGCTTAGGTTTGGTGTTTTTGTAAGTTTGGAACACAATTAGTGTAGACGTATGTGATCTACTGAAGAGAATTCCTCTGTTAAGGACCCTCCCCCTCCAGGAACGGGGTGACACATTCCTTTTGTCTCACAGATTCCGAAACACGGTATCAATCAGCAGGACTGGATACTTGCATTGCACACAACAGGACATTGTCTCAAAGCTCCCCGAGCACTGCTCTGCACCGACACATCTCTGACTCTGCCCAGAAGTCTTACACGGGAGTGCAGCGGGAAGTGTTTCCTTGCACTTGGACCTTCCCTGATACCTTCATGGGACAAAAGGCAGGAAATCCCATCAGCCACACCCAGGAATGCTCTGGCATGGAAAAATCCTAGTAAAGCAGAGCTCACAAAGCTCTGTCAACCCTCTGTGAACCTTCCACCAGCCTGGGTTAGTAGTCACATAATGGGAACCTGACACAAAGACCAATATTTATTTTGAGCTTCTGTGAATGATTGCTTGGAGAAGATCCATTTTTAGGTGCACGGTACAATAACTATACATAAAAACGGCTCATCAGAAACGTGTGTGACCAAAGCCATATTAAATATTAAGATGTGTATGTAGCAATTGCAGTGTTTATTCAGAATCACTCCACTCAGCTAAAACCGGGCTCAAAATACTGACTGCACAGCTTTGAAAACAAATGGACATTTGGAAAACACAGGCTACAGGGAAATCACTGAATAAATACAGAGTTAAAATTATCTGCTGGGCTTTGTGAAATCACTGATGAAAAATGTATCACTACCTGTGAAAAATCTGGTTTGAACCACAGCCGACACTTACAGGTCCTGACCTGAGCTGTCTGCTAAAGGTAGTTTGGCTCTCTCAAACACAGACACACTTGGCATAAGCCAAGACTTCTTGACTTAGCAGGATACTGGTATAAGTTGCTGGAATACTGTCTCAGATAAATTCCTGCCCACACTGAGCACCTACAGCTGTATAATGTGAAGGTGGGGGCGTGAATTGCTTGAAGCAATAGAAATAGAATTTATATGGTTACAGAGAATGTGCAATAAAAATGTTCACGATGTGAAAATTGTATTTGGCACAAGATTGTAATTAAGCGTGTATGGGAGAACAGGTTTCAGGGACAATTTGGGATTGTGGGGGAGTAGATAGAGGGAGGACGGCTGCACTACAGTCTGATGTTTTCCACTTGAAATGGAGGAATCCTCTCTAGTAATGGAGACACGAAGTGGAGGATTTGGGGGATTTTTACTTGTGAACTCTATCCTTAGATCTGTAATTCTTTCCTGAGCAATTCTGGGCAAGGTCCCATGAACCCTCCCACAAAGAGGTATATATATAATAGACAAACAAGGATGTTTACTAGTGAATACTTTGAATTTTGTGGTACAATTCAAAGAGCTGGTATCAATGTAATTTTGAAGGGGGGGGGGGAGAGTCTATCAGGCCAATTATTACCCAGTTATTTGCAGTATGTCCCTGCACTTTGATGAGCTGGATGCTGCTTAGTTAATCTGAGGTGGAAGAAAAAAAATCCAGCAACATGTGCAACTCTCTCCTCACGTTTGGAAGAAGGATCAAGATGTTAGCTGGAAAACACACTCTGAAAATATGCTGAAAAACAACTCACCACAGTCTGCATTGTTATCTTTCTTGCTTTCAGGGAAGACACAACTATGGTCTAACGATTTCTCCTAATCTGGTGACCGCTTCGATGCCTGTTGCACAAGGAATCCATGTGAGCCATCTCCCAAACACCAGGCACTTTTAGGTGTTTTTTTATTTCCATCACAACTCCCACTTCTACAGCTGGTTTAGGCACAAGATAAGAAATTGCTTGCAGCTAGTGTGTATTTTCTCTCTCTCATCAGGGTTATTTGATCCATGCACCTTTTGAACAAATCCTTTATGTTGGCATAGAGATACTACTTCAAAGCAGCCTACAACTCTGTTCCAAAAGTGTAACAACTCTTTTTTTTTTTTTACCAGTTCTCTTACTGTTTTTATATTTCATATTGCAAATATTGCTTGAGGAAATATTTCAGATTAACCTTTGTCTCAGACTCTCCATTTCCCAAGCAAAAATGTTTGTATTTTATTTTTTCTAATAAATACCATAAATGTAAGGGAGAGGAACTTGTTTGCACAACTAAGGTGATAGTGAAGGAATCCTGAATCTTTCAACTTGAAATGATTCATCAGGGAATGCGGCTCTGGTCAGGACTCTTTAATGATACAGAGTGAAATTTTGCTTTTCACTAAACTTGCTGAAAAATGCAGAGGCATTAAAGTGGGTTCAGAGGACAACAAAGCAAGGCGCTTTAATAGGATGAACTAACATAAAAGGCTCAGTGAGCAAAGCCTTTTCCCACCACATCGGCGAGAATGGGGAAACACAATACTCAGCCCAGCAGCTACGCTATGGAAGTGTGCTGGGTGGTACAGAAAGAAAACTTTAAAGCTCCAGACAAAAAGCAGAGTCTGTCTACAGAAACTAGAACCAGTTAAAACATGTAAAGTATCTCAGAGTATTTTCAAAGTATTTTGATGTTTGAAGACTCAAAGTACCTTAGTATTTCAGAATATAATTAAGGATGGTTGGTTTCTTTATTGTTATTTTATATAAGTAGCACGACTCCTGTCCTGGAGCAGGAGCTCTTTTCCTGCGACCCCCGCAGTCACACCCCGACGCCCCCAGCTCCGGACACACCGCCGGGGGCCGGCCCGGGGTCTCGGCGCCCCTCGCCTCCGGGAACGGCGGCTCTCAGCGTTCAGAGAGAGCCCAGGAGCGGCTCCGAGGGGCACCTTCGGGGGCGAAAAACACCCTCCCTTCCTCTCCGGGCTCTTTGCGAGGCTACCAAAACCGCTCCCGCTGCCCTCGCCCCCGGCCTCTTCCTGCGTGCTGTTCCTGCGTTCCCCATGGATTTCCTGCCGGCCCGGCTCTTCCTCCGCCGCGTTTCCCTTCCCCTCCGCTTCCCATGTGCCCTGTGCTGGCTGGGCTTGCTGCGCGGGTCCCCCGGGGGAACCACAGCGACCCCGAACCAACAGAACCAACCAAACCACCTACCCCCCCCCCAAAAAAAAAAATCAAAAACACAAAAAAAGCCCACAAAACCCCCCACACAACAAAAAAGAACTGAAAAACCCTTTTATCTTGGTAATAAGGACATGAATAAAACCCGTGCGCTGTAACGGGGAGAGGTCTAAAGGGCCCCGCCGAAGTTTAAAGGGTGTCTGGGCTGCAGCTGCAGCTCCGCAGCCTCGAGATGCTCCAGCAGCGCCTGCGAGAGCGCCAAACGCTGCCCGGGCTGCGGCAGCCACAGGGTGTTAAACCCCAGCCCCAAAGGTGAGAATACGAGGGCGGCAGCTGTAAAGCTCTAAAGCTTTCTCAGAGCCAGTACCTTTGCTGGTACTTAAGTACTTAAACACGTCTTCTCGCTGTAGGGTGTTTCGCCAGGAGCACAGACTCGCCCACCTCAGAGCAGACCCAGCCTGGGAGGCGCGGGGAGGGGCTGGGCCCCCGCCTCGCACACCGGGCACCCTCTCCTCGGACCAACAAAGGGGAGCTTTGTGTCAAAGGGAAAGCAACCAGAAGTTTTTTGTTGGGGTATTTGTTTATTTGGGGGATTTGTTTTTGGTTTTCTTTTCTGGAAGTGCATTGCAGGTCTGGGATTGTTTATGAAAGGATTTTTTTTGAAAGCTCGATTTTTATGTTCACTTAGCTGAGACAGCACCGCCTCAGCAGCCGGCTGTAGGAGGTGGTGGGGCCGAGGGCCTGCCCGGAGGGCCCCCAGCCCTGCCCGCTGTGGGTGCAGCTCGGCGTGGGCGCTGCCGCCCTCCCCGCGGCTCGGGGCACCCCTGGCACAGCCGGGGAGGAGCGGCGAGGGCTGAGGCAGGGAAGAGTCCCTGGGGTGTTGTGTCCAAGGGGAAGGAGGGCCTTGGGTCTAGCTTGATTTCTCCCCTCAGAGTACAGGGGCTGTGGTATTTCTGTGGGAATAGCGTAGGATCCGCAGTGGTTGTGTCTTTGTGTGCTCGTGTGGCTGCACGACACTTGCCCTGCTAAAATGCAGGCAGTGTGGATGGTGCTACTTGAAGGTAAAGCCCAGCATAATGACGTCTTGATAACTGAGCTTAATTACAAAATTCATTGAGCGCACGTGCAAAAGCTGTGGCATAGATCATAAACAAAGTGCTTATTTCAGTCTTGCCTTTACTGTAGGCCTCCTTACTATTATCTCTGATCCACCTGTGGGCAGCCTTTTGGGAACAGGTTATTGAAGATGCAAGGCACAGAACAGGTTGGTACCACCCCAGCTTGACACCTTGGGAATTATGATACAAATTAATGCTTATTCAGGGAGAGGACCTAGCTTTCTCACACAGATTATCAAGCAACTTTCACACTGGCCTTTGTTGATCTTGTGTGCATTTATGCAGATACTTTGTTGATAAAATAACCATGGTTTTGATCTTCCTTCTTGAAGAACATTCCTTGGAACTGGCTCATTTAATCAAAGCATTTATTTGTCGGGATAGAAGTAACTTCAAACAAACAAAGCCACACAGGTACACAGGAGAAGGCATAAGTATTCCTAGATGTCATGCTTTTTGTCCTGTTTGACTGTATCCCTGCATGAAATTAGGTTAGTATGGGTCTGGACCACTCTTGTCTTCAGAGCAAAGTGAAACAAATAGCAAAGCATTTTTAGCTGTATTTAAAGGCATTTTGGTATGTGCTACTTGGAGCCCCAGCCTTGTGTGTGGCCTCTACTCTCCTTCTGTTATGGGAAATCAACGTAATAAAACTTCTCCTTCCCGTCTCAGTGAATGTAATTGTTATAATACAATGAGTCAGGAAAGAAACAATTTTAACTTGAAAATAATGGCAGTCTAACCACCAGCATTAGTTCCCCCCCCATCAATCAACTGGAATGCCTTAACTGTGTTTCCTCATTGTGATAATTTGGCAATAATTTAATGAAACTGAAAGTGGAGGAGTTCCCACAAATCAGAAGTAGGATTTTCACTGATATAATTATAGGCATGAGACCTCCCATTCAGAATCAGGGAACTGAAAAAAGCTTGTCGATTTTTGTGTGGGTACATCAAGCAGATCCACATGTGCCAGGAAGTAGTACAATTATGACTTTAACGTGTTCAGAGTTTTGATGACATAAGGAATGAAGCCTGTGACATTTTATGTCTGATACATACCTTGTGTTGAATTTAAAAAGCTTGCAACACTTGCAGATTTGGGTAACACTGTAATATCCACAGTTTGTTGGGATATAAAAACAAAGAACTTCTTACATGAAGAGAGAAACACATATCTTAGATTTCTGCTCAGTTCAGTTTTGGGTAGTTGGCTGCTGAAATCGCTTTGGTTTCTGATTGTGACCCTCTTTGACTCACGGCATGCTAGCATGGAAATACTGTGTAAATTGACACCCCTTAAAGGCTGTTAATACTCTGCTGTTATACCTTGCTGTCAGACTTGGAATTTTAGACAAAGGTGGAGGTAGTGGAGGACTCAGCCAAGTCCTGAAAGTTAAATAAAATCTTGGTCTAGCAGAGATGGATACAAACATTGTTCATAAGGCGTTCATGAACAGATTTCCCATGTAGTCAGAATGATACTCAATGCAGTCACTCTTACACAGGTTGTATGTTACTGCTCTGTCCATTACAAAGAAATGTCTGGCCTGTTTGACTAGTTGTGGTTGAGGTACAGTAGTTTCTGTCGCTGATGATATATGAGAGTAGAATGTAAACACTGCCATTTGCCTTTGACTCTTTGTTCTGAATAGCTGTGTGAGCATTTGCATTTGAGTTAAATGAGCTTGATCTGGAGAGTGATTTAGGAAAAAGGCTCGGACTTGCATCTCCCTTGATCCCAGAAATCTCTAAAACGCTGCCACAGTATCTAGTGAATTTATTAATTTGCAAAAGTGAAGTTTGAAGAGTAAGTGAGATGAAAAGCAGAAGACGACCAGAAGAACAGGCTGCCCTTCTTGTTTCCATTTGTAGCTACACGTTTCTGGAGGTTTGTGTTTGAATTTAATTTACCTTTCACATGGAAGGTATGTCAAGTGGAGACATGTCTCCTCTGTGCTTTGACCTGGTCAGCTGAGCCTGAAAGCCGTATAGCTGGATAACCAGAAGGCAGCCTAAGCTAATGTACCATATTTTCTGTGGCTTACAAGTTTCAGCAGTGCTAACATGGCTAGCTGCTGTCTGGACTTGATGTCTTTCATCCTGCCAGCTTTAGATGCTCTAATTTATCTGCCCCAAGGTACGCAGATGCACCCAAAGCTGTTTTGATTGCAGAGCATTACTACAGTTCCGTTTGTGGTTGCTGTTCGGTATTTCAAAAGCAAGCTTTTATATGTAAAGTTCTAGGGAAGTTGAATTTAGACTGTTTACTTGTCTTCTCTGGAGAAGGATGACAGTTCATGTTTTTTGTCTTGCTTTTCGTAAGTCCTTTGTTTTGTTGTGTCGGTTTGGTTGGTTTTTTTTAAGCAGGTCAGATGTCATTCTATTACTCCTTGTTTAGTGGTCTGTCACACGATTCTGCTGATTGGTCTCTAAAAGGCACTTTTGCTTAGTCTTTGTTATTATACAACAGTTAATTAGCACTAGGACTATGAATAGAAAACATCATAAAGCAGAAAGGAAACTGCAAGAGTGGTGTAGGGATGATACTCATTGAATGCAGATCCTATGCTCCGATCAAATTTGTTCTTGGTAATAGATGGTGGAAATTCCATCAGTTGTTAAAAGTTCATCCTGCTTATAGGAGACCTGCATCTGACCCCCTCAGGAGTCACAACCTAATACACTGATGCTGGCTCTGGGTCAGACCTTGAACTCTTGCTGTCACTGAAAGATTTACCATCAGTTTGTGTGAAAGCGGTGTTGGAATTGTTGTGAAAAAATGAATGATTTTTGCATTTTTTTCTGCTGCTGCTCCTTGCATGCCCGCTCACTTGTTAGCCCCCAGCGTGAAAGGGAAATCCGTCAAAGTTGATCACGCCTGTGAGTTTCAGAACGACAATTTAAGATGTTTAGAAAAACCAAACTTCAGCCCCACCCTGCCAGGCACAGTTGAATGTGCGGTTGAGCAAACCCAGAAAGTTTGCATCAGCAAAAAAAAAATATACTGTTTTGTTCTCTCATTCTTGAGAATCCAGAATAGAGCAAAACAAGTGAATGACAGCTGTGTGAGGGTCTATTCTTTGCATGAAATGGAATTCATGTCACAGCAGTACGTTGGGAAATAAAGTTTGCCCCAATTTAGTACAGAACATACACTGCAAATGGTGCACTTCTTTCCCTGAAAGTGCTGGTACTTAACAATTAAGGGGCGAGTTAACTCAGTCTCTGCTAACTCAGCTAACTTTAGCTAACTCTGCTAACAGCACTAAATCAAAAATGCACAGAACAAACAAAAGGTGAGTCCAGGGTGATCACAACTCACACCTTGTAGGAGATTAAATGCTTGACCTAATAGGAGGTGAAGTTAAAGTTTTTTCTGTAAGTCAAGGGCATCTGCACCTTTTTGTGCCAGATAGAATTTTTCTGTTTCAAGTCTTCACACATCATGTGAATGATGGGAATCTCTACTTAAATGCATATTATTTTTCTTTTATCTCCCAGAATATTCTACCATCTTTGTTTAAAATTCAGGTTTTGGGAAAGATTAACCACATCTGAGTCTGTTGTGGTTTTGTTCATTCTTAAACATAGGTGATTCCTGGAACTTGACTATTGTTTTTCTTTCCATTTTTTTGGAACCTGCCTCTACCTTTCTTGATTCTATCAGACATAGAAGGAGAAATGGCTTAAGTCCATGAGAAACAAGTGTTCCCATGGGGTTATAATATGACTGGACACAAGGTAAATGCCGTTGTCTGTTCCATTAGGGATCAGTCAACATGACCTACAAACTTTCATGTTATACAATTTGCAACATCACAAAAATCTTAATGTGGCATAAAATCATGTAACAGAAAAGTCATCTAATATATTGCTGTACCTTTAATCATAATGAGTATACATTTTCAACTTGTTTTAAATATCCTTGTGGGTGAAGACTTGCAAGCTCTTCAGGCCATCTATCCTAGCACTTCACTACTCTTACCACCAAAATCCCTAAAATTCTGTTTTTGCAATTTAAGTACGTCAATTCTTATTCCATCTACTCTGCCTGTAGAGGTTGGTCTTCCATTTGCACTTGTGGAAAATTTCTATGGCTTTAAAATCTGGCAGGCTGCCACCTAATTCTTTTAGTCTTTAGACTAACTGATCTCGACTAAAGTAATCATTCCTCAAAGGTAATTTTTTTCTATATCTCCAGTGATTTTTATTTTACCCTGCAGACCCTTCTTAATTGTGTAATATTTGTGTGTGAAGCATGCATATTTTTTAAGAACAGACTAAAAGGTCTTACAGCTTTGAACAGATAGCATTGTGCACAGCAAATAGCAATGCCTGTGTGAATATATGATGTTGCTTGTTTTAAAAATGTATTTTAAAATTAATGAGAATGATCCCTTTTAATAAACGCTAGTAAAGAGAGTACACAGGATTGTTCCAAATGTGCCAGGCTGACATCAGTTTATCAAAAGGTGTTGTGGCATTCAGATGAATGAGAAACACTGTCTACTTAATGGGGTCAGTTTTTTAACAGAGCAAGAGAAATGTTCCTGACTGCATTTGGTTGTTTACAGATGCTCTTTTGTTGTCTGGTTCTTCTCAGTACTTGCTAGTGAAAACTTACCAAATTCTGTGCTAGCAGAAATTACTTGTCTCTCTTTAGTACCTTGGTTCCAGGCTGTCACCTGTAAAGATTACAGAGAATTTGTTCAATCAATTCAGCTTATGACAAACAGGAACCTTCCTGTTTTCATTTTTTATTGCCCCAAAATCTAATTTAAACCCACATTCCTCTGTGACTGCTGAGGGCAATGAAAAGTGTTTTCCTATGGATGTGTGTTCTGTACCTGCCCCGTGCAATAACTGCAGTTACCCTCATCTTTGTTACAGCCTTCTGACATCTTACTGTTTCAATAACCAGGTTATGGGAGAGGGTTTCTCCAGGAGTCACTAATAGTGACAGCCCTGGGAAAAAACACTGCTTCAGGATCTTCCCGTTCCTCCCATTTTCACCACCCGCCTGTGTTCCCCCCTCTACTTCTAGTCTGTTCTGCTTCTCATTTTCCATTAAAAACTGCTCACTTTGTATGGCAGAAGAAAGCTGCCAGGAAGGGGTGCTCACAGCATCAATTTTTGGGTAAAATAGAAGGGAAGTGCATTGCCATTCTGGAGAGGGGAAGATGGTCCTACCCCAATAGTTAATCTTCCCATGAGTGTGAAACTGTTGTCAGTGGTCCTTGCCCTATTTCTGTTGTATGGGTTTACCGTCCCACACCTGAATTCTGCCTAGAAGCAGTGTTTAGTTTGACCTTTCTTAGATACCAACCGGCCAGTTTGTATACCCAGACAAAGACAGAAGAGTTAGCTGTTGAGCCTGTGATGAGATAACACGTGTAATCAGGCAGCACGTGATTACAGGATTAACTACTTCCCTCGAGTTACTGTCACTTGCAGCCGCTTTAGTCGTCGCGGCTCAAACAAACCCTCGCCGTGGCTCTCAGCTGGGCTTTCAGCCGCGCTGCGGGAGCAGCAGCGTCTCGGGGTGTCTCCCCGTGCCCCCGGCAGCTCCAGCCGCGCGTCCCCGGCGTGTCGCGATCCCGCCGGCATGTCGCGATCCCGCCGGGGTGTCGCGACCCCACTGGGCGGGGCGCGGCCGCCCCCTGGCGGCGGCGGGGGGAGCTGCGGGCGCGGGGAGCCGGGCCCTTCCCTGCATCCCACCCACGGTCCAGCGCCATCCGTCCTGCGGGAGCGGGGCATGCAGCGCAGCCACCCGGGCCCCGTGTGGTATTTGGACATTCAGAATCAAATGTACGCCGTGAAAGGATTTAAAGTAGTTAGGAGGTCATAAAAAGCCGTTTATAGGAGAGGCTTTCAGAATTAATGGTCTTTAACGTTTCTATTACTCTGGCTGTGCTGATCAAGTCAGAAAAAAAAGGAAATGTGAACAGAAGAGAGGATGCTGTTACTAGATTTTTGTTTGTAAAGGCAATAGAAAAGGTAGGACAGCAGTTTTTATAAATACCTGAGGGCCCATGACTGCAAATATATTTCCAGATCACCCAGAATGTGCCCCTGAATCTTACGGAATCTCACTGGAGACAGTAACTGCCCCAGATTCCTAGGATTTTTTTAGTGGAGACTGTATATGGTACCCAGATGCAGTAGTAAACTGTTAAAAATACATGTATCAACTTTATGTCTCTGTTAATGATATTCCTCAGTATTGCTACGGGCCACTGTCTTCCTTGAAAACAAGTAATGTTCCCATTGAAAATGGTGAGAAATAGTGAAAGTGGCAATTTGTAATGAAAATCGCATTTTTCGGCAATTTGTAATGAAATTACATTTGCCAGCTTCATCTGCTAGTAAAAAACAAAACAAAGCACAACCCCCCCAACCTTCAGCTTTATAGAGAAGTTATCAATTATCAAAAAGTTGCTTTTAAATGTTACTTAAGTATACATATAAGATTTAAACACATAGAACGTTCAGCTACTTTTATTAAAACCAGGGCAAAAATAGACCTTGAATCCTGTAATGGATTAACTTTAACTTCAATTATGTAATCTCCAAATTAATAAGGATGTAGGAGGCTCATTAAGTGAAAAAAAAAACCCCTTGCTGTTAACCTTGTTACAGAACAAAGTCTTTTACATTGGAGAAGAACCTATGTATAAGGAAAGATGCTAAAGGCAAACAATGAGGGAAAGCACAAAAGATGACAGATCTTAAGCAGTTTTGAGGAGAACAAAATGTAGTCAGTGCAGGTGTATAGCAGTACAAAATCCTTCTATCATCACCCCAGATTTGAAGAATATTGACGTGTAGCAATCAAAACCAAAAGATGCACTAAAATGTTACCTGTGGAGTCTCAGACAGACTGGCAATTTTGCCAGTTCAGGGATTCTGAACCTGTCTGAGCATCAGGTGGCAAGTGTGATACTGGGTCAGTTGTTAGAATGTGAGAAGTCAAGGTTGGCTGGTGAACTGGGGACACTGCATCCATCTCTCCTCCGTCTCTGCAGCCTCTCCTATTCCATCCTCCAGAAACAGGAGAACTGGGGGTACATTGCCTACTGTGCCTCTGCAGATCTTCTGGCCTAGAAATAAGCTGCTGCTACTTTCATAGGGATGGAGGAAAGAGTTGGTGTCCTGAAACTGTTGTCTGTCTCCTCCTACTAGAAGTGTTGAATAACATTGCAGTAATTATAGTCCATTCCTGAGAAATCTGAGACTTCACTGTCCTGACATTCTCTAGGAGGAGAGTAGATGCTATTTTGTCTGAGCCTCTTTGTGCATGCACTCCTTACTCTTCCAAAATCTATTTATGTAACAGTAACAGTCCTTGATGTGTACAGCTTCTCTTCCCTGTGTGCGGAAACATGGGAACTGGCACATGCACAGAGGTCAGTGAAGATCATAGAATTAAATTAAAAAGGGAAAATTACGGCTGAACACCAGGAAAAAAATTCTGCCAGTGAAAAGTATTCTGTAGTGAGTCCAACCTCCCCAGGGGAATAGGGGAAGCTCAGTCCACTAGGATGTTTAAAACTAATGTAAAAGTCAAATAAATATGCAGTAGGAACAGTTTTGCCTTGGCAGTGAAACAGAACAGATGGCTTAGCAGATATCATCCATCCATAGCATCTATTTTGTCCATAAGATGTTAAGTCTCTAGAAATACCCTGCACAGGGCTTGTGTCAACTGAAGCTATATAAGCCATTACAGAAACCCATATCCCCCTGGGTTTTATTTAATTTTTGGCTTAGAACAGCAGTAATGGTTAAAGTACAGGACATACACTGGAGGTAAGGAACTGGCTGGGATTAATGATGCTTGGTTGTGTGCTGTGCCATCAGTTTTTGACAGCTGATCATGAACAGAAAGGGTACAATTTCTGCCACAGTCACTGTTATTTAAAAGAAATTTTTCCTTCTGTCCCCTCCTGGACACAATCATCATGTAAACCTCATACACTCATTTTGGTCTAAAAGTAATCAAGTCATAGGGTGGATGCCTCTTGCTACATGTTTATGTAATTTGATTGGTCCAGACATACTTAGCAATAGCTTAGAAATGTGCTGCTGTAATAAATAATCTTATTAAGTATTTCATGCCATTATCCTAACAAATAAATCTGCACTGGACCCCATATCCTCTGCTGAGCCTCACCTATCACTCACATCCTGGACCTCAGGCTCCAGAGAAAAAGTGGGGTTTGCATTGCATCCTGATGATTAATACGTTTACACTGTTACAGACAAAAAGGGGGGGAAAGCTTCCCAAAGGTGAGGTGCTCTGCTGCAGGATATGTCACCTGTGTGCAATGTCCTTCTGTGCTGAGTTCATGCATCTGTAGCACTGACGTGCAGACAGACATGCATGTGTGCTGCTGACTTGTGCATCTTACAGCCTGCAGTATCGAAAGACTCAGTAAAGGGTTGTGCTGCTTTGAAACAGTTGTTAACCTGAATTGTGTAGTTTTCTTAGTGTTCATTTTTATGGCAAGGCTTTAAAGCTTTACAGGATAGGTTGACCTAGCACTGTAATGATAATATGGAATGCTTCTGCCAAAGGCACATATGCTTTCATGTTTCTTATACTGTTATTGTGAATTATATAATAAAGACTACCTGGATGTAATGTTGGAGTTGTAAAGCCAAACACTTAAGTCAGAAAGCCCCAAGCACCCCCTGCACAAGGGGACCCTTGACTTTGTCGAGTGACTCCTGGGAAGTCCCATCCTGGGGAGTTTGTACATCACTGTTTTTATGGTTTCATTGCCTGGTATGAAGTGCTGGAACGTGCTTAGTGGAAAAGACTCCTCAGATAATTCAGCTCCCAACGTCCATTACATTTTTACTGAGTTAGCACTGGTTCAGAGTCTGGAAGGATTTAGTCATTTTGGTGGTGACAAGGCACAACAAAAGTGTACTTCTCATCTGGACATTTCAAAGGTAGACATGTTAGAACTTCCCAGTGAAAGAGATAAATTTGCAGTGATGAGAAGCAGGTGATTCTGAGATTGCTTTTTTCTGACTTTTTTTTTTATTTGTTTGAGGGTTTTTTTCTTTTTCTTTTCTCCTCTCCCTCCACCCCCACAAAAAAAACCCCAACTAAAACCCAAACCCTTAGTATGATGCAGACAGCTCAGTGGTAAATGAAGGCAGAATGCTGAAATCTGGTAAATTAGAAACAACTGTGGAAACAACAATGGGAAGACAACTGCTAGCCAGTGTTGGCTGTGTCTTTCATCATTTTTCATTTATGTATTATGAATCATTGATCTCATCTTCTCCTTTTATCTAACAGAGACCTTCAGTCATACAGAACAGGACTAAACAGTGCAGGTATCTGAGTTTTAATAATACTTGTATGTTTTAAAACACATAAAACATTAGGAAGAACTTTCAAAAATATGTGTGGTAGGTGGATCCCTAACTGCTCTTTGCAGCTTTGAAAACCTCCTGTTTAATACAGAATCTCTTTCAGCAAGCTCAGATAGTAGAAATGGATTGTAATCCAAAGCACAGCTCGAATACACATCTAGAAGCTTGTAAAAAGAAAGAGTATCATGGTTGAAGCTGAAACCAGAGATAAGTGTGATTTAGAGGGCTTTGAGGAGCAGCTTTGGCACTGCCTTTAAATTGCCCTTTTAGAAATGCTTTTACCAGTATGTGATAAGTGTATGTTTAAAGGGAGAATGTATTTGGGGTAGGAACTGATTAAAAATTAATTTACAATAACAACATGAAAGGTAGAAGAGGACAAACTAATGTTTTATTTAAATGTCTTTGCCATTCTACGTTTCTCCAGTGTAAATTTTGTTTTGAAAGTGAAGCCCATAGGATGCAATTCAGGCAGAGGCTCCATGAGGGAGTGAAATGTTTTTTGAGAAAAGCAAATAAAAAAAAGTTCTTTTATAGATATAAGACTAGCAGCATCAAAGCATCATGTAGAGCAATGAAATTAGGAGACAGTTGTGTTAGATTGGAATATGATGTAATCTTCCATTAGTGAGAAAAAAGCACAAAGGGCGAAGTCTTTCACTGGATGAAGCCAAGCCCAGGAGTGCTGCATGATGGCCAGGGCAGTATTTTTGAATTTTTCATTATGATAATCTATACCATCTGAATGCTGAAGATCTGCTACCACATATGGACTAAACAAATTAATGTCAAATGCACATATAGTGAAGCACAAGGAGCAATGCTGCATATATGCCTTATAATCCTAAAGGTTGTTTTTGGAAAAACATCTGGGCTCTTTGAGGTTCGGCCAGTCTGAATCAGCCTATAGGAGGAGATGAGCTAAATGCAGAGCAGGGAGAAGAAGCAGTGTGATTTTTAGAATACAATCTATATGGTAATTAATGGGTTGTTTCTGTCAGTTTTAACTAATCATGGTTTTTCCTATATGTTAGAATTCTGGGTTAGGATACTGGTCTAACAGATATCACCACTGGACCCGGGTCAAAGAAAGTGATAGCACTGCAAGACTGCAAGAAAATCTTCTTTCTCATTACTGCCATCATTAATAAGTTATTACAAAACTGCTGCAAAAATACATGTTTCATTCAGATGTTTGAATCCCTCCTGTGTGTCTTTCCGAAAAAAGAAAAAAAAAAGCTAATCTATGGATGGAAGTCAAGAAATAGAAGTAAATTCTTAAGGAAAAGTAACATTTTCTGATAATATTGATTGTGGGGAGGAATAACTTCAGAAGAAGGGTAAATGTAGTAATGGGGCTGGATTTGTTTAGTATTTGTGGCAGGTCCTTTACTTCCTTACTGCCCCAGGAGTGGCTGGTATAGCATAGGCATGTCTACCCCTTGTTTGGATTAGCACTGTCAATTCCTTTTTGAATGTGATTTTGTTGAGCTCTCTCCTTTCTTGTGATCTTCACTTAATCTTTCAATCAATCAATCAATCAATCAGTCAATCCTAGTCATCCTGTAATATGTATGCAGCCAGCTCTTGTGAACAAGCTGGTTGGGCCCAGACACACACAGTGTCTAAAGAAAGTTTTTTAGAAAATTCTGATTAATAACGATCAGATTTCTGGAAACTTTATTTATTTGTTTGTTTGTTTTTAAATTTCAGGGGACCTGGGATTTAATCCACTTGCATCAATAGTGTTATGTTCATAGACATGGACCTAGTATATATACACAATGCCTCTGTCTGTGACTGTTGCAATTCAAGTTTTATCAGATACATTTCTAATAGTATAATTCAGGTTTAATTTAGACAGTTTTATAAAGCATAATGTCCTTAATTTCCACAGAGATATACTTTTATTTACTCCAGTTCAAGTGGGATTAAATTGGATCCCAGCATTTATATAGTAAAGTGAAATAACACTGGACAACTAATACAAATTTTATCTTGCCTGGGTGCATTAAAGAAAATCCAACCCATGTGTGTAACTGCTGAATCCATGACGAAGCTGATCTTCTGTATGTGGAGAGGGAATAACTTTTGCCCTGTACAGGCAAGCCAATGCTGACAGCGCTGTGTTGCCAGCAGAGGGCAGATAAACACACCTTTTCCAATCTCTAGTATTTGCAAAGGAAAGTTCCGCTGTAAACCCATGAAGAGCCAGTTTTATATATTGCAGCAATAAATTATGAATCTGTAAAAAGAAGAAATAAAATCAAACCAAACTTTTCATGTAAAATTAAAGACAAGTGAAAATTTGCAACATCAGCTTTTCAGTTGATGCTTTAGCAAAATCCTTTTTCTTAACCTTACTGTCTTGATATATTTAAAGTTACTCCCATGACATCAGCTGTTTTATTTCCAGTTTTTCCCTCTTTGGTTAGTAGTGTAATTTTCTAGCATTATGTGAATGATACATAAGGATGAGGAAATTGTATCTGTTGTGCAAGGTCTACTCCTTATTTTTCCTTATCTTCAGGTTCTGATTATGCTCAAGCTTTTTGCCAGATTTCTTCCAGCTGGTACTGCAGCACTCAGTGCATGACCCAGGCACAGCATATGCCTCTCCCTTGGACACCCATTACTTCTTTCCTGAAGCAAAAGCTGAGGAGTCTCTGGATCTGAGGATTTCAGTTTGGTTACTTACAGGCAATTTATCTAACCTTTCTTTTCAGTATCTCACCAGAATGACCTTGTAACAGGCCCAGTTGTCTTTTAACATAGAATCTGTGGCTTCTGGGGGAGTGGAAGGATGTCACTTTTGCTATGAAATTAATTTGCTTCCTACAGAAAACTGATTCTCCAGCCAGGGAAAGCCCTTCTTCAGGATAAGACACAATGAAAAATTGTGGCTACAGGAATTTCACAAGCCTGCAACTGTCATGCAGAGAAATTTCAGAGGTTCACTTCAGCCCAGTGACACCTGGTGCTTTTGTCTCAGTCTGACTCCTTGTCTCTTGTACACAGACCACCCTCATTTTTCTGTCATGGAAATGTTAAAAAATTGCTTTTAGCTTTAAGAAAATATTCAGAAGAAGTGTTTGTCTGAATAAATTTGTTATTTTTGCATATTCACGTGTGGCACAAATGCATACAATGAGCACTATGAATTTTACTATGTCATTGTAGTTTTCTTCTTATGTCCTGCAGGGAACATGTCCTATAATTTCTGGGACCTAGGGGAGTATCAGAATGCCCATGTGATTATTCTGTGTATTTGAAATAGATTTGAATATTAGGTTTTAGTTAAAAAAGGTAAATATATCACAAAAAGAAGAAAGATACTTGACCTATAGCTCTTTCAATGTTTAGATGCATTACAGTTATATTTTCACTCCATTCAATGTCTCCAGAGACTCAAGATGAAACTATATTTTATCACAGTAAAATACTTCTGTGACTTTCTGCTAAGTAAAAGTGTATCATGTCAATTAGTAGCTCTGTTTATAAATATTGGTGAATGAGGGATAATTTCAAAACCAACTGGACTTTGCCATTTTTATCTGCATGATGGTGCCACTATTTATTTATACCCTCATAATGTCTACAAGTTCCAGTGATGGACTTCTCTGTCTAGGTGCTATCCAGTGAAGAACTCCAGTCCGAGTAGCTACAGATGCAGCAGAGCACCCAACACTCCTCTGCTTGGATAGTCAGAGGCTTTGACAGTAAGTGGATTATTTTGCTGATCAAGTGTACAGCCCAGACTCATGGGCTTTAAAAGTCATGACCACTTCTCTCTTGGAAAAAAGGGACATGTATAGTCAAAGTCCCTATGTCTTTGCCTTTAAAAGGTACTTATTCAGCATATGAAAGAAAGGAAAAGGGCTTGGGCTGAATTTTCCGCAGCTGGTGGTTAGAGAAAATTGCAATTGAAGGGGAGTGTAGGCTAAAAGTCACCGTGTGCTCTATGGTTCTATGGTCAGGAATAGTAACACCACAGGTTTCTCAGTTCCCCTCTTTTGTTGAGATCTAACAAGTGCCATCAGTCTGAATAGTCAACAAAGTAAGGAGAATCTAGAAAATGGCAGCTTTTTTTTTCATTCACCCTGCTATTCTGTTTCATGTAGTTATAGACATGATACAAAAACTATTACAGTGTAAATTACTAGCCCTTTACCAACAATTTTGTCTTTCACATGATATTCTTATCCCAAAGGCTTGTGCCCTTCTGCATCAAATTAGATTGCTCCTGAAGCTGGCAATGGAGTTGAATATGAAGGCACTAAACCTGTAAAAGGAAGCTGGAATCGAGGATGGATGCTGGATCTGGCACAGGAGGAGGCTGTTTGGCTGGCTGCAGCCCTAGGCTGTTGTCCAAGGAGAAATTAGAAATTAAATCTAAGAGAAACACTCCCACCTGAACCGCTCCTCCAGCTGTTTTCATTGACTTTCTTCATGGCTCAGTTTAGTGTCACATCAGTCCAGCTTCATAGCCTGAGAGAGCTGAAAGTTTAATAATTGCATATTTACAATTCATAAGGCATTCTGACTGTTTCTGTGGAAATGGGAGAAGAGTAAGATGTATTCTGTAACAGAAGCAGATTACTTCACTAAGAAGAACGGAGAATATTTTATGGGGCAATAGACCAGCTGGATGCTAAGTCAGAGATGTCAGATGATGTCATGCCTGCGTGCCAGAGACAGGCTTTTTGGAAGTCATGGGGCTGGTTTTTTTTCTACTCCACACAGGACATGTAAAGTCATTTGGATCAAATTGTTTGGCTTACAGCAAGGGAGTTGTGATTTTTGTGCTAAATGGGACAGGGTTTTGAACTATTTGGAACAGAGAAAATTGGACTGTTGAGATAAGAATGGGAATTTTCAATGCCAGTGGGTTAAGACCTCTATAATCTAAACTGCATTTTATCTCCCAGCTCTGTCCGGCATACAGCTAAATATTTGCATAATACATCCTAGTCACATGCACTCTTTTGCCAAGCTGAATAGTTAAAAATTCCACCTTTTCCATGAATTAACAACACCTATAAATTGTCTTTCAACTCTGTCATAACCAAGAAATACTGTTCTGCAAGTGGAGGATAAAGATATTTTAGGAAAAATTTTAAGAAAAAAAACCCCAGATGTTCTGGTAAAGGAAAATTTCTTTTGTCCAAAGTAAATGAGATTATTTAAGACACCTGGCTTACATTTTTGTGGCTGTGAATCAGGAAGTATTTTTTCATGGAAAGGGTGGTCAATCATTGGAATGGGCTGTCCAGGTAGATGGTGAAGTCACTGTCCCTGCAGGTGTTCTATTAAAAACTGGACATGGCACTTAGTCCTGTGTTCTGGTTGATAAGGTGCCGACGGGTCAAAGGTTGGACTTGATGACCTTAGAGGTCTTCTCCAACCTAAATGGCTCTGTGATTCTGTAATTTGGGTGTAAATCTCTGGAGCTATTAGGGGTATACAGCTGTTTACCTCGAGTGTTAGGTGGTTTGGTCACTACCAGCATTCTGTTCAATGACTTACTGACACTGTTATAAAGTAAAGGAAAAGTCATAAACACCTTACCTTCCTCGTCAGTGAGGTCAGTGAGTGGTGCTCGTTTTGGCAGCTGGTAAGCCCTCAGGATATCTGGTTTTGCAGC
This sequence comes from Dendrocincla fuliginosa, assembly GCA_035047845.1. Lineage (NCBI taxonomy): Eukaryota > Metazoa > Chordata > Aves > Passeriformes > Dendrocolaptidae > Dendrocincla > Dendrocincla fuliginosa. The sequence goes on from JAWWMO010000005.1 coordinate 19,347,342, forward strand.
ATTAACCTAAATTACTGCATTAACTATAGGCTTTTAAGATATTAGCCTCAGCTAAGTGGAGGGAACTGAAGACAATGGCTATAGTTTTAAATGCTTCTTCGTAACTGATTCCAGATTTTTGCACATTTTCTGTAGCCTTACAAGATGTCCATTGCTTGGGGTTTTTTTTTTCCTAGGGTTAAGAATATATTTTTTTCAACAGTGTTTCCTAACCCAGGAATTTTCAAAATTTTCCACATCCATTGGTAAATATTTGAATGTATTTGTGGAAACTGTAGATCTGATTATTTGGCAAAATTTCAGGAGCTTTTTTAAAAGCTTTTTAGAGTTTCTCAATCTGGCTACCTGGAAAAAGGCCAAATAATAATACCCTCACATATCAACCTGCACAGTAGCAAAAAGTCCTGCTGTTTCTATGACAACAAATAGATTTTTTTTCAGCTCCCCCAGATTGGCTCTATGAGGTCCAGTAGGCTCTACAATACATTAGTGGGAAGATGACAAGCCTGCTGGATTTGGAGGTGTACAAGTACCTCTAAAGGCTCATATTTCTCAGACTTGGGTTGTGCTAAAGCTGTAGTAACAATGGACTGCAGTGCAGCACAGAGATGCCTGAGTGAGCTCCAGGCTGGGGAGCTCAGTATGGACAGCAGCCTACCCACTGCGTTGGGAGTTCTTTTGCTCTGTGGAGAAGTGACTTATGGATGTTAGTTTGTCTTGTTCAAATGCTTCCCACTGAGTTGCCAGGAAGCTGCAGAACAGAAGGGAGTTCTTCTTAAAGAAAAAACTGTTTGATTCTCTCGTTCTTGTCAGCATTCAGCAGGCTCACATATCACACCAAGAGAAATTAGTTCAGACTAGGAATAAACTTTAACATTTTTCTCAGGTCTTCCCTGAAGCTTTTGCTTCCACATTTCTGAGAGTGCTTTTTACAGCCCATTCCTCTGCTCTTTCTGAATCTTCACTGAACAGGTCTTTTGCAGTCTCACTTCATCAAATTTGTACCTCACTGCTCTTAACAATTATTTTTTTAATGGTCAAGTTCCAGGTTGTTTTATCCTTCCAATGCTTTCTGTTGTCCTTGATCCTCACTATTTCTTTCTCCCTTATCTTTCAAAACTCAGCATTTTGGTTATCCCTTGAGCCTGGTTCTCAGCATCTTCTCTGGCTATGTCTGCTCAGAATACTAAAGCTGAGACAGTTTGTGGGGAATTCCTGGCTGTCCTTTGCACCAGCTGGCAGGGGGACAGGTGGCAGTGCTGCTGTGCACTGATAGCATGGGCTTGCTGCCCTCCAGGCACATCCTTTGAATCTAGCTCACAGAGCTGCCAGAGCAGCAGCCCTTTGTGGACTCTTCCTAGATGCCAGACTCCTCGAAACTGTTTAGGGGAGAAAAGACAGGCAACTTGCAGCTTGGTATGGCTGGTGGCAATGACACCAGTCAGTGAACATGGCTGCATTTACCTTCATTTTTCACTCTGTATCCAGGACAAACATGCTTCTCACCCATCTGTTGTTACAGCTTTAGAAAAATCTTCTTTTGTTGCCTGACTAGGCCAAAATACTGAGAGGTGGCTGCAGAAGACAATATTTTCTTCTGCATTATCTATTGAGATTTTAAGCTTCAAAGAGAACAAATTGTATCAAAGATGGTGCTGAACAGACTTTGTCCTTAGCAGTTGTTAGTACTGTGTGATCTGATCGTACACCTGTAAATGTCATTTTGTGTTCTATGGAAAGGAGGACTCTTTTTTTAATATATTTTGCTTCAGCACTTGGTGTACTGTATTTATTGAAGCCCTTCCAAACTGTAAATTAAATTGAGACAACAGATTCTCCCTACTGTCTCTTAAACAAGCACTCTCATTTATTAAAACATGATTATTTTACTCACATAAGTCATGGAGTGACAAAATGAACCAGTCGGATAATGCTACTGAAGTCTTTTCATGAAGCAAAAGCTGCTAAAATTCCATCAAGGTGTGAGTTTGACTCTAGTATACACGATATTCTCTGAAGTGCAAATGTGCCAGCTGTACTCTGCATTATGTTCTGGATTTTTCACCTCATAATGGTGGGTATAATTATCAAATGGACTGGAATACACACAGCAAAAAATATTAGTATTCCAGCAGTAGGGATGGGCCAGGGTTGAAATACCCCCTTGCTCCTCAGGGAGCCCCAGAGTCATGCTAGCATCCTACTGAAATTCAGGTCAGGTATTTAAAGATAGAATATGATATGAAGACAAAAAACTAAGGAGAAAGATGGGAATTGAAGTATTCTTAATCAAAGTAAATGAATCTTCTCCTAGCTGAAACTGGCTATGCATGTGTTTTAAGAAGAAAAATAGAATTATGGGCTCCTGTGGTAGATTTTATGTTTGAAAAACCTTTGCCCAGCCAAAATCGAACTACCTGGAAATAAGGGATGAGGAGGGCAGATGAGGTAGGGGTGTGTCACAGATACAAGGGCAGTGAGTAAAGCACTACCCAGTGAGACTGGACTTTGCTTTTTGTTTCTTCCTGAGCTATTTTCGGAGAAGAGGGAAAGAGCATTTATAGAAGCTGAGGGTCCTAGTCTTTGGTTATACTGGTCAGATCCACTGGTAGGACTAGAAGTGTTTCCAAAGACTTTAGTTATGCTCAAACTCCAGGAGAAAACCAGTAATGTTACAGACCTTACATGCACTGTCTAATTGCTACAGAATGCGATGGATGCTTGGAGGTATTCCATGGACTGTTTGAATGCCTTCATTGCTGAGCTATTTGTGGCTAATTTTTAGGTGACATTTTTTCCTATGTTTTTATGGAGATAGATCCACAATGAACACTCAATGAAGCTCTACTGTATTGATCTAAGCCTGTACCAATTTCAGTGGAGGAATGTTTGTTTGTCAATAACAATGCATTTGGTCAGGTTCTACTGGCCCAGTGACTGTGAGATGGGCTCAATATTTGGTCTTTAAGGTTACATTTAGATATACCTAACTATTGTATGACAAAATGAGGATGTATTGAAGATGAAGACAATTTATTCATGTTGTTTGTTTTTCTCTGACCCAAGAATGAAATCCAGTTGTTTTTAGGTACAAGAGAATAAACAAATGTTCTCTGGTATAATCAATTTTAAAGGATGTCAACCAGAAGGTGTCCTTTGCTGCCACGGCAGAAAATGTCGCAGAGATATCCAAGGAGGACTGATGGAAAAGGAATTGTCAGGGGAAATAAAGCAGGAGTTTAAAGAACTGTGTGTGGTAGTAAACATATTATATTTTTTTATTTGCCTTCTGAAAAAAAATTCAAAGCAATTTTCCTTGCTTCAAGCTAGAACTGTAAACATCATGAATACAAAATATACAGATAATCCAAACACCTTTACTGTCATGGAGCTGTTTGAGCAAATTTGCAGGTGGTATGGCAGGGTTTGACCTTGGCAATATTTTATACCCAAGTAAGGGAAGTTGTAATTAGAAGGTACAGACTTGAGAGGGAAAGGTCAGATAATTCACTAAACCCCCTATTTAATATACAATTCTCTAATCAAAAATGTCGATGTGTGTGAGAAGTAGTGTTGATCCAATTTGGTGTTTTAGATATCTGCTAATACTGTAGCACTTAATGATTTACAATGGAAAATCATAAACAAGAAAAACCACAGGAAGAACAGTGTGATTCTTTAATTATGCAAGCAATAAAAGGGTCAGCTGTTTTTTCTAATCAAAATTACTAACAGTTAGAGAGAGGGGAAGTTGTTGTTTTATGTAAAGTAACAACTTTCCTTTCAAAAGTTATTCCTGCCAATGACCAGTGCATGACACAAATATTCAGCATGCCAGTGGGGACAGGGTGAATGCTACCAGCCAGCAGCCCCTGCCTGAGGCTTGGCCAGTGGGTCTTGTTATAGTTCTGCTCTGCCACAGGTAGTGTTAACAAGCAACAGCATGACATGGATTCCTGCTTCAGCACCCACTGACATTTTTGCCATACCCTTTGTTACCTAATAAATGAATGATGACCCTGTGAGATCTGAACTGGCAGTTTAGGATTTGAGGCAGTTTGTTAAAGTCACTGCCATATTCTGGGAATGCTTTTGGAGTTTGCAGTTCAACTCATGAGCAGAGATGTGGAAGGACGTAGGGAAGTCTGTAGCCCACTTGTTCAGTCTATAGGTGCTTGAGTGGTCCCTTGGAGTCTGCTGTGATATGACACAAAATAAAGCAAGTCTGAGACTCAGCTGTATATCATCAGTATATGGCCCATGGTATACTTAGTCCTGTGCTCGTAAGTAAATTTGAAATGAAATCTCTGCTTGAAATGTAAGGCTGTCCCTCAAGAGCCTCTACTGAACCCCCAGTGCTGCAGGAAGTGGTGTGACTTTTCTCATTGTGGAGTTTGTGGCATTTGCCTAAATGTGACCCAGACCAAACACATGTTTTTATAAGGAGCAGTAGCCATTACCTCCTTTATGTTAGCTCCATGATTAGTTTGCAGGCAGGCTAGAAATGCTGTAAGCATCTGTTCCCCAAAGCAGTCACCTAGGAAAAAGCTGTGATTTCATTATGATAGGTAGTCCCTGTCTCATGTCTTGTTCCCGTCTCCAGGAATTTTATTATTAGAATAGCAATCCCAAGCTTTGTAACAAAATTATTGGATGAATTCTGAAACTTCTTGTATCTTAACCTTACTATTGCATTAGTGTTTTTTCGCAAGAGAAATGCAACTTCCCTTAGTTCTTTCACAGTATGTGGGAAGTGGGTTTTGCAACCTGAGGACTTCTTATACTCAAAGCTCATCCTGGCTTAGCAGATCCTGTTATTAGGTATAAAGCTCTCCACCTGCATCATACAGTTGGTAAGGTTGTCATAACAAAGTCCTTGTGTTCCTGCTTGTACATGAGTCTATTGAGACAGAATTGTATCCACAGCGCAAATAAGTGATGGGGGCGTTTTGTCCAGTGGTAAAGTCTATAATGTGTGCAGTGGTGCAGATAGCCAGCACTGATTCTTTAGGCATAAGCATATGCCACAAAGTGAAAATTTCAGTGATTGTGTAAATCTCTGCTTTCTCTTTTGATTGATGGGCTGGTCTCTTTCTGATCACATCACAGTGTCAATCTGGATTATTCTCAGAAAACAGAATAATTTTGGATTTGCATTAGCCACTTAAAAAAGTCATAGTTTTAGGTGCCTTTTTACTGTGTGGAGCTTTGGAGAAAAGTCTTCTTTCTTCTTGTCTTAAGTTTTGATGAGGATAGACACATGGCATCATGCACAGTTTCTGCATCAGGTGCTTTTCAAAGTATTGTTTAGGACTGATGTAAACTTCAGGGGTTCTGAAAGCAAGCTTAACTTTAACTATAATTGAATTTTAAGCTTCTCTTACTTTGAGACTGCCTCTTGTCAAAATCTAATCTGTTATGCTTACAGACTAGCATAACAACCCTTTCTACAAGGAGAAAATAGCAAGGAAGACAAATGAACCAAAGCTGGTCTTCTCTTCCATGTTGCCAACCCTCACTTTTTATGACACTGGCAGCACCAAAGAGGCAAATAGCAGAAGGGATGTCCAATTTGTTAGGACATCTTTTAAAAGGAAGAGTTATACAGAGCTGTTTCATTCCACAGGACTGAAATAACAGTCCATTGGAATGAATCCTCCAGTCTTCTGAAAAGTTTGTGAACCCAAGTTACTGTCCCAGAGAAATCCTTCACACATGGGATCTGTAGGGTAACTTGAGACCAGGTAAATTACACCTTGGATTTCACTGATAGTAATTCTTGTAGGACTATATCTCTTAGCACATCTTTTCCTTAAAACTTTTTTTCACTAGCTCTGTTATGTTAGTCTGGAGGCACAAGCCTAAGGGGCAAAGGCTACCATTTTTATCCATGTCCATATATATTTTTTCTTTTTAAATTATACCTTCTATTATGTAATGTAACAGTTGGTTTTTAGCCTTTTGCTGTTTTCTTTACATCTCTTCTTTACTTCAACTTGACATGCTAGAAGGTCAAACACAGAGCTTTGGCAATCTTGGCTCCTCTGCTCCAGTGGGCAAGTTAAGCGTTCCAACAGAACTTGCCTTAGGAAGTGGACAGAGGATATGGCCATAAATCCTCTCTGAAACTTTTATCAGCTTGTAATTTAAAGCTGAGCAGCACACGCTAAGCAACTCAACCCCCCTCACAAGGACCTCCACTCCATTTTTAAACATCTCAGAGGCTCTCTCTTGATGTTACTCAGCATTTCACAGCCAAGTGTTGTATAACTGCTGCTGCTGGGTGATTTTAATCCCTGCAACAGATGTGGTTGTTTAAGCCATGTCATAGGTCTGCATTATTGAAAAACCTGTTTATAACAGAGGCCCACCATCTCTTCATGCATGGGTATGAAAAGAGATAAGTATTTTGCAGGGAATGCTTTAAAAGATAGAAACAATCTTTGTGGTTTCTTTGTCCACGTAAGCAAGCACTGTTCAATACCATAGATATTCATAAATTCCAGAAGTGAGAATTTGAGTTTATAGTTTTTTTCAACATAAACTGACAGGAAAAAACGATCTTTGCGTGCATTTTGAGAAATGCTGTTGTCTTAGCACTTTTAATTATGACATTGACAAAAGAGTCATACAGTGATTATCCAATATTATTTTTTAAATCAAGTTATAGGGGAACAGGGAAGTAATGGCTTTGTTCATGCACTAACAGTTATCTTCTGTTTACCACTACTCAGAATATCCCTGAGTCATTTGTTATATCTGTCCTCCAGCTGTGTTGAAACAAAGACAACATTGCACTGAATTTTGATGCAGACAATTTGGTTGCATTGTGTTAACTCAAGATATGAGTATGGACAGGCTGAAATACAACTGGCAAATAATAAGTGTGAAATTGAAACAGGAATAAATGCCAGTTTACACATCCAAACAAAATTAACTTTCTTCCATTTGTGACACATCAATTTCAGACACAATAGTGTTTTGAAGATAAGTAAAAATCTCCCTTCAGTATTAAGCCAAAGACACTAAAGAAAGAACTTCTAGAAATGTGTTAGAGTTTTTAGATTTACTACTGGTTTCCTAACTGGGAATTAAAAATACGTTTTAAACTATTATGTCACCATTTGACTTCATTAGAAAATCATACATGAGTTAATTATAATTGATCTTAAATTACAAGCACTTGTTTATGAAGTGTTCTAAAACTGATGAGCTGTGAAACTGTCTGCACACTGTGTCATTTCCAAAACACTGTGAAATAAACTGTTACCCTGAGTTAACTGTTCCAGACTTTGCAGATTAAAAAAGCTGGGTGGTGCTAATGCTTGTATAGTTTGGACTGCTCCTTCCTAATGGTCAATAAGTTTGTCTGCTGTGGAGATTAAAAAGTAGGAAATGGGAAGAAAATTAATTCTAAAAGGTATTTGAAAGGTCAGACCATATTATGCTCAAACTGAATCAAACTATATAATGGATTAACAATAGACTTTTTGTGCTGAGTTTTGCACTAGGTTTTGAAATTATTTCTCCTTTCTTTGCTGTGGGAGCTCACTGTTTGCAGTTTCTCCAAATGGCTCCAACAGCAGGGTTCAGAAAATATGCAGGATTCTTAGTAAGAAGGTGACCTTTATTCTCTGGGCCCAGTGAGACAGGTTGGGTCACTGTTATAAATGTGTGATTTGCTGGAAACAGTGCAGGAGTCACTATGTATTGAATAGGGACTGTGTTACATTTGTCTTTTTGGTTTGGATTTTTTTTTGCTGACAGCCAAGCACAACTATAAGATAAAACAATAACAGAGAAATTGCTGGTATGGAAGTCAGTATAAACAACCTCAGCCATCTGAACATATATGACAGCCATGTTTATTAGACACATCTGCCAGTAGGAACTTTGAGTTTTATTGGTTCTCTGGTTGCTGTAAAACAATTGCCTTTGTAGAGACTTCATTGATTCTGGAAGAGATTGATTCTCCTTGGGTTGAGATGACTTGTGAGTTTTTTTCTTTTTTTCCATTTATATGTGAGCACAATCTTAGCAGCATTCTCAAAGTCTTGTAGATAAGAAAATTGCCTATCTAATTTAAACAACACATTGAGTAGTGGTTTAGCACGAGTTCAGTGGAAACTTATCCTGTTAGAAAAAGCCAATTCCTTCCACTATTACTTTTTACTAAGAGCAGTGCTCTCCTTTGAGCAAAATTCTTTCCACACAAGCAGTGGGAAGGGGTGGTGGTGGTGGGTGAGGGGGTGGATAGAAATCCTTAACATTAACAGTGCTACTAAATTATCATGGAGAAAGGATTTAAGCAGTCTGAGATACAGCAACTTCATTTGCCCCATCTCCATGAGAGATTAATTTTATGATTTCCTTGTAATGATACCGTGATAAATGGGAGCACTGATAACAGATTAAAATTTATTCATCACCAGCTGTAGCACTTCAGGGTGAATGACGTATTTCTTCCAACAGTGAGCTTCAACAAGGCAGCATCCCACTGATTTCAAGGAACTTCTAGTCAGATGTCCTGAGGCACCAATAAGAGGCCTGACCAGCCTTATCTGGGGCCTTTCCCTCCCAGAAGTAGGATTTAAACTCAGCTCTGGGCCACCATTTTCGCTTTGAGCAATGCTGCAGGGTTGCTGGTCTCCAGCTTAGCCATGGCTATGCTTGTCTTTGTCAGTGGACTCTGGCCCATTCATGGAGTTCCTGTCTTGGTGGTAGAGCTGTCCAGTCAATGTGGGTCTGTCTGGCAGTCTCTAGACCGTGTCTGACTCACTGACCACCAAGCTTGGCCTCAGACTTGCCTTATCACCTTGAACCTACCTGAAGGATGAAGATCATGGTTAAAACTGGCTGCCATCTCTGGAGCTGCCCTGCTCTCTTTGTCAAGTGCCGTGGGATGGGCCCTGCTGTAATCCCTGGCTCCCTTCTCCACCTTCTCTGGGCTCACACCTTTGTTTTCTGATACATTATCTTCCACTACTTAGCTAGTTCATCTGCCTATAAAGCCATATTTCTTGGAAATCAAGATCCCAGGAAAAGTCTTCTTAAGCTCTTTCTAATTCAGGAGCACAAAGAAGCATTTTAGCATACAAAAATTGCAGAAGACAGATGTAGAATGTTGATGAGAAAGACACAGACAAAAATTTTCTGCATTTCAAAACTGTAAAATTTTAGCAGTTCAGAAGTTCTATAAATCCAACTGCTTTAACACCTGTGCTGCTTTGGTAGCCGTGTTGGATTTAGGGTATTTTATTTCTCATATCAATGCAATAAGTCTCTTCTAGTTTCTCCTAAACCTAGTATCTGTTTCTAATTTGATTTCTCAGAATGCTTATAACTCATGAATGTGTATAGCTAAAAATAGTAATGTATCCAAGCATAAATCAAATCACTAGAGGCTGAAATATACCTTTATCCATCTAATCTCCTTGGTTTAATACCTAGAGAAGCATAAGAAAAAAACACCACTGCATGACTTCTTAAGTATAGTGCAAACTAAATGGCAGATAATTTTACCAAAGCAAAGCATCCACATCAGAAATATGGTTTGGCTAAAAAAAGAGGGTATTTGCTCAGGGCTGTAATTTGGTTTGTTTTAAAGATGTTGAAAGATGTATTGTTTGTAACTAAAGAATGAGAGCAAGTTGTGTGTGTAAATAAATTTATTTTTTAATGAGTGTATTTATGTTTATGCATGTGACTTCCTACAAGAATTCAGGGTGCTACTGAACAGGGCTGGAACTAAAAACTACCTAGAGCTGAGAGAGTGCCTATGAGAAGATAAACTCCAGAAAATGTCAAGGGTCCTTGAGGACGATGCAGCAATGAAAAAACTTGTGATTTGTTTTTGTAGCCTCTGCTGGTCTGGTGAGGTTTATTCATCCTAGACTTGCAGCTAAGACCAAAGGGAACCTTTAAAATGTTGGCATAGGGAAGAGGAAAGATTGAGCAATTTGCCAAGGGCTGCCCCATGAGCCTTTCTGAGGGCTGATGGGAGTGCAAAGATAAATGAGAATGACATCAAGTGAAGCAAGCTGTCTTTGCCCACGGCTGAGATGGAGATAACTGGGTTGAATAATATTTACTAGTACTTTCAAGGAAAGGTTAAAGTTTAGAAAAGGGTCAGTGTACAGAACATCAATAAATACCATGGGAATAGGGGCAAGTATTAATTGGGTTCAAGGCGTAGTTGAACTAACTAGTAAAACTTCCTTGTGACAGGACAATCCCTCCTGTGTGAGAGGTTTTCAGTGATCAATCTACTGTAATTTATTTGTACAATGAGTATGTGTGTTCACTCTTTGTATTCTTTTATAATTTTTAATTGACTGACTTCTATCCAGGGGACCATTTCTTTCTAAGCACAGAGTAAGCTTATCACCCATGAAGAGATGGCTTCTTTCTTGGAAGTTTTTTTTTGGCTGGATTAGACAGGTATTTGTGAGGAATTATATAGGTCTATTTGATCATTTCTTGATGACTGCTTCCAACACTGTGTCTAGATACATTTGAAGTTAGAGCTATGGATACATTTTTAAATTAAATTTTTAATCTCTTGAGAATTAGAATTCTTGTTTTGATGGCTTAAATAACCTTCAAATTTGAGAAGTCGTTTCAGCCAGAGCTGCCCCCCTCACACACTGCCACCACCCCGCTGAGACCTGCCTGCCTGCCTGGCAGGGTCAGTGTCCTCTGGGTTCTGCCTTGTAATCTCTGGCAGCTCTTTGGGGTTTAACAAGCTATTCCCTGTTGCACTGTGATAGTCAATGAAGCTCCAGATTCTGAGTGCTAAAAGTAAAGTCCTCCTTGATAAAAGGCCTGTTTCTTTATTAAGAAAGGCTTGTGATGCTGGAGTCCAGAATGGTCCTGTTTGTGTTTGTTTGGGTTTTTTCCCCAGGTGCAGTGGATGTGAGTGCTGGTCATGGCCCCTGTCATTCTGGGAGATTCTGATCACCTGATCATCATTCATCTTAATTACTTGCAGCTGATTTCAATCACAGAAAGAGGTGGTGTGATTATCTGAGCAGCTGCAGTATAACGATGTCTTAGGGGTTTGGGGAATGATGGTTTTGGCCTATGACAAGAATTAGGGAATGCAGGTGTGGAGAGGTGAGGGCTCTGTGAGCCACGCCCAGATAGCCTTGTTAAAACTGCAGTGGCTGAGGACACTTGCCATTACCACATGAGCCCATTTCAGTGACTCCTGGAGTTGTAGTTATGGTATGTATTTTTCAGTGCTTCATGAAGTTACTAATTGAAAACAGGAATGTTCTATGAAAGCGTTTTGGAATACTATTTCTTGAGTACCTTCATGAAACCGTGTTTGTTTTTGTTCTGTATGAAAACTATAGTTCCATGTTTGGTAAGCGAGCTATTTTTACAACTTCGTGAAAAGCTTGTACATGAGTTTACTAGAATTTTGACTTCAACTTCTTATACTGCATTTAGATTGTGATAAAATAATACCAAAGTTGCAAAGATGAAGGGAGTGTATTCTGATGAGTTCTTACTGGAAATTTTTCCCAAAATCAAGGAATATTGGAGTAAAACCAGCTTTTTAGTTTAATGTTGTCTTAAACAGAATTTTAATAACTATGAACTTGAATATTTTCCTTCAGTGTTTCCACAGAATATTAGAAATAGTTAATAGAGTGTCAAGGATGATGTTATGGAATGATTCCTAAATATTATTTATTGAATTTCTATGTTTTGTGTTTGATAATTTTAGCCCATTTTGGGAAATCTGATTTTTGTGGAACTTGAATGGAACATTGGCATCCTTTCAAAAATATAGATATGTGTATATAAGTATTTGCACCCATACAAATACACTGGAGTTATTAGTATTTGCTCTTTCGTTTTACTGAATGGAATTATGGCAACTTTTGTAATGCTTTGGGGCAAAAATGCAAATGTTTGAGTCAAATCAACAGCAGTTATAATGATTGAAGTTAGAAATAAATAGTATGGGGTTTCACAATTAGTTACACAGTTCAGGAATATGCTGGTGCTGGGAGGAAAAAAAGGAAAAACATGCAAAAATAGTTGCCGCTGTAAGTGACCTCCAGCTTGGCCTTGTGCAGCAGCCGTGGCAGAAAGTGCCAACACCTGGCTTGGGGCCCGAGGGGCTTTGAGCTGTGGGAGGGGGGAAACTCGCTGGAACCAGCTGCTTCCAGTGCTGGGGGGATGAAGACACTGCCCCTGGAGCTGCAGGACCGCCCTGCCCGGAGCACGGCCTCAAGCCAAGTGGTCTTTTTGTCTGTGAGCTCCTTCTTGCTGTTATTTTCCACCGAGTGCTGGCTCACAGGATGGCTCTCTGCAGCGAGCTGTTGAGCAGTCAGGCTGTTTGCTGTGTGGCTGTGCTGGGGTCCTGCTGTGTCGCTTCACTGCTTTCTTGGCAGGTCCAAGCTCCCTTGCAGAGCTGTCTGGACTTTGGATTTTGGGGCCATCTTTACTCTCATTTTTTCCCGCTCCTCCTCTTAGCTGCTGGTGCAGATCCCTGCGCAGTTTTTAAAGCTCTGAAAGGCAAAATCATTCAATACAGTGTCCCCAAGAGAACTGAAAGTAGCAGATGGTTGCTATTCTTTCCAATTTTTAATACAGATTACAAAAAAAAATCTTGTATTTGAACCACTGTCCCTATGGACTTTTTCCAGTGTTTAGACTGAAGATTTTGTTTGTTTAACACCTCTTCTTTTACAGCTTGTATTTGAAATAAATTTTAGTGCTTGTGTCTTTATGTGGTATTCATCTCCATGCTTGTGTGTGGCTGTTCAGGAGAGCCTGGCACTGAGATGGGCAGCAGAGCTGTGGGGGCTTGGAAAGTGTGAGAATAAGAGTAGGAAGGACTCGGTTTGCATTAATGAGATTGACAGTGGTGTAGGAATCTATTTTGAAGAATTTAGTAAAATTTTTTTGTGTATCCAGGAAGCTGGAAGGTTGGTTGGTTAGGAATAAAAAAGAGGAAAAAAAGACACACAATGAAATACTTTGCCAGACTAGTTCCCCTGAGGTACAGAAAAAGCATAGTGGTCTAGTCTAGAGCTAATGGCAGGGCAGCTCTGCTTTGCAATGTTACAACCATTATAAAACACTGTTTCTTAAAATTCCATTCTGTGTCGTGGGCAACTATGATAGAAATGGTTTGAACAGGAAGGGGGTAAGTATTCTCACCCTCTTTTTTCTGCCACACTGATACCTCTCTACTTTTGTGAATTGTCATGTGAATGCAAATCGCTGTTATATCATGTTCTCCCAAAAGAACATCTCCTGCTTGTTAATATGTTGCATAACATGAAATAGCCTGTTAAAATGCTATGAAATATGCTTATTGAAATGCTGGGACAAAGTGCTGTGGCCTGTGTTTCATACTGTGGTAAGGTGCAGTGCTATCAAATGCTCTTTCCCACCCTCAACGTGCAGCAGAACTTGTCTCGAAATGAACGAAACTAAGTTTCCTGGATTTTAGACTTCTTCTGGCTCTTGTGTTCATCTAAGAACTGAAGTAGTAGTTGAGGTCTTCCTCCTCACCCCCATCAGTTTGTTAGTCTCCGTGTGCTCATTGATTTATGTATTGTGGCTCTTAGCTGGGAGAAGATTCTATCCGTGCCCTGTAATATTGACGAGTAACTTCATTATTGCCAGAAGTCTGTCTTGTTTTGATTTGTTCTTGGCTGTCTTGCAAGTGTCCTTTAGTTCTTTGATCTGTAGGGCCTCCTTTCTGTGACCCCTTTCAGCCACTCCATTAGCAGTAGCGCGGTATGTGCCCCTGTGGTGTTATTTTTCTGAAAGGCTTCTTTTTTCAATCCCACAGGATAAGGAAGACTGTTTCAGCTTGACTCCAATTGAACACGAGAGTGCTGCAGTGTTGTGGTGATGACTGTGGTTATAAACAACTGCAAATGGATTTCTCCTGCCTGGGTCAATATGGCCATGGAGCTGCAGCCAGCCTAGAGGTACATACACACTGAGTTAGTTGTAGTAGGATTTGTGGTACTGTGGTGGTGATATATGTGGGTCTAAACCACAATAGCTGATATAACATTATAAGCTGAGAATTTAATAGACTCTAAGAGGACTTTGAGAGGCAATATTATGGCAGATACAGTGGAATTACATTCAGATTTAAGCCAACTCTCTTCCCCACTTTGACCTCAGTAAGATCTTGGAATCATAGCTGAGACAGCTGTGATGCTAGAAAGTGACCCTTATTTTTATGTATTTCTACAACTGGGTACAGCATTCAGAATGTGTACTACATGATTTGGAGAAGGGATATATTCTGTCTTCTTGATGTGGCTTCAGCACATGCTGCTGTTGTTGAAGTAGTCTCAGGAGGGGCTGTGTTGGTGTTTGCATATGTTGTAATGGAGGAAAGGCAGGCAGGTTTCTTCTTTCTCAGAGAGGATATTATAGCTGTATGGATTATTCACACAGAGAAAAGGAAGCATTTTATATGGAGACGTTACTTGTGAAATCTTTTTAGAAATTCTCATCTGTGGAACCTTTATGTAGAGACTGATTTCTGTGAAAAGTTTTGAAGAAATAAGTCCCTTGTATAGGGAGTTCTTCTAAACTAAAAAAAAAGATTAAAAAAATTAGCAGTGCTAAAGCAAATTCAGGGAAGGACTAATAACAATACCTTAACCATTTGTTTATTGTAGAGTCAGTGGGTAGCTGCTCTCAGCTGTATTTTCAAGGCCATACTAATAGCCTAAGCCAGTTTGACAGTGTGACTATTGACTTTTTACTTGTTTGTTTTCAACAACAGTTTTGTTTGTTTTTTTTTTTTTGTCACTAAAATAATTCTGTGGGGAAGGAAAACCAAACCAACACAACCCAAAACACAAACAGCTTTTCTGTTTCCAGTGCCCATTACATGCTGTTCATAATGCTCATTCAGCATTTTTTTCTGATGTTTCCCCTAACCTGCAACCATGTTTGCAGGGTAGGTTGTTTGTGAGACACTCAAGGATAAACTTTTCTTGTGGATACAAATATCTGAATAAAATAGTATTCTATTCTACATAATTTTAAATCATTTAACATTCGGGAACTCTTACTGAAAGTTTTAGGATGTTTTCAACAATACTGAATAGGCCAATAAGAAATGGGAAGCAAATGGGAAGCTGAAGAGTGTGGCTGTATTCTTAGTGATGTTAAGAGGTCTCTTGATGATTTGTCCATTAATAGCCTTTCTGTAAATTTGGAGATGTTTGTTATTGTTTCAGTGCAATAGCAGTGACTGCCTATTGAGAACAGCACTAAAATACCATCTCATTTTGTGGTGAATGAGGGGGGGAAAAGCTTTTCATTATGAGGGTTGTTATTTGTTAGAGAATAGAGCTGTTCAAATTATGTTATGAATTCTAATCAAGAAAGCATTTTTAGTCAATGTACCATTTGCCAATTGGTCCCAGCTTCTGTAAATCCTCTTGTAATGCAGTGGTCACTACTAAATAGGTTTTTAACAGATCATTTTAGAGAGCTGTTTGCATGAACTCAAAGTGCCTGACTCGGTTGTGTTTTCATTATGATTGTTCAGCTAAGTAATATAGGACTTCTAAATGTGCTTACTAGTTTTCAGTGCCTTGGTATTTGAAGGTTCCACTTTGCACAGTGGTGTGGTGGTGTGTTGTCCTGTCCTCTCTCACCCCAAAGCTTCCATGTTGCCTAGGTTGGCCTGGTAGGTGAATATCCATAATGTTGATGAAATGTATTAAAGATTTATTGTTTGGCAAACCCCCAGAAACTGATCTTGCTATGTCATCATCTAAAACTATGGCTGTATGTATATGGCATTATTTCCTCTGCATTCATGGCATACCGGATATGGTGTTCCTACAAGCATCTTCATCTTATGTCATATCTCAAACTTTGTTCACATTGTGCTAGAAATACTTGTGCATGCTTGAAAGCTCTGTAAAAATCCAGAGCATGTTCCTGTTTTCTCAACTGGCTTAATCCAGCGTGTGCCTGTCATGCTTTACAGATCTGAGAGATCCGGATATTCCTTTTCTGCTGCTTTTTGTTGAAAGGTATGTTTTATAGCTTCTAAGAAGGGCAATTTTGTGGTTGGGGGTGCAAGGCAGTGTTTAGAGCTGGTTATTTCTGTAGTAGTTTGATATGATAGTAGGCTAAATTGCTTTACAAATCATGTGGGCCTTTGAACTGTAAATTAAAATCCTAGTCTAGACTATCTTGGATATTTGTTTGTCTAGGATTCTTCTAAAATTTCCTATGTAAAGAGATTCTATCACCTCTGTAAATCCAGTTTCCTGCTTGACTGTTTCTGTAAAGCAAAACAGTTTTTCTTAAAATGGAAAGTAATTTCATTTTCCAGTAAATGAAGTTACTTGTTAGCTGTCTAGTGTTAGCTAATCAGCAGGCTTTGACAATCACAGTTCCCTTCCTTCAGGCGTGGAAGTGTGTGTGTGTGTGTGCGTGCACACAGAGCTCTTTGCAGCTGCCTGGGCAGCGCTGCAAGGCCAGTTGGCAGTGATCATGTCCTTGGCTCAGGATGTGTGCATTCGTGGGGTTGATTGTCATTGCTGTGAGGTCATCTGATAAACCAGAACCCTGAGAGAACAAAAGAAGGTCTAAAGGTTTGAAAGTCGAGGTTTTAAAAGGTTTAGATGGGATACCTGCAGTGGGGTTATTTATCTTGCAGTGGGGGAAGTTGAAGAAAAGCTGACTGGGTTAGTGGTTCGCTCTGTCCAGGGCCTTAGTGGGCAGCTGCTTCCTACAGCAGCTGGATGTGAGAAGTAGTTTAAGGATGCCTGACTCTTACAGCATGTTGGCTTTTAAAAGCAAATCATTACGTGTTCTGGGTATCACAGACAGGAGCACCACGAAAGAAATGTTCTGTTATGGTTTGAATACAGCAATCACTTGTTTGAGTACTGTATCTTTAGATCTTAATGAGAAAATGACTGCATGTTAAATCACATAAATGCACTAAGTGGGAAAATTATAATTTGAGGATTTTCTTTGAAATGGGTGTCTATTTTGTCAATTGTAGAGATGCTACCTGAAGTTAAATGTGCTTTAACAGGCAGTCATTCTTTAACTGTGCTATTTCAACTAGCTGAGTTACTCTTTGATTACAGCAGCTGGCACGTATTTCATTATCATTAACAGCTGCAGGATATGGAGACCCATATATTTCTCACTCAATAAGATTTTAACCTATAGAATGCTGGAAACTCTTGTACCTGTGCTGCAGTTTTGACTGTAATTCAGTTTTCTCTGCATATATCAAAGCTGCAGGATAAGGGAGGTTAGATCTGTCCTGTGAAGTCTGAAGTGGATTGCAAAAGTGCTTGTCATACATTTGGTAATTGAATTTTTCTGCATGATTTAGAGCTTTTAAATTTATTTATAGCTTTATACCAACAATTAGAAAAATAATGATAAATTATATTTATCAGAGACTCTGTCCTGAGTTCCAGGGTAAACTACACTGGGTGGGTAGTGTAACATGATATGCAAAACTAGCTAGGTGTCTGAGACTACTTTGGTTGACCAAAATGGTACTGCATAATTATACCGAGACAACAACTGAACCATGTTTTCAATGTCTGAAGTCAGGAAAGGAGTTGAGTAGTTGGTAGAATTGCTAATCTGAGTGTTGTAGAATGGGGTCCTATACATATATAGAGAATAGTAGTTGGTAGACAGCAGGATAGTAAACTGGATAGAAAATATGTTTAAACCTGTGGTAATGTTCTTTTAAACTGTGACAAGTAGTGTTAGAAAAAGATTCAGCCATTGCTTGATGAGAATTGTAATTTCTGCAGAAAAATTGTAATTTTTCTGAGAAAAATTTTGTTTTCTTCTACTTTCCTATGATCTCTTGAAAACTTGTCATAGAACATCTGTTAGTAACTGGTATTCAAATAAATAGTTGACATAAGCAGTCCCTAAACTGTAATTGATGCTATTCCAGAAAGTTGTTTAGAAACAAAACCTGTTGATGCAGTCTGATGCATTTCTGTTCGGGTGTGAAGAATGTATTTTCACTACTTTCCAATGGTGTGAAAGTGAGCAGTTTTAAAAAATTGTTAAACCCTCCTGAATTAATAATGGGGCAAAGTTGAGTTGTATGGTTGTTAGTACTATGATACTGTAGTATTTGACTAACAACTTTAGTCAGCATCTTGGAAGTAGGAGTGGGAGAGGATCCATCGTTATAAAGTATTTTTTCATTGTTAGATCTCTACACTGACTGCACACTCGTGAGAAAACTGCATTTAGTCACACTGCTGCATTTTGAGTTCTCATTTTGCTTCAGTAGGTAGCACAGTAGTATACATATCTAGCCCTGGGGAATATATATTATTTTTACTTGTCTTGTGGGGTTGCTAAAACCTTTTCAGGAAGAAGGCCTGACTTGGTAGTTTTTTCTTTTGTAGCATAACAATAGGGCATTTGAAAAAACTGTTTCTTCCTAAGGATAGATCAAAAATCCTATGTAGAGATTCTTAATAATTCTCTAAGAGATTTTAAATGGTTTTCTGTAGAATTGTGTTCCTAATTACTATGAAATTTTACAGAACTTACTTGTGTCCAAGTTGCATTTAGATCTTTGGCCAGAGAAAAATCATTTTACTTATGTTAAGCTCATTGAAAGCTATAGAGATTTCTACCACGTAAGGTTTAAATTTAGGCAGTCTAATCTTGTCAAGAGATTCAGTTCCTTTTTTTTTTTTAAAAAAAAAAAAATCTCTACTGGATATTAGTTCTAGTAGTCACTCAGCAGTGAATGTTTTTCTTTGGCTGGAACTTGCTCATCAGAAGCTTCAGAATTGTTCCCATGTAAGCTGCTGCCTTTTTGGATTTGTGAAGGATACAATCCTTCCAAAGGACAAAAAAGAGCAAGCTTTACTTCTTTGCTGCACCTTAAGTAGTATGCTGGGTTGGTGACACCCATTTGTTCCTGAGGGCGTGGACTCGTGCCATGCCCAGAAGTGCAAATCAGAGTGCTTGTGTTGAACATTGTGTGGCTGCAAGATGTATGGTTGGTCTGTTGGATTCTATTTCATTCAGGATATAAGTTTAAAGTATTTCTGAGTTTTAGAACACTTCAAAAAGGATTTACTTGTTTGCTACAAATTCTGGTAAGAGGCATATCGAATAGATTACTTTTTATGGAAGAGTTTTGAAATCTAAGCTCTCAACTAGTTACTGTAAGGTCACAGAATAAAGTGGAACAGCTCATACTTTCCTTTTTGATGTGAAGTTATTTATATTTTAATGGATTTCTTAAAATCAATTGGGAAACAAAATTTCATTGCTGGAAGAGACACTTTAGATTTCATTTTGTAATCTGAACAATATGAAAACCTCAGTATATTTGAAAGAACAGATTTTCTGGAATTGCTTGTTTTAGAATAATAAAGATGTATGACCACATCGTAGTTGCCAGAACTAAGTTCAGTTTGCACTCCGTTTTAGCAGACTGAGGCTTTGATTTTTAGATGTATTTGACCTTGAACATCATTCCTATCCAAGGCAGGGGAGTTTTCTTGACTTGTGGCAGAATGTCAACAGGACTCAGACATTCAGAAGGTGCAAAATTCTTCAGGCTGTGCTCATGTGACTGCTAAAGCTCTGCTGGGATGTTCTGGGTCTAGAAAGCGGAGGAGGAACCTGGCCTTGCTGTAGAACACAGAGCAGACAGCACAGCAGGATTGCACCCAGTGTTCAGCAGCACTGAAGGAGTACAGCCATTGTCCCTACCTGTAGACCAGGGCTGCTCTGTCACTGTGCTGGCAGTGCTTACGTGGTGGTCCTGCCAGCCAGAAGGCAGCTTTAGAGAGATGGTCTTGGCCAGCGGACCAGAGCTCTTGGGGGCTGCAGGCTCTTACATATGAAGAGACTTGTATGCAACACCCTGGGCTCCCAGTGTACACAGTGCCTGCACTTGTGTTCTACCTGATCATCCTGAGGTGGCCCTGTGGGAGTCAGGCAGAATGAGGAAGGCCAGCACTTCATTTGCTAAAAACTGAGGCGTGTTGTTATGGTGGTATGTGTGTGTTGTTATGAAGCTGGTTATCTAGGGGTTGTGGTTCCTTGTATTTTGAGCTTTATACTTCCACAAGGCCATTTAAAGTGTCAGCTGTAAGAGCACTGTATGGAGTGAGGAACTTGGTGTCCATTCCCCTGTCAGAATCAAGGCTCCAGAGTCGATACCTCTGGCACCTGAAGAGTCTGGCTGTCCCTTGACCCTTGATTCTTATTTTCCTTTTTTCCATTTTTGATAGTATTGTGTCCTAGTCTTTGAGGCATATTCATACGGATGTGTGGATAAACTGCCTCTTCAGCATCTAACTTCTTGAGTAAATAGTATTAATTACACAACTTCCATAGCTAGGATACTTCCATAGTTTCCAGGATGTGACAGGCTTGTTATACTGCTCTCACAGTGCTTTGTTAACACAGCATAAAACCATCTTAAGCTTGCAATTTCCACAGTACCGATGCTTGTGGAGCTATAGAAAATAAGGTCTCCCAGGCTTATCAAGACATTTCAAAGGTCATTTAATGTCCTCTTATATCTTCTTTTGCCTTTCTTTTTTTGAAGTAAATACATAAACATGTACTGGATTTGTATTCCTTTGTGCTGTTTCATACTAAAATGCATTTGTATAGGTTTAAACCAATATTTTTTGCAAACAATAGTCTCTTATATTTCAAGGTACTTGAATTTGACTGTACAATTTATGTTAAAGTTAACTGGATGCAATTACAGAATTGGGTCATACCAATCTTGCCTAACACTGGCTGAAGATGATGGGACTTAAACAGTGATACAGGAAGTGATGGGTTTTGTAGTGTCAGTTTATAATGATGGACAAAAAAAGTCTAATTTTTACAAAATACTGGTACATTTTTTCAGAAAATGTTGTCTTTATTGGCTATCAAGTTTAACTGGAGTTGAAGGAATGCCATAAGGTTTGTGTTCCTAACTTCCAGTCTAGATTCTTTTAATAAAAAGGAAATAAACAGCACATGTGATAAAAATCTTTGTAGAAATTATTAACTATGAACACATGTGTAATACATTTGAAATTGAAGAAAAAATGAGTCACAATAGCTCTGACTGGGGTCTTAGAGAAAAAAAAAGGCGGGGGGGGAATGAAGTTGCTGTAGGGATAATTGAAGTTGAAACATTTCTTGTGCTTATGAGAAGAGCTGCAGAAAGCAAATTGTATGAAAAGAACGAAGGGGGAAATGTCATGTGTCAGCCTCCTCATTTTCTTCTTGGCTGCGTGCCCAGTTTCTAAACTCCTATTAAGCTCTGCCATAGCAACAGTGTCAGTGAGGTGTTCTCCAGTCCAGAATGTACTTGCTGCAGGTTTAGGGAGTAGAGATTTGGCAACTGTTTGCTGTAATCTTATACTTCACTAAACATGAGCCTTTGGAATAAGTGAGTGACCAGAAAGGTTAAAAAAAAAAAACCAAACAAATTTGCTTTCAGAAAAGGAAATGGACCCAACTCTGCAATAAAATTGCTTTACAATTTTTCCTATGGAAAAAAATATAGAGATGCCATGCTTGGAAGGGCATGGAAACAAGACTAAGCTGTGAGTTCTGATATTCCCTACTGAATAGAATCACAGCAAAGCATTTCTGAGAACAACAAACTGAGGATCACAAGGGTGACAGAAATTCCGTAAGAGTACAGCTGATACCAAAAATTTTAAAGCTACTCAGATGCATGAATTTTCTATACATAGGGCATTTTATTATCTTAAAACTGGATTCTTGCTTTGAATCACCTGAGAATAACTGGGAAGTGAAACTTTGAAGAGGCAAGGATACAGCTTACTACCTACAAGTGAATTCACACTGAAGCTGTGATCCTGTAAAATTATGTTTTGGGTTTTTTTTTTTATATGTCAATTAATTGAGCAAAAGCATGAGAAAGGAATGATTTTGGCAGGCAATTTTAGGTGACCTGGAATTTTGCAGACACAAATACAAGATTCCTTAAAGTTTTCTGTTTGTACAGTACTGTTTTGGTCACAAATCCAAAACATAGCACCATATCAGCTACTCTGAGGAAAATTAACTGTAGCTGAGCCAAAACCAATACAGTCCTCTTTTCCCATCCCCTCCTCACCCATCGTGTCGTGGTAATTATTCAAAGAAATATTTAGTGAGTTGAGTTAGGCAACTGAAGAATGAGTAAAAATAAATGCTCTTTTACCAACAACTGAAGAATGAGTAAAAATAAATGCTCTTTTACCAAGAGAACAATTTCCTTGTGATTTGCAATATACTCTCACAAATAAGGCAGGATAGGGATGGAAATAAGTGATAAGATGTAATGAATTGTTCATGCTGATGCAGCCACTGGAAAAAGTATTCAAACTGTTCCTCATGCCTTCAAGGGTAGTACAGAAGGACAAGCTTTGGACACAAAGGATAGGAGTTTTTGGAGAGAGAAAATTTATTCAGTGTTTGCAGTGGAATATGAATGCATATTCTATTGAACAAGTGCATATTGAGGTAAAATAACAATTCTTTATTAATTTTGAAATATATGCACTTGGTAAGAGGGAATTAATTGACTTTCAACTTTTCAATATGCATTTAGAAATCCTCCTATGGTAACTGTAGCATATAAATTGTCATCTGACAGTTTTAAAACATACAAAGTAGGATAGAGCTGAGTGCAGGCACATTATTTTTAAATCTGCGCAGTGTTATTTCATTGAACATTTGGTCATTTTCATCTTTAGCAATCAAGACTTCATGCTGAGAAATATATTAATTCTGGTTTGCTAATGTCGAGAACAAGCTACTGTATTAGAACTAACTGTATTTTAGGGAAGGAGAGAAGTGACCTCTCCAATGGATCTCCAATGGATCTAGCGTGTAGTTTGGGTGCCAGAGAGAATAACTGCCTCCATGAATATTTGTCCAGCACACTGTCTTTGGATAGCCCAGGACATCAGAAAACAGCCACAGCATGGCTGTGATTCTCTCTTCCCTACCAACCATTCAGCTGTGCCATATGAGCACTTGTACAGTTTGGTGGTGAACTAGAACAGAGGATTTGCTCTGAGTGATCCCAGCATTATTGTGTCACTGAGGCAGTGCATAGGCATTGCAGTCTGGATTGGGCAAAGAGGCCTGCTTTCAGTTGTTTCTGTTTGGATTAAGGAAAGTTCTGGTCACCTTGTGAGTTGGAGCCCTTGTGTGGCTGCTTGGCAGCTGCAGTAAAGTTTGAATATGAAGGATGTTATATGTTATACACTTAACAATCTTTTGTAACGACCCAAAAATCTTCTGGCATTGTCCACATCTTTGATTTCTAGAAGTGAAAGAGTAGATGTGCAAGGCTCTTAAAGCTTTTCATCACATTTTGTGTTCAGTGCTTAACCTTTCCTGTGTCCACAACCTTCTCATCCCTAGGGCATCGGGCTATGTATTACAGGAACAAGGTCTGCCTGCCGTAAGTGGTACCTTGTTCAGGGTGACTTGTCTCGCAGATGACCTCAATATAGTTTTTGGTCAATGCTGCTTTGGGAAAAGACTGTTTGCATTTTATAGTTTGACAGAGATTCCAAAACTAAGTAAATTAATAAATTGCTGTTCTGCTTTTATAGGGGATTTTATTTTAAAACAAAAATATGAGTTATTCCTCATTCCTTACTGAGTATAGCTAAGAAAGACTGAGGAGTTGTAGGAGACTGGTAGACTGCCCTTTGGAAGAATCCCACCCCTCATTACCTCTTTAAAAATCCATCTTCTGTAAATTTAGCATTTAATTTTTTTGCATTTGCAAGCCATGCTTTTTTTTGTTTTGTTTCCTTTGTGTTTAATATTAACCCTAACAGTCATTTTCTAGTACCTGAACTCAAACTATTGCCAAGAATTTCTACTTTTGATATAGAATTAGAAGCTTCCTGTTAATGCTGCTTACCTAAAGAGCAGATCTCTTTTTAGAGCTCTGGATATGGACATGCAAAATCTAGGTCTAGTTGTCAGTTCTGTCGTGTGCTTGCAGTGTATCCAAAGGTAATACTACATTATGCCTCTTTGAGACTCTGTTCTTAAGGGCAAAACAAACAGTAATGTTTTTCCACTTGTTAATCACTTTATGATCTACTGGCAAATAATGCTATTTAAAAGCCAGGTACACTGGCATGACTCCTTAAATATTTATTCAAGCATAAAGCTGTTTCATTCTATAATAGACTTTCTTTGTAAGAACCCATGAGTAACTGAAGTTATTTTGAGTCAAAATGAATGTCTTTTGACATTATCAAAACTTCTTTAAAATATTCCTCTTCAGCTTTATCTTGATCCACATTGGTACTGATCTCATCTCTTGTCTGAAGTCTCCCAGCTGGGGGAGATTTTGACTTGTACACAGGCAAGTAATGGAATAGCTGTATCTGTTGGAGGGCACTTTGCTGTTCTCTGCTCTGTCCTGTTTATGATGTCCCTTCCTAACTCCTGTCAGATGGTGTCGCATCTCCCAGCCAACACTCCCTTCCTTTGGTAAGGAACCCAAGCATGTGAGCCGAAAGAGGATGGGAAGTGATGGATGCACATCAGAGCTTAATGGTTTGTAGCATAGAGACAGTTTATAATATGAGACCATGTAAATGCATTTTGTTGATCTCATAGATTCACAAGCACCTTTGTCACCCTATCAAGCTGTTTCTGTTGAGGCAGCTTGTAGAGGTGTTGGTGGGGATTTAGGTCTTTGTATGTTTAGCAAATAGAGTTAAAAAGGTGATGTATGTAGCCAGTAATTCAGACTCTGATCTTTTCAGGTAGCAGCTTCAAATCAAAGTTAAAGCCCCTTCAGAATTGTAGGAGCATTAAAAAAACCAAACCCAAACAAAACCCCATGTTTTTTATCTGCATGTATTTGTGTCCATGTAAAAAAGTGTAGTGCTACACAAAAGCATGAAGAGCGGTGTTTTAAACTACTCTCTTTTCTTACATTTAAAGTTTCTTTCCAATTTTACTAGTTTCTTTGCAAGTCTGAGCTAGTTCCCTCCAGTAGCATCAAAGATGTATGCGCAGCAACAATGTGATCAGTGTGGCCCTAACAGAATGAGGCGGTACCAAAGCCAGTAAACTTGGATTGATGCCAGAGCTTAGCCTGGCTGCAGGAGAGTAATACAAGGCTTTAGCATACTTCACTGCACAATAAATATTTCCCACCTTGTGCTTCTGCTAGTTTAGATGTCTCCACCTTGCCCTTCATTTTGTGACAGAGACATGCCTACAAAAATATGATACTTTGAAATGTTATTTTAGTTGCATATATTTCAGTCCACGGTGCAGGTATTTTACAGTGCCCCTTGCTAGAACTTTTGTATTTTGGTGTTGCCTTCTGGCTGGAGGCAGCAACTTTTATTTGTCATTTTAACATGTAAACTCTTATTGATTCTATAGACTTGGGTGGGGGTGTGGGGGCTGTGGAAATGAACAGTTGCCTTTTATAGTTACTCTGGATTTGACTGAAGGACATGGAGAAGGCCAAATGATGAGTGGAAGCAATATTTTCTTTAGATGAGATCGTTCCACTGCCAAGACTTTTTTTTTTTTTTCCCCCAAAACTTCTGATGTCAAAGTTAGCTTGTCAGGTCCATTCCAAAGCATCTAATTAAACAGTTTATTTTTCAATAACTACTGAAGCCAATAAGAGCAGATGGTTCTCAGCACTTCAGAAACTCAGGCTGTTTCTTTCAAGTTCTCAGTGGAAATGGAGGTGCCTAACTTTACAGCCTACACTTGAACATATTGATCTTGCCTATTAAATATAAATACTGGTTTTAATCTTGCAATGACCCACAAAACTTTTAATGCACTTTTCTGCATGAAGAGACTTGGTGGCAGTACAGGATGTTTTTAGAACTCCATGTAGTTTGTGGCATTGGTTTCTGAGAGGGGTAGGTATGTTCCTCAGCCTGTGCTTCACGCTGTGCTGGCAGCCCCATGGAGCTGGTTCCCACAACTGCACGAAGCCAGCTCATGTGTGTTCTAAGCTGCTCAGGGACTGTGCATGTGGAGCCAATTCTAGCTCTGTGAACTGCAAGGGTGGGGTAAAGATATGCAAGTCAAGTAAAGGCAGCAGCAAAGCTCTTATCTCTAGGATATGTGCTTATTTCTCCCTTGTCAGCCAGTAAACTAATGAACTCTTTTTTTGGACAGCCCTACTTCTGTTAGATGCAGTCTTCCCGTGCAAGCAGAACACCAAGTTAAATATCAGACAATGATATGCTGCCCTAGCTGAATGAGTATCAGAATGCAAAGGATGTGGTAGTTTATTTCTACCTTCACATGCCCTTGATTGTTGAGTGAGTCCTCAGCAGTGAGTACGCTATTGAGTGCTCTGGTGGGGTCACTTGTATGACACTCATCAGCTAGTGAGTGACATTGAGTTAGAGCAGGGTGTTCAATGAGACTGTCTGAGCCTGTATCCCTGAGAGAACAGCAAGGGGCTGTGGAAAGAATTGGGCAGCACAGATTTCAGGGAGCTGTAATGAGTGGTGAGGGAAACAGGGATTTCAGGATTCTGAGGTTTATGAGACTGCCAACAGATAGAAAATTATTAAAATTTGAGGGCTGAGTGACATGCTCACAAGAATATAAAAAGTAGTAGTTGCAATCAATTTCAAGGCAATGTGAAAAAAGGCACAATTGTGACAAAACCCTCCCAAACATCTCTCATTTACAATAATTTCTGTATTTTTTATAACAGGATTATAGAAATTTATAGCAAAGTACCAGGAAGGCATAGTAAGTCCCAGGACTGTCTAAAGAGGCAGATCACCTCATAAATACTTAGCATTGTATACAATTATTAAACTGTCTGGTTTGCACAAAGTAGTCCAACAACAGTGAATTCAGTTGTTCATTGCTTATTAGTAAAGGAGACTCCTTGCTTCTAGTCATTCTCTATTATATCCCTAAATAGTCTGTATTACTTTCACTTTCTTAATAACTACTTTATGCTTTTTGAATAGTAAAGGGCCTGCACTTGGCTGGTGTTGTCAGGAGAAGTACTTCAGTCTGTTTTGAAGAAGGACAAGAGCTGCTATTTTAGTGTGAAAAATTCAACTGTATTTGTGTTTCTATTATTATTTGCAGCTTTCAGGGAAAATGTATCAATTGACTCCTGTTCCGTCTCCTCTTTTCACTCTGGGAAAGATGATGCAGCTAGGTTTTGAGCCTGGGTGGCTTCCTAACTCTTGTTTCTGAAGCATGTGTTGTTAACTAACATGTGCTGGTTAGGATGGATCTCTACTAGTATTGTGAATGGCACATATTATCTGGGCTATGATGGGGGATTCTGCTTCAGCTTTGGTTTCTGCTCAGTAGTTGCATTCCATCATTTCACACATGCTGTGTATTCCATCAAGCTAATAAAGCAGCTCTTTGCTATGCATGACCTGCTCTGTAGCGTGACTGACTGATAACTGCAGCACTTTAAACCTGGCGCTGTATTATTAGACTTGCTGCCAGGTCTTGGTTATTTGTCAGAAATATTTCTCATCACTGAAACTTTAGATGGGTGGAAAGTAATTTTATAGGGTCATTGCAAACTTGTGGGATGTAAAGTGCTGGGATCTGATCACAGCTAAGGCATCCCCTACCAAAGTTACGGTTGTGGAGATGTGTATTGATACAAAAAAAAAAAAACCAGGAAAATGCATCCTCCGTGGTACTGTGTCATTCTATCTATATTAAATCACTTCAGCTTTGCTCTTTGCTATGAAGGCAAAGACCTTAAGGGTATATGTAATGTAATATACTCATAAGCCATACTCTCATTATCCTATTAGGGACTTTCTGGAAAATATAATACCAAAGTAAAAATACAAAGTGGAACAGCAGTGAGGATCTGTGAGCACGAAGGACTGTTACAGAAACAGGCATAATTTGCATGCAATTACTATGTTCAGATCCAGCTGTCAGATTTGACCTGCTTTTCTGGATGGCAAGTTCTTGAATAGGATGCAGAATTATACACTGGCAAATCCTATGTTGCCTGTAAACACAGGTAATTTTATAAGAAGTTAGTGTCAAAGACTGAGATTCAAAAGCAGTTTAGATGATTTGACTTCTGGCCGTCCATTATCACACACTTGAAACTGGGTTTGTTTTCAGAAGTGCCAAGTGTAGAGATAAATATTTTTTTTCCCCCATAATTTATGATGCATGATGAATTCTGAAACTCCAGCCAATATTCATCTCATTTTGCTGCAAGAACCATTTTCATGTTAAAATGGTACTCCAGTTCACGGTATTTTTCATTACAATATCTTTGAATCCTGAGAGTTGTGTTGCAAAATAATTATAGGAATTTGAAGAGTCTTAATATGTGAAACAATGGCCTTCTCAACTGCCTCATGATGGCTGGGAAAATGAAAGGATTAACATATCTACTTGAAAAATATTTTATAGAATGTTTCTGACCATGAAAGAAAAAGTAGGAAACAAACCTCACTCCTCTTTAGACAATAATGTCTATTTTTTTTTCTTCAGTGAGAAGTAATTCCGTTTGTAGTTAGTTACTAGATGGCAGATGTTGTACAAATATAGAACAAAGACAGGATCCCTGTCCCAAAGACTCTATAATCTGTGTACAAATAGGCAGCAGGTGGGTACAGCAGATGTGAGAAAACAGAACAATAGGCAGGATCAGAGCTGACTGTGTGTTGTTCAGGTTTTAGATGGGTATCATGGCAAATGGCTGTTTGGGAAGACCTGGAAGAGTATAAAGGGTCATTTTGGAGAATCCTAATTTACTGTGTTACTTATCCTGCAAAAATGCTATTAGCAATTCGAAGCAGAATTCAAATACAGGTTTAAGTTTCTGTATCCTCAGATCTCTTTGGTGGTTTGAGGCAGAGCCTTATGTAATGACCTATAAGATTAAACACTAGTGTCTTAGTTCTAGCAATCATATAGATAAGATTGGAGCATGCTTCTAATAATCATGTAATTTGCAATTCTTACCTGCAGCTGTTTAGGATTTATCTTTCTGAACTGTGGAGACATATCTTATTATGGTCTGTCATGCAAGGTTCGTGTTTCTGAATTAATATGTAATAATCTGTTCAATACATAATGGGATTAAAGAATATCATATCATGTTTAGTTATTCTGTTATCATGGCCAAAAGATATGATTAATTACTTATTATTGCATGTTGTCTCTTTATGCTGAAATTCCATGACTTACTCTCACAGGTTTCATCCTCTTTCATTCTGTCACACTTCTTCCTTTCTTGTCATTAGATCTCCTTTCCATTCCTTGCTGAAATGAACTTCAGTTTCCCTGTAGACAGTGGCTTTTGTTTTCTCTCCTTACCTGTGTACATTTATATCAGCACTTAAAAACTGAATTCCTACTGAACCCAGTCCTAGGGTTAAATGTATTTGCAGTTTTGCACACAATTGGATATATCTGACATGAAACTAAATTATTTTTAGTGAAGTAACAGCTGTAGCAGATTCCTACCAAGTTGTGATTACTGAGAGGTTTTTAGTTTTTATTTTATAATAGTCAAAACTTACAGAGCCTGCCAGGGTCTGTACCAGCCCCTTGTCCATAAAATAAAACAGAAGCTATGTTATACCTTTAAGGGTTTTCTTCTGGTTTTTATTACGTGTTCTTGTTACCTTTATTCTGGGGGGGTGCATTTTGTAATGCAATTATAGTGGTACATGATATTTGTATTCCAGTCAGTACCTACAATACACTCACTTGCTCTGTTGCTGCTGGGGATCCTGTGGAGGAATTATTGGGGCAGTGGGTTGCTGGAAAGCCTGGCTGGGGGACATGGGAGAAGCAGAAGCTGCTGTCTGCTAGGGATTTTTGGTTCTGAGGTATTGTTGGAGAGAGCAGTGAACAGGGTCTTCAGAGAGCTGGGCTTCTGATGTGCAAAATAAATGAGCAAAGAAACTGAGAATGAAAGTGAGAATCTCAGCTGGGAGACATTTTTTACTTTCCCCATCTACCTCTCCCAGCAGCAGTGCTACTTAACGAAGTGGGGTGTTGTTCCATGGATGGGAGGAGAAGAGTGTAATGTGAAGGCAGAGGCAGCATACTAATGTGGAAGAAACTGTCCAGCTTCATAGATTAAAATATCTTCTTCCAGTCCTGGTTAACCTTCTGTACATACACATTTATAATAGTCATGCTTTGTATGCAAACAATGACTTTGTGGATCTCCTGTACTATTAATATATAAACATAACATCTTCTAGAAGAGTTGTTTTTTCACAGAAAACATCACTCATTTGATCTTTCTGGTTGATGTTATTTAAATGGAATGTAATGTGGTTTCTTCAGAAGAAGAGATCCTGAAAATGCTGGATTATGTTTGTGTGACCCACAGAATGCCTTATTTGAAAATGGAATAAAATATAATCTGTACTTATTTGGCAGGTTTCCCCCTCCCCACTTGTCGTCTGAAAGTAAAGCTGTTAACTGAACACGGGACAGAAAATCAGTGTTCAAAAAGAAGTTTATTCGACAAAAAATTGTTCACCACCTTTGCCTTCTTATAGTTTGAAATCCCACTAAGGAAAATCTTCTTGTGTACCTGTTTGTATAGGCCTTTGGCTTATTAGGTCACCAAGAATTTCTGCTTTCTCTGAAAATGTCAAAGAAAAAAATGTGTCACGTTTTGTTTATGCTTTTAAGACATTCATAGTATGAAAGGTCTTCAACAGGGCTCCATGTCATGGGGAAAAAAGTCACTAACCTTGACATAGGATCTTCTGCATTTCAGTGGGAACAGCTGTAGTGTGGTAAAAGGTGTTCTCAATGTTTCAAAAGGGAAGTGAGCTATTATGAGACCTTTACCCCTTTTCATTCTTAAGCAGCTAAGGATGAGCTTTTATCTTGCAATGCTGGTAGCTTTTTCAACTGCCTTACTGTGTGCGGTTTTTTTTTTTGTTTGTTTGTTTGTTTTTTTTTTCTTTTGAACTGAGATCTCTGTTTTTAAAGGTATTTGGGTATTGGGGCTTCTACAGGACTGGTTTATTTCTTTCAGCAGAACTTGTGCACCCAAATACCTTTTACAGACTTGAATCCAGGTACCTCTATGTTTTTTCAGGTTTCTGAATACCTTTGCAAATAGGATTTAAAATGTCTAGTTAGTTCTGTTCCACTCCCATCTTTAAGCGTGGAAGCACAGGAAGCTACTGGAGTGAGTGCTCTGCAAGACTGTTGTGGCTGTCTCCTCACAGATGCCCTAGAGCTCAGTTGAAAGCTTACTGGAGTCGATGGAAAGAATCTCTTTAACCTTGTAAGCTTTTTATTTAGCCCCTGAGCTTGTCAGGCCTGTAGCTGTCTCTTTATTTTATGATTGCACAGTTCTGGTCACCACAAGACTATTCTTCATTGATCTCTGGGCACTGTCACAGCAATACGCAGTTAACTTAAAAACATATTTATTAATTTTTTTTTATCCATTATTTATCATCTCTCATTTTGGTTACGGTGCTCACTTTGCTGTACTTGTGTGCTAACAATTTGGAGTAGAGGTTCAACTTTCCACTCTGGTCATCTCAGGTTCAAGAAAACACTTTTAAGGTCAAAAGGTTGTAGTTTTGGACATCCATGAAACCACAGGACATCCTTTTACTACAGGCTGGAATAAAAGCAGACTGTGCAATGTGTCATCCACCTTGCAGTGGAACGGCAAGTAGTTCTAAGAGACGAATGTTTTGGGAGTCTCCTGGAAGCAGACATAGGTCAGGCTCTGGGTCTGTGCAGCAGTCTCTTGGACACTGCTGCAAGTTGTGTATTGATCTAACGAAGTATTATTTTTGCTGAAAACAGCTTGCTGCAGTGGAAGTGACTGGTATTTAGAAAGCTGTTGTGCTGCTGCCCTGCTCTGTAAAAGGAGCAAAAAACTTCACTTCATGGATACCTCAGTTTCTGTAAGGGCAAATGCTGCCTTCCTCCCAGACAGCAGGAAGAGAGGGCTAGAGCTCAGTGCTGTTGAAGGGTTGGTA
>JAWWMO010000005.1:19383185-19487051 GCA_035047845.1 Dendrocincla fuliginosa
ATTTATTTGTTTGAATAAAATCTTTCAGATTGAACAAAAAGAAATTTAGGGAAGTCTTAGTTCAATTTAAGATCTTGTTTTTTGGGTTTTTTGTTTTTTTACTTATCTATCACCGTGAAAGAAAATAAATATATAGTAGAAGAAATATCTACTCAAACAGCCTCACTTAGTACATAGCAATGCATTTGTTTTAATCAGGTTTGTTATTGAGAAAGGTTATTACAGTGCAGAATATTATTATAGACAGTATATTTACTGGCATCCTAAGGAGATGGTTATGAGTGTCAGAGAAGTGCAGTCCTGCTGCTTCCAAAAGTAAATCAAGTGGTTGGTCCTAAGCATGTAACCAGGGCTGGACAGATTTCAGAGGATTTAATATGCCAGTAGTACCAGAAGTTCTTATCGTCTTTCTGTAGTTATACTCACCTTTCCTGCCATGATTGAGTGCCAATGCCCTGGAAAATAATAAAATCCTCCCTTTTCAACTCCTCCTAAAATTCTAATTATACACTTGGAGCAGTGAGAGCCCTTCCTTTCTCTGCAGCTAGCCAGCAGAATCCCTGCATTTGAGGTGAAGTTAGTAGAAATTAAGTGCAAGGAAATGGACTCGTAATTTCTGTGCAGTCCTCCTTCTCCAGTCCCACCTGGATATCCTGACACTCTGGATCCGAGGCATCATGTCACAAATAAGTCTTGACTTGGTGCTCAGGGAAGATTGTCTCCCTCACAGTGGTTTTAAGTAGTCACTGAAGTGGGGACTGAAATCCAGGTCTCTTTCCTACTCCAAACTACTCTCTCAATAGCTGAATAATAAAATCCCTTGTTTTATCCACTCATTCTCCCAACTTTCTCCCTGACCAAATAGTAAAAAACTGTTAATACGTGAATTTGAAGACATTCAAGATGAGAAAGTACAGCTGCTCCAACTGCTCTTGTGAGAGAGAGGGGCATGCGTGTGTCTGTACTGTGTCAGACTAAGCTTTCCTCCAGGCTGTTGTTGTGTCCCTGCCAGGGACCTCACCTGGTACCTAAGGTGGTGCATGAGTACAGGATAGGAATCTCCCAGTTTTCAAGCATTTCAGTGGTCCACATTCCCCTAGGAGGGAAAAGCAAGCTGTCTTTGCCAGTGCAAGCCTGTCTTCTGGCTGTGCTTGCCATTTAGATCTCGCTTGACTTCAGATGAGGATAATTTTCAGAAATGGCAAATAGAGGACATCAGTTTGATGAGACTGTGGTGTTATTTCTCACCTTGGTGCTTCTCATGGTCTAGCCCTTGGGCTAGCCAGCTTGAATGGTATTTGCCTAAATTCTC
Organism: Dendrocincla fuliginosa; assembly: GCA_035047845.1. NCBI lineage: Eukaryota > Metazoa > Chordata > Aves > Passeriformes > Dendrocolaptidae > Dendrocincla > Dendrocincla fuliginosa. Next base: position 19,384,498 of record JAWWMO010000005.1, read on the forward strand.
AGGTGGACCTACTGAAAATTCTCAGGTGGACCTACTGAATTGCCCAGTTTTGAGGAATTAGCACTTCTTTGCAGACTATTCAAAAGCACGCAAAATGTGTTTGTTGTGACTGTGAGCTGATATGATGTGGTTTCATATTCTGGGATGAGAAAATAACAGTTCCTCAGCTCTGTTAACTCCAGATGCTGCTTTTTCTGTTGCTAGAGAGGTGACTGCGTCAGTGACCTCTCCTGCCATCACTAATGCATCCTTCCCTAGTGATGGATTGAAAGGTGCACTTTGCATCTTCGCATGTCAAAACAAACGAAGCAGTCTCAGCCTTTGAATACAGCAGCCAGTCTGAATGTAAAGACAAAACTGAATTGCAAGAGATGACCTATGCTACTAAGGTCATCATGATGAAGCAGAATTGAATATTCTTTTCATAAACTGGAATACAGTAAAAAGGACAATGAAGAGCTCAGCTCCTGTGTTATACCTGTATGATTGTGATTTATGGAAACTTCAAACACTCTTAGGTAATTTTTTAATTTCTTGAATTTTTTAATGGGATTCAGGACTTTGGATGTTGTTGTGGAAAAGGCAGGCTTTATCACCAAGTTGCTATGGATTGAAAAACCACTCCAAAATACAACTCCTGGCATTTAGATATGCTGTCCCACACATAGGTTGTTTCCACTGCAGTAAGCTGGATTTTTTTTCTGGGAATTCACTGTCAGTCCCACAAAATTCTTGTGCCTTTTGGGAACTGGTGTGATTATACAGGTGGTATTTTGGACTTTTGAAAAGTGGAAGAGTGCACTTTAACCTAGCTGATCAGCAGAGTGGGATGTGAGAAGGACTGAATCCAGGGAAAGTCACAGAGCTGGGTAGGAAGTAGATGCTATTTTTCACATGTCTTATATCTAAAAGAAAACATAACACTCGAAAAAAATTAAATTGAAAGGTTTAAAAAAATCTTTCAGATGGATCCAGAGCTTACGTTTTCAGAAAAATTAAAAACCAATTAATTTCTTTGTCAGCTTAAGAAAATGTTTTTATATGGCAGCTATATAGGCAGTTTCTAAATGACTACCTAACACTGTTGAAGAGGTCAATTTTCATTCCAGAATTAATTTTGAAAAATTATTTTTATAAAAGATGCTTTTATTTTTTTAATGAAATGTCTATTTTGCTTCCATCACTATTATTTCAGGTAAATGTTTCAGTAGTCAGTAAATGGAAACCTGAATATCATCTTTCTATAGGGCAGAAGTTCACAGAGTTGGGTCCACTTCATTCAATCTCTCACTGAAAGTGACTTGGTTGTCTGTCACAGTAAGTTCCTTGTCTTTTGAGTCTTCCCAGCATGTTAGTTTTGTGCTGACAAACCCTGGAAATCTCTCTTGGCTTATGCAAACCTTGCATTTTTTCCAAGATTTTTAACCATAATTGCAGGCTTGGTCTTAGGAAAAGGACTTAATTTGGGTTTGGATGGAGCCAGTTACTATTAGTTTCCTGCTTTGAAGCTGTGTACATGGGACATTTTTGTTTCTACCATTATTTATTATTTCTCTTAAATGAAATAGGGATCACCAAATACCTTAACTCCATGCATCCATGTGCCAGCAATACAAAACTGAGCAGGCAGAATCCTGCACAATATCAACACTGAATTCCAGCTGTAGAGATCAGTAAGCACCTAGTCATCAAAAACCCTACATTTTCAGCATGTTACAAATATATTTATGGGAACAAGAAATCTTACTTTAGCAGTTTCATGACTTAGTATTTGAGAGACAAAGGAGGCAAGTAATACCGAACAAAAATTTTTTTGGACTATGTTAACAGAAACTACATATTTTGGTTTACTTAATCTTGAAAATGTTTGCAAGGGGAGAAAAATCACATCAGTAATTTTAGACACTACTCAAGGAAGGAAGAAGCCAAAGAATGGTGGGAGATGCTGCAAGCCACAGCAGCCACTGTGTCCAGATGAGGAAGACACAGATGCTTTAATTCTTGAAGTGTTTTCAACTGTCTATCCTATATAAGAGTCTCAAGCACCAGAACGTGTCTGGAGATCCTTCTGATTTTCCTAGTATTTGAGAAATAGAGTGACAGGGCAGGAATGGCCCTGGAGCCTTTAGTAAGGGTCTTTAAAGAGATGCCTCGTTCTACTCCAGTGACAAATTTCTTATGCATCAAGCAATTATGTCAAAATTAAGGGCTCCAGGCATATACCACAGGAGGGTTTGACCTGCTTCCTGAGCAGGTCTGTGTTCCCTTGAGTTGTTTATAGTCCTTGGTTTAAAAAATTAAGGAGTGAAATACTTGAGGCTACAAATAACACAAACTGGTCTTCAGAGAAGGAGCAATGTGGTTTACTTAATTTATCTTTTAAGAAGGTGGCAGTTAGCTTGTAAGTGTTGGTGTTTTCCTGGACTTAGCTGCAGTAACTGGAGCCTTTTTGAGGCCCTGCTGAATTTGCTGCTCGCTACTTACAATTACAAATGTTGTGAAATGAACACCTAAGAAATAATTTAATCTCTTAAGCAATCTGATGTTAAATCCTTTCTAAATGGTCTGACAGGTGGGTTGGACTCAGTGATGTTGTGTGAAGAAACCTGTAGTATATGGGAAGATCCACTGTAATTGATCTGACTAAAGCAGTAGTTTAGTGGTGGGTTTAGATGAAGAAGGGCTGGATACCAGAGAAGGGAGTTGAAGCGATTCTTGTTAGATTTTGTTTTCTGTTCCTCACTGTTTTGGCCCATCTGCTACTCTTGAAAAAGAACAGGTTGGCTGCAGATGCATGTGTTGCTATAATTAACAGTGCAGTGTGATGTGAAGAATTTAGTCAGGTGCAGCAGGACGGATGCCAGTCAGGCCTAGGTTTTTTGGCCTTGCTGACATCTTATTGTAAGTGACACTTTCATTAGCTCATTTATTGCACCACTGCTTTCATAAGTGATTGTCAACTAGGAGAATATATCAGGCTGTTTACAGCAACAAAGTGAGTCAGGATTTTTTAGCCTTCTCCTATTTGAGGAAAGGCTGACAATCAGTCCCAGCTAGTATCAGATTGATGGCTGCTTTGAAACCATTCTCTGAACTAATGTGGCCCCTTCATGGCTAGAGGCTTGAGTGGGCACAGGAATTTATGGCACTACCTCTCTAGTGGGGTTTGTTTATGCATTTGCAGATAAGCTGCTGTTGACTGGTTTTAGGAGTAATTTTATACCTCATGTTTGAATTACTCAGCTGCTTTTTGCCAGAGGCTTTTTTTCTGTAGTTAATTATAGGATTATAATTGCCAATTAAGTGATAAGCCACCAAAGAGCTTGTATTCCTGAATGAGTGCTGCATGCATTCAGTGTATTGTGCAGCACAAGCAGCATAGAAAGTGACACAGGATGTTTAGGGCTGTTTTGTATAAGACCTAAATTTTTTCTTTTATATACTGTGAAAAGACACAAGATGTGAAATGGAGGTGGGATTTCTTTGTGAACAGTACAATTAAAAATGATAAAAGAACAAGGAGAAGAATTATCGCCTTCCCCAGCCCCACTCATTCCCCCCAAATCCACCTTCTGTCCCCTGTCTGAGTCAGTCCTTCCTTGTGTTTTTGTTTTAGTGTGGACCTGCTGGGGCTTAATTCTGTTCAAAATACTCTGTTAAAGTGCAGATGCTATATCATTCTTAGGTTAAACTACAGTGGTGAGAAGTGAAAGTAGTAGAGGCATTTTCTTTAAATCATCCTTCGTTTTCTTTGAAGATCTGTTGCAACAGCTCTGCTGAGGTGCTCCAGAACAAATCAAAATTGAGTAGGTATTGTATAGAATCAAAAATAACATGTCATTTAGCTGAAATGTTAATTCTGTATTTGCTTCTTCTCTGAGACAGGAGAGCAATTTAATTGGAGTGCTGCATTGGAGGAACGTGGCATTTCTTGATTACATCCATAGCACAAGGTGCAAAAATAGCTTTCCTGCCCTTTTAAGTGTTTTAGACTTAAAATGTGTGTTAATCTGCTTATTGACCATAGAGTTGTTTCAGCTAGACAGAAAATGATCAGGAAAACTTAGTTGGGAGAAACTTGATGCAAATGAGTTGTATTTTGTGTGGGTACAATAATGAGGGGTGGGGTGAAGAGAAGCTACTTTGTCATACAGAAAAGTTGAAATTTTCTTGTCTGTAGAAAAGAAAGAAGGGCATCCAACTTTTGCTGGGGTGGAAAGCTTCAGTTGTTTCGCTTCGTTACTGAGCAAAATCCATCCTAACAAAGTTAAGTTCTAGTAAGACTATGACCATGATAACATGACAATGAAGTCCCATTCCTGTTTAACAGCAAGCCTTCAAAGGCAGGATACCACACTAAATACCTCTCCATTTGTGCACACTGAAGAAGTGTACTTGAAGCAAGAATTTGTTGTTAACCTAAGTATGGTGTTAAACATCTAATCAAAAGATTTAGTCCAATTTCAATGCTAACAATATCCCAATTATCTAGTTATTACAGCTTACTTGCAATGGTAATATAAAGCAATATATGCAAACTTTGTCATCTCCCCATTTTTGTCCCCAATTACCCTTTATTCCCATGCTGCTTTGTCTTTTAAGTTTCATGTTAGTTTTCCTTGAAAGGAAGAGAAGATTTTACAATGAGTTTTCAGCAGACTGAGAGCCCTCTGCTCAGGAAAATGTGATGATAGTTTCCTCCTCCATGATTTTGCATTTCTTGAGGTTGTTTTTGTGTGATTGCTAACACAGTCTGCTCACTTGCTTTTCCTCCAGTGATTTCTGACATTGTATTAAAGATCTGTTACTTGTCTTATGTTTTACATATGATGGATATTTATTCTTTGGTACTCCTAACCCAGGTTTTATGCAGCTCCCAAACTGCACTCATTGTAGGGACTGTAAATCAGTCTGTGTGATTTGTTTTTGTAGTTCTGCGGTCTTTGTTGTCATTCTGTGCTTTCTATTTCAAAGCCTTCTGTAATGTTCTCCCGCTGTTTTTGGGCTGATACAACATCTGTTTTTCTTAGATGTCACTCAGGCTGTGGTTAGCTGATGTTTTGCAAGCACAAGCTTGTCCTCTGTTTCAGTTCTCGGGTCACTAGGAGTTCACTCTAAAAATAAGTGATTCACCAGAAAACACACATGCAAACAGACACACGAAGACACAATGCTGTTGTAGCTCCTTGCTACAAATATCTTCTATTTATCACAATATCACTGGTATGTTATTGAAACTGCAACCGTAAATGATCACATAAATTGTAGTGGCTAAGCAATAGGAATTATTATTTTTATATATTAGTATGACTGTGTCCTTAAAAAGTAAGATTAAAAGAAGAAAAGTAATATCTGAGGGTGTGTGTCTATGGAGTTTATTGATGTGGGTGATTTTTGCTACGTCAGCTACCCGTCTTTATTATGCCCTATGAAAAGTAAGGTAAAAGAACTAATTGGATTTTAGCAATAAATTTTAACTCTGATTCTGGACTTCATTATCAGTAAACCTGTAATTCTGTGATTTTATTTTTTTTTTAAATTTTTATTGTGACTAGCCAGAACCAAAACTTGCAGAAGTAATTCCAATATGATACCACCATGCTTCTGCATGAACCAAGAATTTAAGAGAATGTAAAACTTACAGTTTGACTCAGACTAATGAGATTCTTTATCTTCTGCAGAGCTTTGCAATTACAGAATACTTTTCTCTTGACAGAAAGAATACTTTTCCTTGGAATTTTCACCAACATTAATGTATTATTAAACAAAAAACCAAAATCCTTCACTTTCCATTAAACAACATTTGCTAGGCAAATGTTTTACTGTGAGATTCCTAGTTTTATGCATCTGAACTCAGTTGAATTCTTGTTAAAGGTGATGCAAAGACATCTAGGAGCTTCAGAATATAACTGAGTGAGCATTGGAATAAATCAAGAAGATGGATTTCAAAGGTCATAAACACATACCTTTGTTAACTGGGCCACAAAGCTCTGTAGACTCTTGAGTCTCTGCTAAACATTTCACAGACAGGTAGATAAATGTTCTCTGCATTAGAACAGTTACATCTGAATGTGGAAAGCTCAGCACAATTTCTGAACAATGAAGCAGTATAATTCTAATTAGATAAGAGTTCCCTATCACCAAGTTCTTGAAGCCTGGATTTTAAATCAATATATTGCTGGAACTGAGAGTAATGCAGGCTTGTGCATTTTAATGTATTGAGGAACTGGTTTTGAAAGACAATATTGATGCAACTTACCAAAAAAGTCTAACATAGACACAATTCTACAGTGAGAATAAAAGAGAAGTCACAAGTTCTATGACATATTTAAAAAGCAAAATGATCTGCCTACTTTCCTCGTCTTAGCCATGTCGTTTTTCTTTTTTTGCTTCATCAATCATGTTTTCACTATTAATACAGATCACATGCTTCCTGTGCAGATCTTGTGCAGTTTGGCCCTAAGATTGTTTTCAGGCTAAGAAATTTAGGACTGAGATCTTATCCCATGTCATTGTATATTTATATGAATCCCAGGTGAGTTCAAAAGAACTAAGAAATGTTATCCATCAGATTAGGTAGTAATCTTCCTCCAGCTGGGCATTGCTACAAAAAGGGCTGGTTACTGGAGAATAAGATCCTTTTCTTGTAACGTGTAATGTTGAATCTGTAGCTCTCTCTAATAAATGGAAGGTTATAGCCACAGTCCCTATCATGAGATAAGATGAAAATTACTAGAACTTTATGTAGAGTGTTCCAGTGAAGAAAAATAAAAAAAGTAAATGTTACTGTCAATTCCAAGTTTATACAGTCTCTTTTCTACTGATCCCATCTTATTTCAGTTAGTTTGCCTATATGCCCAAAAATATATCTGATATTGCAGTCAGCTCCTTTTGGGTGGAGCTTGCCCGAGGAGTGGGGCCTACACTTAGCCTTAGAGCAATCTATCTCAACAAGAGTTTTGTTGCAGACTTGAAATGAATCACAATCATCTTTTGGAACCAGGGACAAGTGTGTTGATTAAAGGGAGCTACAGTTTGTAAATAGTGTTCAGTATTGTCAAACAGGCAGCATTTATTAGCCAGACATTTTATTTTCTGAGAAAACTGGAAAAGAAATCTCGTGTGCTGTGTAACAAGTCTGAAAGGGATTCACTACAGCAGGGGAACAGATGGCCAGGACTGAGTAGGCTTTAATGCTGTGAAATGAGTGGAGTGTGTCAGCGAACAGACAACGGGGGAGAGAAGCCGTGAGAGATGTAGTAAGTGCTGGCTGGGTTTGAATGGCCAGCAGTTGGATCTGGATCATGGTTATCCCCTGAGTACTATTGTTCATATTGCATGAACAAGAATGACTTTTATAGGAGATTTATATTCTAAAGCGTAGGAATGTAAAGGAATCAAGGCATCTAGAGCTGCCAAAAAAGAGGGAAAAGGCATTATGTCATTGGCATGAATTGCAAGTAAATTTATTGCATGTTCATAGAACAGTAAGATTTTTTTTGGGGGGATGAAAATATCTCATTACCCTAGAAGAAAACTTCACAAAAAGGTGCTGAGTTGATGAGAATTATTTTTAGTCAGTAATTTAGTTTCTTATGTCTTGGTTCAGTTTTCAAATAAAACAATTTTTTGTAACACAATTTAATGTGATTTCCCCCTATTCATTAACAAAATTTTCAAGTTTTTGAAAGGACCCCATTAAATATTTCAGCTGACCCTTAAAACGCATGCTTTGTTTGTCACTAATATACAAAAATTACATTTTGTTTCATCTTTGGATGAGAATTATTTTATATGTCAAAATCTTAGAAGATTGGGAAGGTTTCTGGTCCTCCTTGTTGATTATGTCTGAAAACCAGAAGAATGAATTATTTGCTAAATATATCTATTTAGCAATAAATATATGAACCGTTGCGAATACTAAGTAGAGTGTCTTTAACACAGCAGTTGCTGGCAGGCGAATATTGCAGATGCCTAAAAAATCCTATACAGATCTGGGAAGAGATTTCTTTTTGGGTTTTTTTGATGCCCCCCTCCCCCCCACCCCATTTGAAAATGGAAAAGTGTTGTGTTGCAGATCAGAGCTAAACTGACAGCTAAATTGGTAAGCTGCAAAACTAGTGTCTTACATTCAGTAATAACAGCAAATAGTATCTCATCAGTCCAACCAAAGTTAAACATCATCTCATGGCTATTGGCATCAACTGCAGTGCTAAGAATGGCAGAATTTTATTTTTATGGCTTTGAGGTTCAAGATAAAGAGAAAAATGAGATGCTGGATATAATAAATGAGGCTTGGATTAGTTTTCTGCTAATATGTTTTATTCAAGTTTTTGTTGTTATTAGTCCTGCTAAGATTTGAAGGCACTTACTCTGAGTCACAGAATGTCGTAATTTATTTCTATTAATCAATGTTACACCTATATGTGTGTGGGGTCTGAACAATATAAAGGAGTAATGAGGCATGATGTTTACTTTGCATTTTGTAGGAATACTCATCTCTGAAAGAAATGAACTGAAACTTCTCTCGGGGGGTACTTATTAATGCATTTCACTGAATATGCCTTTTTTGTTTTTACCTCCCTTAGGAGAAAGCCTTTTTCCTTTGGTCAATTGAGTATGGCACAAGGGTAATAACAAGTCTAATGGATGCTGTAAACCACCACTTTTTAATGCATAATGTAATTGATTCAGAATATAGTGTCTAGACTGATGGAGTCCCTGGTGCTTTAACAACTGAAATTATGATTAGAAAGATCCAGATAATGCTGACTTCTCATACATTAAGCCCCTATTATACAATTTTCTTTCAACAGCGCATTCACTTTTACTTTTGAATTATGCAGTGCCATCTTAAACAGTTTAATATTACACTGGAATCAAATTCAAAGCTTCAAGAGGGCTTTATCATTTTTGTGGAAATACGTGCAGAATAAATTTGTAGTGGTGCTGTATGACTAATATTCCTCCAAACAGCTTTCATATCAAATGCTGCATTTAAAATCGCGTTCTGTGGCAGTAAGCTTATTGGAAAGCCAATGCTCCTCTGTTAGCTGTTACTGAACAGAATGTAGAGCAGAAACTAGCTTGGCATTGTCTGACTGTAGATGAGAGGGGCTTCCACAGGCTCTGAGATAGCTGGGCCCTTTTCTTTTAATCTAGAAAACAGAATCTGAAGACATTTTCTAAAAAAGTGTATTGGAGAAAGTGCTCTTAAGGCTCCATAGATCACCTAACAAGTGAGCTGCACATGAAATATGCTGTGTTTTCACATTTACACAGAAAAATCCTGTTATTATTAGCTGAAAAGATACTTGATATAGATGGTAGAAATAGAAATTTCTAAGTTTGGTTAGCTTTTCTTGAGGTGATTGAAATAATTTTTCAAAATGGCTGGGAAGAAAGCAATTATTTCTACTGTCAAACAAAAATTATGTTCCGACAAAGTTATTGCTGCAGGTTTGGATAAATGCAAGCCATGCAGGTGGTGTAATTGGTAGTGCTGAGTGGGAGCTGCCTACAGCTCCCTCTGCTACATTTATGTGGCTGGGCTCATCCTGCAGCCAAGGGATAAGCACAGCACAGGCCTGGTGGCCAAGCTGTATGTGTGGCATCGCACAGGGCAAGTTTGTGCCCACCAAGGTTAACTGTGAGGTGAACGTGCAACAGGTTTTAGGTTGGAGTCACTACAAGAGGTCACATCTCAAAAGACAGTAGCCAGAATAACACAAACTGTGTGGATAAACTTGTTTCTGACTCATATGCTTGAGATAATGTATGCCAAAAGACAGAATACAATATCTGGAAAATGCTTAGTGAAAACAGGCTGATCATCATCTCTGTCAGTTCAAAGACTTCAAGTAGCAATTAGGTAATTAAAATTCTTTCTGTTGTCTTAGATTAGAAGATATGCCTCCTCAGTTTTTATGTAGTTGGTGAAGCTGTAGTGTAATGAAAATGAAATATTGGCCCACACTGACTTTTTGCTGGCACTGTGGCTTGAGAGGTAAAAGAGTTTGGATTTACATGGTAAGAAGTGCTGTACCTCGAAGGAGGTCAGACTGCAGAGTCAGTGTACAACCTCTGAGAGGTGGAGCTAAGCTGTGGGAGTCTTCATGTGCCAGAACACATAAATTTACAATGAATTTACAGTGAATTCCAATATGAAAAATGGACTTAAACTAGTACCCCTTGGTGGTATACATTCTTGAAAAATTTGGCATAATAGAGAGAGGCTGAAACTTTGATGATTTTTTTTTTTAACTCTTAAACCTTTGGGGTTTTAGTCCTGCATTTCTTCAAGAAATTGTCTTGTCTCAGTGGATATGGAACCAAATTTCAGGGAATCAAGCATCTATGTACAAGTGAAAGTTGCCAAAAAGTGCATGAACATTTGAGATGGCTGCAAATATACAAGGAAGTTGTAATGGAAAATGCTATGGAGTACAGATGATGGCTTAATCATTCTTCATGCATTATCACTTTCCTTCATATCTGATAGGCATGTTCTATTAATGAAATGTCTACTTGTGCGCTTACGAATGCTTTAATCAGGACTGTGGACCAAGTAAGATTTTTTTGAAGATCTTAAAAAGTCCTAAGGATCTCTGCATTGATAACAAAAGCAGAAAGTTTTGCTGAGCCAGGATTTGACACAAATTGGAGCTGACAGAAACTGTCTTTTTTTTTTTTTTCTGATTAAACTGTCTTGGGAATGTGGAGGTCATAATTTTCAGAGTCTGAGATTCAGAGCTACCTCTTTTCTAAAAGAATAGTACAAATGCAGATCATGGTTCTAGGTAGCTACATGCTCAATTTCTATAGTTAATGCTGTTGAGATTAGCAGGCCACAGATTTCAGAGTTAAATGAAAAGCAGAAGTATTAGATATACTCTGGAAATTTTTGTGCTGCACCACTCTATTCATAGACATCTGGAAGTTTGTGATCTAACACTATAATTCCAACCATGCTAGATGTCACAGAAATAACACAGAAATACATTATGAAATATAAAACAAACACTCCCTCACTTCAATAGAGCAATGTTTTGTGAATGAGAGTCTTCATTTTAACTGATGTGAATGACTCAGGCTGCAGGAGCCTCATGCCAGAAACAATCAGCCAAATAGCTTGGCAAGTGTTCTGACAAATTGCTCTTGCTGGCAATCGTTTTGTAATTTTAAATGAGTATTAACCAAACGACAGTCTTAATTTTTCAAGCACTAGCTGGAAATAAAGGTTTAACTCCATTTTATGTTTACTACACAAAAGCCTAGGACTTCAGGATGATGTGTGTGTGTACAAATAGATTAAAATTTTTGGGATTGTAAATCCCTCTCCATGGGTTTGAACACCAGTGTCACATAGCACAGACGTTGTCTGTTTCTTTTCTGCAGAATCGCTATACATTATGGAATATCCCGGGAGTTCTTTTACTATGCATAGTGTTTATCCCAAATTGTTCCAGTTGTAAAATCTTGTTCTTTCTTGTTTTTCCACAGCTTTTCTTCCCTTGTGGTAACAAATTTCCCTGAAGTCAGCTGTCACAAGGGTAAGTTTTAACTAAAGGGAAATGCATATGCCCTTGGCGAGATTGCTTGTGGCTTTCTAAGCCTCTCAAGTCTTAAATTGTTAATTAAACATAGGTGGAAAAAATTAGACAAATATTCCTTCACATTTATGAAAGACAAACAACATCATGGATGTGTGGCAATCCATATGCAATCCCTATTAACCCAATAACCTACGGTCCAGCATGCTCTTTACATCTTTGTTTTTTCCTGATGATTCTTACCTGCTGTGTGCTTTGACAGTGGAACATGGTAGGCTTTTCTACAGAAGAGTTTGACTACTAATCCTGACAGCTTGGAAAGTTTCCATCTGGGGTGCTGTCTGGGAGATGGGAAACATCTGTAAAGCTCTACTGGTTTCCCTCCTCTTTTCTGAAAGAAGAGGAGACATGTTTGTAGAGAGTTAATCCGTAACCTCTGGAACTGGATCCCTCCCCACCCTCCCTTCTAGTAAAAACTCCCCAAGTATCTTTTCAGATGTTAACCAATAGAGTGTGTTATCTGCATCCCTTCCTGTGGGATGGATGCAGGGATTAGAATAGTGAAAGGAAAAAACCCTGTAGTTAAAATGCATGTGCTAAGTTATAAGGCATCATATTTGTTTGGAATTGTACTAGTGCATGGATATGCACATTGCCTGTGTTGATGGTTATTTTCAAATATTTTGAGTAACATTTACCTAACAGGGAATGGTTGAGGGGAACACAACCAGGGTTTTTTATTAGATTCTGCAGTGTTTCCTGCTGTGTTGATTTTTCTGGTCCCGAGGGACTGCACAGCCAGCTCTGTTCTCACGAAAGGGGTGCATTTTTGTACATTCTTCCCTTACTACAGTAGTCCTGTGAAGTTAGTATATATTCTCAATCAGAAGTGGAAATGTAGGAAGAAAACAGTGAGGAAAAACCCAGGGTACCATACACATGATGCTCACTTTGTCTCTGAAGTTCTGTGGGGCACTTGTTTGAATGCTGAGTTTATTTTGCTGTAAAGGCTCAATGAGCACTAAGTTGCATTCTGCAGCAAGCCAAGAAGCAAAGTTACCTTTAAAGTTCTGCTCAGCAGCACTGGGATTTTTCAAGGTTCACAGCACTGCTCAGGCAGCAAACTTACGTTTATAAGTTAACAAAAAGTACAGAAAAGTTTTGTCTTTTTGATACTAGTCTTAGAAGCTTAAAACTAATTTTTTATAGCACACTGGTTTTTGAATAGAAAGGTAGGTCTGTCATATTCCTATTAGCACTGTGAGATTTTGCCTCATTGCTGATAAGATGCCTGATAATATCACTGCTTAGACAATAATAATACAGGAGAAAATCTGCACAGAGAAATGGAAAAAAATCAACTCTGTCAATCATTTCAAATCATAAGACATTTCAGGAGATGGTAAGGTGCATTATAAATGCTATGTATGGTTAAATTAATTAGATGAACTTAAACAGTTGACTTGTATTCTTATTATCTCTTAATTGTAGTAATAGAGAAAATGCTGTAAGATCATATCCTTCAAGACCTGCTTTGTATTAAACCTGTGAATAGCACCTTTGAAGTTCACAGCCTCACTCACATGCAAGGTGTTAAGAAACTGTTTAAATTTTCTAGTGGACTCTAGCTACAGATTTTAAACTCAAGCTCTAGAAGTGATAACTGTGCATGCAAAAATACCACATCACAGGTATGGTTGGTTACATGTGTCTTTACTCCCTTTTATTTGAACAATGAAGTCTCTTATTCATAACTCATTCAGTAAACTGCATAACAACTGACATTCCTAGGAATGACTAGTGATAGAAATTCTTAATATTTTGGAGTCTTTCCGAAGACAGACGTTTTTGTGTGTGTATTTATAAATGTATATACATGCACAGCTTTGTGTATATCTTTCAGCTGAGCACATGAATCACTTGAGGTTGTAGTGGTGAGCAGATATTTGCATTCTTGCACAGCAAGTGTAAATCCTTATACCTACAGTTACAGTTCCAGACTAACAGAGCCCTGAGATCAGTAAATCTATTTTTTCATCTTGGGTTTCTCTTGAGTTATGTTAATTACATGATAGCATGGTGTTCAGTGATAACTCAAACGTAATAGCAGTTAATATGAGCCTGTAGCCCAGATCAATAAATTTAACTTTTAAATTAGGGACCTCTCTCTGAAAATCTTGTATTAAGGTTTTCAATTGTGCTGGCCAACAGCCAGATTAATGCTGGTTCAACACATACTCAGTTTGTCTCCCTTCTACCTGAGCCACAGCCAGATTAATTTTTTTACCAGGATATCTCTTCTAATTTGCCATTTATTTCTTCAGAGACTGGGACCTGCATACTTCTGTTCAGTGTAATCCTTGGTTATGAAAGTCAACCCCTATTTGTATGAGAGCTGTAGAAGAACTGCACATTTCTAACTATAAAACAAAACTATTTGTTTGCCTTGACTTATTAATATTCAATTGCATTTATTTTTGAAGTGAATTTGTTCAGTTTCCTAGAATGTGGCATGAAGGCTTCTTTGTAATGTAAATTTGCTTTGATTGAAAATTCTGTAGAAGCCAGATGTATTTGGCAGTGATCTCGAAGTCAGGCATTTTGAAGTTAAACCACAGAGATGGCATAAAAGGAAAACTGATATGCTTGTCGAGATATTCCTCCCCCCCCACCTCCCCAGGTATAGCCCCTTTGATAAATTCAGCTTTGTAACAATGTCCAGATAAAGTTTCTAATCATCATAATGCTTGTTTTTGGGAAAAGTGATTTCTGTGGGGTTTTCTGCTTTTACTGCAGTAGCTACCTGCAAATACAGTGGAAGAAAATGAGATGTCAGGTTTTTATGTAAAGCTCTTTGTCAGATGGAAGATTTACTTCTTGGGAAAGATGGATAGCTGAATATACCTTTAAAAATAAAACTGAATTCTTTAGGGGCAGTAAAGGCTGTCTGTGGCTCTCAGAAAATGGAATTTCGGAATAAAGTTTTTTGAAGGCCTGTACTTATATTTTGGTTTATACTAAAATCTATATTTGCTTGTGACACATCTGTAAAAATACGTTTTTATGGGACTACTGGAGTGTGAGCAGGTTTTAAAAGAAAATTGTGAAGAAAAGAACATTTTTCTTTCAGTTGTGTAATATGAAGACGTGATGGTGTTTGATCATGTGATGGCCATATTCTCTCTGCTTGGGTTATCTCCCTTGGGATGAGGCAGAATCAAATTGAGATCCTCTTCCCTTTTATGTGAGAATGGGCACACTACGAAAAATAATGGCTTGAGAGAGGTGAGGAAAAAAATCCATCTCATATTGAAGAAGAATATCAAGCAGAAATAACTTCTCAAATGTCTTACAAATCAGAGCAAGACAACCTTTCCAACTAATTGCTTTATGATGTTGCAATGAGCATTTAATTGTTGAGGCTGCCATACTCACTGGATGCCGCATCCAGTCCTGCTCTGTCCTACTCAGCCACCTGTGGAATGTTGTTACAGTCTGTTCACCTGTGACAGTAGAAAATATGGCTTCTTTTATTTGAATTGCATTAAGCTGTATGTGCAGTTTATGGATATTGCTAGTAGGACTTGTAAATAATTTATTGCACCTAAAGAAAAAGATTCTGAACCAAAGATACAGGAGGAAAAAAAATAAGAGTTAAAATCAACAATAAGAAAAGAAATAAGTTATTTTGAAGCAAAATAGAAGACATCTAAGGAGACAGTACTTTTTGTACTAGAAACAAACTCTATGTAAGTTGGCCTTACTGGTTTAATTAGTTTCTGTATAGGATTTGCCTCTATTGTTGATTTGTATTCTTACTATTAGAAATAGATGATCTACTCAGAATAGTTACAATATCAATTTTGTTTAAATATTTTTCTTTATTTGAAAATGGCTATTGATTTCTAGGGATCTATTTGTAATTTAGAGGCACTTGCCAGACAGCTCAGCCAATACATTTGCGTGATTAGGTTGTTTGGGAGCTGCTCATTTTGAATTTTCAGGGAGTGTGACTAGTCACTTAACTTGTACATTATTGCTTCTGTTTCATTTTCCAGCAGCAAGCTTTTAAAAAGGAGGTGAATAAATGGAAGGTTTATAACACATGCACAGAACACATTTTCACGTGAACCTTGGGTCTTCCTGGGTGCCATCTATGAAAAGTTTTAGGCTTAATATTTCTATGACTAAATCCAGTATCAAGAACAATGAATAACTGAGCACATGAACAAAGTTCCTTAAATTTGAAAAAAACCCTGTAAACTACTGGAGGAATTGCTTTCCCCAGCTGTACAGTGCAATGGGGTGTGTGAAATGCTCAGTATGTATGTTTGTATCAGTTACCTTATTAATATTCCCTATACATCTCTTTGTAACAATTGTGGAGCCAGTAATGACTGAAACTACTGGACTGGTCTGGCATCTTCCTGTGGGGACAATGGGAGGTGGCACTATCTGTTCTTAGTCCTGCTCCTCATGTATTTGCTGTTAGCTTTTTCTCTTGCTAACTCTCTAAAATTATGGCATGTTAAAACACCAATCACTGAAATATGATCAAATAATCTCTAAAATTGTGTGTTTACCTCTTTTGGTTTTCTCTGTTCTTCTGTATTTTATATTTTTGGTTACTTTACTGCCTTCCCATGTCTTTTTCATACCTTTTTTCCTCCCCTTTCCTTTGTTATTTTTTCTCTATATTTTCTCTTGTTGTCTTCCTTTTATTTGAATAAAAGTACTTCTCTTCTTCTCAGTCCTCATCCTGAACAGATGCCCCTATCTTTTCTCCACTGTTCAGCTGTTTTGTCCCTTTTCCACCTAAAGACCAGCAATCAGGAGCCAGATGGGACTTGGTGCCTGCCCCTACTTTTTTAATACCTACCAGCAGTGGTATTGAAATTGGTGATATTGAAATGATAATGAAAAAGTTATCTTCACATCTTAACTTTTATTGGCTTTGCTGTCAGTTTAAAGCAAAACACTGAGGGGTGTGAAATTAATAAGATTAGATACTAAGTAGAAATTCTTTTCTGTGAGGGTGCTGAGACCCTGGAACCAGGTTGCCCAGAGAAGCTGCGGATGCCCCATCCCTGGAAGTGTTCAAGGCCAGGTTGGATGGGGCTCTGAGGAACCTGGTCTAGTGGAAGCTGTCCCTGCCCATGGCAGGAGGGTTGGAACTGGATGATCTTTAAGATCCCTTCTAACCCATACCATTCTATGATAGAACTTTTTTTAAACAGAATTTTCCAGTTTCCTATCAAAGGAGGGCTTTAAAAATTCTCAGAGACAGTTAAAAGTTTTCTTTAAGTAGCATCTGGAAAAGTTGTGTTTTCCTTTTAGTTTTTCAAGTCTGTTTTATTATCTTTTTGTTAGGCAGGCTATGCTGACACCTGATTTTCGTATCTCTGTATGTAGTAACCTGAGAAGGAAATATTAGACTGGAGCAAAACCTTTTTAACTGGTTAATGAGTTACTTTTGTAGACCATCCCTGTATTTGCTTGTGGAAGCTGACAGAGTGAAGTTGTAGCAGGAGGTTTGTTTGTTTGTGCTAATGGTTCACTTCATTTTCTCTAAACTTAGAAAAATACAGTTTCTGTTTTCATGTAGCTAGCATTCTTTAAATGATCCCCTAATGTTAATACAATGTTCTTGTTTCTAGGAATTAATTGTTCTAGAAAGATTTATTTAAGGTGATATCGTTCATTGGCTTAAGCAACTGATAAGGTCTCTGAAGAAAAAGTCCTACTGCTCAATGTTAGTCTGGGGTTCCGATGGGTAACAAGCTTTAATGCCAGCTTTGTCACATCCGCTGTACACAAGTGTTACTACTGAGGTCAATGGATTAAAAATAAAAGAGTAGAAGCTGTGAATCGTACAGGCTTTTGTCTCAATGGATTGCTTGTTGCAGATGTATGAGGCCATATTTATTCTGTAGTCATATTTATGGAATTTACTGAATATCATGGGGATAGTACTGGATATACTTCAAATAGGAATTAAACCCATGTATTTTCATTCTCTGAAAAGGAAAACTCAATTCCTTTCTCCAGTGTATTTTGTAAAGAAGCATTAGACAAAGAAAACAATATCCATGCTGTATAGGTCTAACTGCTCCCATTTGAGTCAATAGTAAATCTTTTACTGAACTTAATGAGGGTCACTTGGGACAAAACAATGCCTGAGAAAAATAATTATTTTAGGCAATTTAATAAGAAACTGTAATAACATGTTGAAACAAAGCAATTATTTTGGTGGCCGCAAATGGAAGTTACTGCTTATACGTACAGGTTTTAGAATGGGTTTATCCCACTTATGTAAAATTTGGCATTTATTCAAGGGTAGTCATCTGGACCTTCTTTCTGACTCCATAATGAAGGTGAACAACCCTGAATGGGTCAGGGTTAATTCTCTTTTCTTCACCCCAAGAAAATTCCCTTGCAAAAGTGTCAATGCTCTTTTGTTTGCTGCAATCTTAATTTGTGAGTATGAAGAACTTACCTGTAATCAATGCAGTCATGATGTTAGTGAGGTCCGTAAGAATATCTGGAGTGCAACTACTGTTTTTAGGCAAGTCGTATTGTAGATTGAGGGGTAATGTTTTATAAATAGTGTTCATTTCACTTATTTTCTTTTGTAAATCCATTATTTTCCTTAAAAATAAATATTTTCATTATTTAATGGTGTGCCTATACAAAAATAATCAAGGTGTATCTGAGAAGAAACAAAATGAGCAGTAGAAGACAGTGTTGGTCCTGATGCTGTGCAGAGATGGCATGGCCCAGTGTGACTGAACATGGTAAAATATGCTGAAAGGGAAAAGGGTGATAATTTTATACAGGGGTTAGGAATAAACACTTCTGTATATACGTGGTTGACTATAGTAGGTTACAGTAATTTGAGATGTGTGATACATTAGCCAGACACTGATGCAAAGCAGAAGTAGGAGAGCATGAGCTGCCTTTTCTGGCCAGTGAAGTCAATTGGTGGCGAATATCCTAAGCGTTGGAGATGCAGTCTGTCTAATAGTAACCCGTGAGAAAAAATTGCTAGATGAAAATGACAGCTGCAACTTTGAAAATAAAATGATTGTGTGCAGGCAGACTCAGGATGAAGTGGCTCTTATAATGGGGAAACCACAGGGGTTGTTGTTTAAAGTCATAGAGTGAGCTTAGCTATCCTTCCCAGAGCTGCTTCTCCCTGTGTGTATTTAAAGGCCCTGCTTTCTTTACTGCCATTTATTACAGAATCCTGTAAACAAAAGAAAGAATAGTGATTAAAATCCATTGTATTGTTTTTAATAATATTCTTACTTCTTCAATGGTTTTATATGACTTTTGTTTATTAGTTCTTTTATGTCTAAATTTACAAGGTCCTGGGATAAATGTCTGAAGAAATAAATAACATTACTAAACCCCACACTTTTTCTTTTCTCCTTCAGAATTTCTTTGTCTCCATGTTTAAAAGATCGTGTGATTAAACTCTGTTCAAGGAAACAATATAACACTATGGATGTAGAATTGAGTCATACTGTCAACTTGTATCAATCTGTATCCATCCATCCATCTATCACATTCGTACTTGTATGTGATTCCTATAACTCTGGGCACTGCAGTGGTAGCTGATTATAAGCAGATTGAAAAACAGCCCCTTTTGTTTGTAATAAATACAGCATTCAATAGCAATGAAATAACATGTTCAGCCTGTTCTGGAAAGAGAAGGAATGTCTTGATTCATTGTGATTTCAGGCTCACCTATTTGGATTTGCCCTGGTTATTCCAGTTAGCACTCTCAATATGTGGTGGTGATTTTTCTGGTATAAAATTTGGTCTTTGTTATGATTTTTTTTATCAGACTGAAGAACTTTCTTTTTTCCTTTCCAGTGGCCATTTTGAGGCTTTGCTATTCTCTGCAGTTTCTACAATGTTCACATTTTCTTGTGCATCCTTCTCCTATGTTCCCCATGTTCTTCGTATCAGTCTCTTTTCTTATATCCCACTGATGTCTTTTACAGCATTGTGGCTGTCTTATGTTGCCCTAGAAGATCCCTTTAATTCTTGTCTCTCTTACACAGGAACTCTTTTAATGATCATAAGCCACTCTGTTGATGTCTTATTGACTTCCAGTAAGATATGAATTCAGAGTTATTTGTATTCTCTGAATAGTAATTAGAGACACTGATTTTGTTTGGGAAGTCAGAGACAACAGAAGTTTTATTAAACTGGTACTACTTGTTGCTTTCAAGTCACTAATTAGTGCCTGACTGAGCATCTCTCTCATGTCTTACTTCTCTGAACTATGTGGAAGTGCCTAATCAATGTACTGTTTGAATACAACAATGCATTTGGATTGCAGATATTCCCAGAATTCAGTTTCAGATGTTCCTTTTCTATCCTTCTTATAAAACATTGGTATTCTCCAATTGCCACTGTGGCTACAGCATGGATATCAGTACTGCATTTAGACTTGACCAGAAGGTAGCAGAGAGTTTCCAAGGTGTTCAATTCTAAACATTTGGCTCAGTTTAAGCAGAATCTTTAGAAAATGCAGTATTAAACTAAAACTAATTGCATAAAAAGCCAAAATAGATGCTGCTAACTTATTAAATTTTGGTACTGTTAAAATATTTAAGTATTTTTTCTGTCTTGACCCCTTTTGCTTAGGTTTCTATACTAAAGTATTTGTTATTAATATGCTTCTGATTTCACCTTGCACATATTTGATGTCACAGGTATAGCCTTTGTATGAAATGCAGTAGTTTTTCAGTGTCATTGGGGTATAATGCCCCAGCATTAGATAGAACTAATTTAAAGTATGTGTTTTAAAAACTTTAATTCAAAGCAAAGTGAAATTACACTATGCCAGTATTTTCTGGAAAATGTAAATGGCTGTTTATGAGCCTCATTATTACATGTTATGGTATAAAGCCAGGACTGCATTTCTGACTCAAGCATTCATTCTACTAGTTTAACATTGTGCCTGGATTTAGGGAGCTTGTGACTGAGGTTTTCAAATGTCTTTGTATGATATTAGAGAGATGACCTATACTTAAGAAGATGAAGCAAAATGTTGAATTAATAGGGAACTGCTGCTTTGTAGAACTTGAGAAATGTAAGAATGTGCTAATGTATGGGTTGCTGCAAAGTCTTGGGCAAACTTGAAATGTTCGTGTTGGATTTCACTTTCAATTTGCAAATATGCCTCATTTGGAAAAAATGCCTATTAGTCCAGCCATTATGGAATTGGAGAAACAGTCACCATAAATGCCTTTTCCATGTAAAATTAGTCTGAAATTTAAGAATACCTTGAAACACCGTGTGTCATCATTGGCTTTTCAACTGGTGCCTACTGCAGTTCAGTTAAGTTTTTTTATCAAGCAGATACATTTTTGCCATCACAGTCATAGATTACTTCGTATTCTAAAGAAGTCTTGTGTAGTGAGATTCTTCCAGTTAATCCTTTTAACTTATTTTCAGGATTTGATTTTAATATAGCAGGAGAAGTTTGCCATCTCTCTCTGACTCCTAGTCAAGTCCTGGTCCAACTGAAGGGTGCTGCCCATAGTTTGGGAGAGAATGAAATTCTCCTTTTTCAGCACTGTGTCAATCTATAGTGCATCAAGACCCAGTGTTTATCCTGTCTATGCATGTTAACAGTTCTCCAAATAAGCTCAATAAAGCTGTTATTAGTCATCAAATATGCAGAATTAAGGCAATGAAGTGTAGGACATGCAAAAAGATCTTTAAGCTTTTTGTAAAAAGCTGACATAAAAAAATCTTCAGAATGGGGTTTTCAAAAATATCTTTAAACCAAAGGGTTTACATGCATGCATAAATCCTTTCTTGATATTGTTTTCACCATTTGATATGTAAGCACCTTTGAAAAAGTCAGAGAAGGTGGACAGACATAAAATACCAAATGACTCTCAAGTGAGGCACTGGTTAAGTTTACACATGTTCCCCTCTTATACCTATGCCTTAAATATTTGCTTGATTTTTTTTTTTGTCCAAAAACCCACTCTGGAACTTCATTATTTGCTATTCAGTGTCCATAGTTTATTTTTCTCTTGTTTAAACCATTTTAGTCATCCAACCAGAACACTAGAAACATTGTTATATGATTAAGGTGGCCAAACATTCCAGAAATATAACAGGGTGGTGTGGTACTGAGGTGGAGACTTTACAAGCATCCTAAGGACTCAAAATTGTTGACATAAAATACTCAGCAAATGCTTGCAGGTAATGAATGTTTGAATAAAATGATGGTCATTTCCTAGAGAATTTCTGATAAGGGAGGGGGCTAAAGTCACCAAAACATGATTCACAATGAATAATTCAGTTGGAGCAGAACAAACATTTGAAAGTTTGGTTTCCTTCATATTTCATGAATTTCACATCCTATAATTTATTTACCAAGAATTATTCTTTTTTAATTAGTTTTCTAGAAACTGAGGGCTTATCAATTTCACAAACTCAAAAGAAGAAATTCCTTTACGTGATCCTTGTTTTTCTTTGAAGTTGGTTCTTTGCTTTCATAAGTATGAAAGCATAGTTTAATTTGTCCTAATGAGGAGAACAGCCGTTTTCATGTCTACAGAATGAATCTCTGAATATGTTACATAGAAAGTTCTAGAAATTCGGGTTCCTAGGTGTCTTGTTAAACTTAGTTTCGTGCCTTTTGATACTTTTTGTTGAACAGAAGTGGTTTGTCTCAGCTTTCTTGTGGAGCAGGGTCGGTGTTGAAATAATCACTTTATTTTTTGTTTGTTGTTTGTTTTGATTTTGTTTGGTAGTCTTGAATTATTTGGTAAGAACTGGAGGCACTGGTGTTTTATGAGGAACACAATGTATTCTGTGCATGTTTTTGTCTTTTCAGCTTTCAAATTACCCATGATCACATGAGTGCTATTATATTTTAAATTATTTTCAAAATAGCTCTTGATCTGCAGAGAAATGAAGATTCAGTGTTCTCAGACATTCTAATAATGTATTTGATACCAGTAATGTTTATGGAATGGAGTCTGCTTCATAAGAAGAAGGATTTTGGTGCAAATTCTTCCATGGCATGCAAAATAAACTTTCAAAAATGTTTATTTACAAATCATTGTCATTGTTGCCCCTGCACCTTTTCCATTTACTCACCAAAAATGATCACAGAAAGAACATGGGTTTAGCTGGTGAGAATTCCAGGCTGTGTGGGAAGTTGTTTGATGTGAAGTTCAAATTAGACTGTTTGCTTTTGACTAGCTTTAGATAAAAAGAAATTATTTTTTTTTAATTATGAGCCAGCTTATCAGCAGCAGAAGGTTGTACTGCTTTCTGTAAGACATATCTAACAAGATTGGTAATGATAAAATGAAGAAAATAATGAGATTACTGTATCATAAGGCATATAAGCTAATTTTTAAATAAATTTTACATGAATTAGTTTAACCATGAATGTCATAAATCCTGTTAGGTACATGCTCTATGACAGACTGCACAAATAAAATTGTAGGAATAGTGGTTTAGCAACCAATTACTAACTACATCTTCTCCTATGTCCTCTTTTAGTAAGAATCAAGCAACTGCTTCCCAAATGAGCAGAAGTGTATTATTTGCTTGGTTTCTTTGCTGTAAACGCAGAGTAGCTGAAGTTACTCCCTCGGGCTGACAGCTGCAGTGCTGAGATAGGCAGGCTGCTGGGGCTGAGCCTGAGCCTGTAGCCCTTGGCACACAGGCCGGGCTGCATCTTCACATGACACCGAAGTGCCCGCAGAGGCCTTGGCTCCAAAGAGCCAGCAGCAGTGATGGTGAGCAATGCTGCAACTGTGTGTTAGAAGACAAGAGAACAGACTAGCATTTGTTCATTAACAAAGGTGGGAGACTTCCTGGGAACTTTTTTCAAGCTTGGAAATAGCAATTTCTGTTGCTCTTTTCCCCACTGTGATTTTCATCTGAATTTTGTGGGGGTTTTGGAACAGAACATTTGGGCTGATGGAAAGATGGAGCAACTGAGGAAACCTGAATTTAAGGAATACTCAAATTTTCCTAGCAATAACTTTCCCTAATGCATTGCAATGTAGTATTAGGTCTATTTCTCTTGTATGACCAAGCAAAATAAGAAACTTAGAGAAACTGAGTGGCCTTAAACTTGAGGACAAAGGATAGACTCCAGCTAGAGCTGGTTCTCACTCTCTAATTTGTCCAGTTGTGATGAGTCACTGTCCTCAGACAAATCAATACCGAGAATGTTGTTACAGAGAGTTAAAAACCAACCACTTTCTTCAGAATGTTTGTTGCCTAATTTCTATGGATTCCTCTGTATGCTTTTCAGGGCTTTGTGCCATGAGTTCTGGTATTTTCTAATTGCATATCAAGGAAATTTGTCACTTTGGCCAAAGGTCTAAAATAACATCTTGTAGAACCAATTTCATTTGAACTCACTGAACATTAAAAATCTACTAAGCAATTTGTGAGAGGAGTTCAAGTTGTTCTGCAAAACAGAGTCTGATTGGAAAAGTCAGAGATGGTTTCAGTAAGCTCTCTATTTGCTGCGGCAGATTTTGGATTATGCTTTTGGTATGTAGACATTTTAATGAAGAAATATTTTTTTCCTTGTCCCTTGTATGTGCCAGTGGATGGTGAATAATTGAGCTGCACAACATATTAGAAGTTATCAATACATGCTTGATAGCGTAGATTTTAATTTCACCAGATAAATAATATGCAATTTTGTTGAAGATGGGGGCTACTGAATCTAGCAAAATGGTTTCTGAACATTGAAGTAAAAACCTGTGAAGTCTGTACTGCCTGAAGGTTTGGAAGAAAACAGACAAGGAGTTATATTTTGAACTATTCATGGCTTCTAGCATCCTCAGATAAGGTGAAGCAAATTCCTTGATCCTCAAGGAAGAAAATTACTAATTTTATATAATTGCCCAAAGGAAGTCTCCTTATTAATAGTGCTATTTCATGTACCAGTTTGTCCCTTGTCTAATGCAACTGGCTAATTATTAAAATACTCCATTTTTCTCCAGCTGTTGTCTTCCTGGGTAAACAAATCACTAAGTTCAATTGGCTTCCATTTTCACTTCACTGCCTCTTGACAGCAAACACTCTGTAAAAATGAGCTGCCTCAGGGTCTTTATAATCTCCAAGGGAAGAAGAAACAAATGCCTGCATAATTTCTCTAATTTTTTAATATTGGTTTCCACAAAACATAGCACTTAGTTTTGAGTGCAAAACTGTTTTTTCTATAAGTTAATATCAAGGTTACAGTAATACACTTTTTGTAGGCAGGTAGGCATAAAGGAGTCCATCAGTGATTCCAATCCATTTCTGTCACAGTGCAAATTGTCTTCTGGGAAGTGCAAGGTAATTAAAAGACCAAAACAAGGGCAAGAAGTCCATGGTTTTCCTTGTACACAATATTTCCTTTAAAATAGCTCAAACCAAGTTAAACAGTGAACAAACTCTGCTGAAATGTACTGGGTTTCTTTCTTTCATGTTAGGCCACATCCATCAAAACATATCAATAGCTTCCCTATAGGGAATTACACAGTGGACTTTCTCAGTCACATTTCTGCTGAAATACATTAACCTGTTACAAACCTTTTGGCTCATTTTCTTTACAGGTCAGGTCAGGTGTAGATAATTACTAAGTAATGGGCATCAAGGACAAGAAATCAAATTCTTTGAGAAAGTTTCACAATGTTGGATAAGAAATAGCTACAAGCCAATGGTTTGCCGGAGCAGTTACTTTATCTGCCAAAGGAAGTTTCAAAAGGTTCCTTAAAGAGAAAAAAATTCCTAAATAAGCTCAACTGTTGAATTACTGGATATTATTTTCCTCTCTACTCCATTTCACTTTCATGTCACTTCTCATGTGGAAGATTTTATGAAGTAGAAACAAGTAACTTAAGAAAACCGTGATTCTGGAACTCTATTTCCCCCCTGTATATATAGGCAGCATGAAAATGAATGGCAATCTAAGAAGCAATTCAAGGTGCCTTGTATTTTGTGCCTTATACTTTTACTAGTGTAAGAAAGGTCTCCACCTGAATTTTTTGACTGTATTGTGCCTGTAGGATTGAGGGGAGGATGGCAGCAGGTCATCCTCCACTTTGGGCATAGTAGGTCTACCCTGCAGGAGGAACAGAGTTATGAAGATGTTTTGCTATGTTCTGCAGCACAGAAATTTTGATGAAATAGAGCAATTTTTTTCCTTTTATGAAATATTTAGAGTGATAAGATGACCTTAGAAATAATCAACTTTAGTGAAATTTCTGAATTAGATACTAATAAAATCTACAGAAGTACATTTTATCTCTATGATTAAAGATGTGAATGAAAGAAAGTACTTTTACAAAATCTGTCTTTTGTATTAATATTCTGAAGTTATGATTGGAAGTATATGAGATCTCACTCTTATAATACTAACACCAAAATTAGTACACCTAGAGCTAATGCAAAGCAAATGGCAATTTTCAGAAGCAAAGGACAATGTTCAACCATACTGGCACTTGTTAGAAATCCATATATGTGTTTTCTTTATTTATTCTGTCTGTATAGTGCCTTCGTGCTTCTCAGCCTCCCTTGTGATGATAAGGCAAGACTTCCTCCTTATTGAATAGCAAATATTTATATAAAAGTGACATCATATGCATATATTAAAATATATGTAAATATTTGTGCATATATGATCCCCCCTCACATATGTGGGTTAGTTTTGCTGATGATCAATGAGCCAATATAGTGCTGAATTTAATTTCTGGTAGTAGGTTTTGGCCTCTGGTTTATGACAGGGATGGCAGAGGTGTGGCTCTGGATAAATAATTTAATTGTTTCACCTGGTTTTTTTTTTGTGCAATTGTATCAGTTTTGGTTTTGGATTTTTTTTAGGGAAATAAGTTAGTCTTTCATGAAGATGTGAAAAAATATATTTCAAAAAAGCTCTATTAGTAAGAATTAATATCATAAAAACACAATATGAACTCGTCAGCATTTTCAATACTGGAGTAATGTGGGTGGAGTGAGTGGCAAAATGTCCTCAAATTTAACTTTTTGAAGTGGAAGAGCATTCAAAAACAAACAAAAAACCCCCGAGCAAGTTGGTAGCATGTTACAAGTATAACCCATATCATTCAAGAAGAAAAAGTATCCTTTACTGAGGAGCCAAATTGGCTGAAGCAGTTTGGGAACTAATGTAGATATCTGGCTTAGTTTGTTCCTGTAGTTCCTTTGTTACACCAGGCCTTCTTCCAAGGTTCTTGGTTTTTGTAGGGTTGCTTTGTTTGTTAGTTTGTTTTTTCCTGCCTTCTCTAGAACTTATGAGTGTTATGGTCTATTGGCAATTTGTAAGATAAAAAGGGGAAAAGAAAAAAGCAGGTAGTATTCCCAGTCTGATGTATTGTTTTGTAGAGATCCCTTTTGGCATCTGGCTGTACTCTTTTTCTGCCATTTGATTGCTGTCTTTATATTATGACTGAGTTAACAAACAAAACCAAAAAAGCAATGATGTAGTATGGTGTTTTAAATTCAACCCTTTCTCAATGTCTAAAATATCTCTTTTGGAACTGGTTTGATTTATGTGTGAGCTAGCTGGAAGACTCTCATGAATCAAAATATATTCAGATCAAGCTATTGTCCTTGATTTTCTTTCTGAACATAGCAGAAACATTTGTGCCTAGGGCACTAAAGAGATAAAAAGATTTATCATAAAATAAATGGTACATGAGAGGCAGGGACCTATAAAGGCACAGCCACCTCCATGAGCTGCCTGGGTTTCTGTGAGGAAAGGACTTGTCCTCTTGCACCTAAGACAGGTATCCCCATGAGAGCACCAGGAGCTTTCTGGCTGCCCTGTCTTTGGGACTAGCTCTGCTCTTCTGATTAGGCCCTCTATCTAAAGAAATACAGAAAAATCTTTGCAGTGAAGTGATTTATAGAAGGTACAAAAATGTTATTTTTTAGCAAATTGTCAAATGATAGAGAAATGCCATATTGAACAAATCAGGCCAAACTGATATATCAACCCAGCTGAAAAACACTATCAATACCAAAAGGTAGAAGGTAAATGTGTGAGTATTGATAGGACAGAAACACTGTGCTGATTTCATTAAATCACAGAATGGAAGACATGGGTTCGCCAGTTTAATTATGCAAGAGGTAGAAAGGAAATTAAAAATGATCTCTTTGGGGCCTATTAAGGAAAGAGGGCAGGGAATACCAGAGGCTAGTGAGATTGCTCTAGTGTTGGGAGAGGAGCAGAGAAATAGCTGTGATAGTAACTGGCGATATGAGAGCAGAAACAGTTCTTGAATATTTCAAGGCTGCAGTGTTCACCCTGGGGAAAATACTCACGAAGCTAATGGAAACAGTAATTCATTAATATTTTATTTATAATATTTATGAAAGCCCTGTGTTTTCAAGCAGTTCCAGGCTAAGGCTATGAGATGGGAATATAATGAAGCAGAAGAATTAAGGAGAAATAACATAACTGAAGCAAGTTTGCCAATTGAGTTGGATCCAGATTGACCACTTCAAGCAACATTAAAGTGAAAGGATTCTTGCTTACTGGCTTAATCTAGCTTACTCTTTGCTGCAATATGGGAAATCTCTGCAGCAAATGATCCCACGGTTCAGGGGAGGGGAAGAGCTGTGAGACTCTTGTGTCAGGCAAAGCATTTCTGTGACATGTATTTTGACTGAAATTAACAATTCAGAAGCCTTTGAAGAAGATTGTTGCTAATTGTCAGTGACTAAAATGGGCGAAGCCAGGTACAGCAAATGAAGTTGCTGAAATGCTCTGTGCTCTGTCAGCTGCCTGCATGCTGGGGCACAGGAGGGTGATACTAAGGAATGAACAGGAGACATATGTGGTAGAAACAAGAGCTGTGTGCTCTTCCCCTGTTCTGCTTGTCTCTTCTGGTTTAGAGCAAGCTGTCATAATAATGGCATGGTACATGCACAGCCTTATGTTAACAACTTTCTGGAGATGATATGCTATTCCCTTTGGGCAGCCTGAGTGCCAGCATTTGGCATATGCACGAAGAAAGGAGCTGGGAAAGGGAGAGTGGGTATTTCTGTGATCAGCAAGTGTCTGGGAAAGTACAAGAGAGCAGGCTATTTCATATATAGCTTAGTGATAACTTGATATTTTTCACTCTTTTTCTTAGAAAGAGATCCTACTAGACCTCAAATTGGGGTTTTTTCATACTATTTTAAAAAAAGAAATCCTCTAGAAAAATCCCTAGCCTTTAAAAAAAGCCCAAACCACCAAATAAAAAGAACAACTCCTCAAAAAAAACCCACAAAAAAACCCGTCAAACAAAACCTAAAATAATCCCCCCAAAAAAACAGAAATCAGAAAAGAAACAAACCCCAAACCTAACTCCTCAATTTCCACCCCCACAAAAACACTAAACCCACCTGACACTGTATCCTACCTGCTTTGTTCAGGCAGAGTTTTATGGCAGTGGCTGTTAGGTGAGGTTTGGAAAAGAGCTCTGCAGAGCTCTGGTGGACGGATACCCTGAGGATGCTCCCTGAGTGCCTGATGCAGACGGGCACGGCTGCCAGGCCTGCCCTGCAGGGCACGTGCCACTCGTGCTGGCCCACGGAGCAGCCTGCAGAACAGCAATTGCTCAGTGCCCTGAGCCAGCCTCCTGGAAAGCTGCGTGGTACCTGGAAAGAGAATGCATTACAATTCTTTTAGCTTACAGATATGGCGTCTGAAGTATATAGGCTAGCTCAAATTTAATTTTGATTTTTACTTTTTGTGTAAAGAACAATGGTCATCCAACGGTTCTTTACAATCATCGTGCTCTATTTGGAGTTCTGCTTTAAGGTGGGTCATTGAAGACAGTTCCTAGCATAGCTTTTTGTTGTTGAACAAGATTTCAGCAGTTACAACTGTTCTTCTAAACCAAACTATTGGCTCAAGTTTACATTGTCTAACCAAATTTAAAGGAGGTATGGTTGAGTTGTGTGAGGACTTACTCCACTCACTCTTAAATTCAGAGGGAAATGTATTATTTCAGAATAAATAGGGGGTAAAAAAAAAGAAATGTGATTCCAATAATACCTGAGGCTTCTATGGTAATCTGAAATACGCAGTGTGTGGGTTTTTTTGAGAACTTAAAGGCAAATATTTTATTTTCTCTAGTGTTTGGCTCACCCTGTTATTAAGAATTTTCTTTATCAAAAGACATCTAAAAAGAGAAGTATACTTTTTTTTTGTCTAGTCTGATTCTGAGAAATCTAACGTCTCCAAAATAGCAACTCTTGAAATAATAGGTATTAACAAAAAAAAGAAAAGGATCAGGGGATTATTCATCACCATTAATTCTTACACAAAACACATGTGACAAGCTTTGTGTTACTCTGTGTTATGTGTTTTAGTGAGATTTGAAGTGCTGTGGTTTTGCTGTTTCATTCCAGACTTATGCTGGTATTACTAATTTTCAAGATCAAATGTAACTCAGAATAGAGTGCAGAAATAGCTTTAAAAATTCAGAGGATAGTACCACCTGTAGATCAGAGTTACAAAGGCAGTAAAAGCAATTCCCTGGCAGAGTTTGAGACTGCCAGACGCTATCCTGATAGCTTGTGAGAAAAGGCAATAATGCATATGTGGAGATGTGTAACTGCAGTTGCTATGGGAACCTGCCTTGAGTTAGAAAGTTCCCTGAGTTGTGTGGATTAAAATTTCTGCCTCAGCAGTGCATAAATATACTATTTTGAATAAAATCTCTTTAAAATATCTCTCAGAAGATGTCAGAATTGCCATAGACATTATTCAATGTAAAATAATCTCCTCTGATAGATTTCTTATTAGCATACAGTTGTATGCATTGACTGTTGATCTACCTGGAAGCAAAAAATTCCACTGAGCCTTTTACATGAATTTTTTTTGCTAATATTTTAGATTTTTTTTTTTAAATTTGTGTTTATAATTAGTGTTAAGTTCTAAGAATTGACTGAACTGGTACATTTTGCAGAGCAGCTTAAGCTGTTGTTATTTTTGAAGAACTATTTTCCCAAAGTAAAGTAACTAAGAAATATGTTTTAAATACAATCCAGAGGAATTTTTTCCAAGTGGTGGTTCCTGAATACAGTATGGATTTAAAATTTTTAGTTTCTGAGGTTTTCATTAATTATTGAAGTTCAGCTTCTTATAGTAGATCCTTTTTTCAGATTCTACTTACCCACAACTTAGGCCAAATTTTCCAAACTAAATCTGTATACTTCTTAATGCTTATCGTACAAAAAAATGATAACTTCCATCACAATCTTTACAGACAGTTTTTTGAAATGAGCCCTTGTGAGGATTCACTTGCTGTTTTTGTTCTTTTCCCCAATCAGTTCTTATAGGCTTGTGTTGATCTGTGATTAGGTATCAGTTGGTGCTATTGGCAGAAATATGCTGTGCAGAGAGAGGACAGTTTGCTGGGTGAGTCCTCCATCCAGGAACCACAAAATAAATTTCATTAGCTGTGGTTCCACTCTGTATTAATAAGGGGTGGCAGGTAGTCCTGCATTAACAAGGTGACCTTCACAAAAGCTTTACTAATTTATTATTTTAGAGAGAAGTCATGTAAATATAATCCATTAAAAGTAATTGTGTGAATGCTTTCTCCATTGCTCTGCATCATGGGAAGCTATACATATCACAAAGTAATAGCCCAAGGTAGATAAAAAGGAGTAAGTTATGTAGTGGTTGAGCTTCTTGCTTTCTCTGTTTGTCATTCTGCATTGTCTTCCCCAAGGCTAGTACATTATTTCTTCATTGTTATTGCAAAAGGAATTTAGAAATATCAGGAGATAATCACCAGGAGAAATAGAAGTCAAACAACATACAGGCAAAAATGCAATCCTGGGGAATGGGGGGAAGTGAGAATATGATGGTAACTATTTTCCTGACTAGCACAACAGGTATTTCACAGTCTGTACAGAAGTCCATTGAGTTTAGCTCATGCTATTGTTCTGAAGGCAAAGACAACCACTAGGCTTGCTGCCTAATGAGAAATCTATGCTGAAAATGGACAGTAGTCTGTGTTTTGCCACTGAGTGTAGTTTGAAAATAAGCAAGGGGTTTGTGGCATCTAGTGCTTATAAATTCAGCAAACTGTCAAAACAATGGTAATAACTGACAACCTTGAAGGATTTAATTTGCCTGAAGGAAATGCATCTGGACAGTCATATCCAGTAGTAGCAGCTGCAACGCAGCCTCTCCTCAACAGTTAGGCTTCTTGTCAAGGTATGACGTCAAAACCTAACAATATACAAACTGTCTTTTTTTTTAATAGCAGAAAATCTTGGCAAAAAATAATTTTTTATCTGTTCCTAGGAGCAATATGTTGCACAGATACAGTAACAAGTGCTGGGGATATAAACTATTAGATAAAAGTGCATCAGCAGAATTGAGTTGAACTATAAAAATACTTCCATTTCAGCACAGTATTGTGAAGAATAAGATACTGCTCAGCATGAGTAAAATAATCAGAATCTGGTCCAAAATGAATATTCACAAACCTTTAGCTTGAGTTTCCTGTTGCTGGGATAGACTAGTCTCAGGATTCAGGCTGCCACTTTGTGCTTGGAATTTTGTATTTTCATTTAGAATTATGCACCTGAGATTTGGCAAGCAGCACTTGTGCATATTTTACAGAAGGTGCTGTTTAAACTCTTCAGAGAGTATGTTTTGAAAAGAAAAACATTTTTCTGTAGAAATACTCAAGCCTGACGTGGTTTTATGAACTCAAACTTTTTCCCCATAGACCATGATTAAAAATGCTACAATGCTGACTTCTGTGGTGTGCAGGGCGAAAGTAAGTGAACTGTTTGTGAAAAGTCCTGAGCAGTAAGTCTAACACTGCTCACAATTCATCTCTCGTGGAGGCTTACCCGCGTGAGCTTCATTGGGACTATACTGGGTCCTGCCAGGAACAGAAAGATCATGCTCCTTAGATCCCTTTTTGTAACTTTGATATCTAACCCTTGCTGTGGGAATGCATCCCAGGCAGAACCCCTAAAAGCTGTGCTCTGATCATTACTCAGTCACTACTTTAGTATTTGTAGAGCAGTCATAGCCTACAAATGGGCTTCAGTCTCTAGAAAATATTATCTAATCCTCTACACGGGACTACCAAGAGAAATCTGTGGAAATGGTCCAAACCTGTATCACCAAATGCTTGAGGTAAACTCTCTATAGGTGCTTTTCCACCTGGGAATGTTTTACAAACATTTTTTTCTGTCCTATTACAGCATCTCTTCAAGAGTCTGAAATGAGCTGTGGGCCCTTGTGCATAGTCAAGTGCAGGACAGGGTTTTCATAAAGAAATTGCATGTGAGTCTGAGGTGAAATGATACCTTTTCACTGCATCTTTTAAACAACCTATGTTCTATAGATCAGTGCAAGAAAGCACTCACCATACAGCCCTTTATCATGCTATATTTCTAAAACAAATTTGTATGCCCAGGACTTCTAAATGACATGTATTCATTATATTAAAAATGAGAGTCTAGAATTGTGGTCTAATTGAGCAGCTAAGGTTGCCTATTGGTAAAATAAATCCCTATGCAGAAAAAAGGTAGCAGGTTAGCTGTCTCTTCTGTTGTTCATCCTCAGAGTATACTGGGTTGTAGCAGCCTTTGGCAGGCATAATTTCCCTGGCTTTTGCAGACAAAGTGGAATTTAGAATAGCTTTGAAGCTGCTCTAATTTACATCAGAGAATAAGTATGTTCAGCGTGTCCCTGAAAGGCTTTTTATTAGTGGGTCAAAATAATCCACTTTTTCCAACCCCTGGGGAAAACCTTTTAAAAAAACCCAATAATTTGAATCTTTTGAGCTTGGTAGTAACAAATCTGTCTCTGAAACTGTAAAATTCCTTATAAAAATAAAATATGAAGTCACCCTCAAACATAGTTCTTTCACTTCTTTTTTTTCCAAACAAAATACTGGAAGGTCTGTGCATGAATGATATGTGTTTAAAAGCTGGAAAACAGATATATTACCATGGTCATCCTTACTGTGAGATACAGATGGAACCCACCTAGTTTTTGGGTTTGTGGTTCAGGTTCTGTGCTTGTACCTTTATAAGCATTGGAGAGGTAATGGAACTGGCCTGAATTGTTCAGATTGTGTGCACACTTACAAACATCAGAGAGGGGACGAGACTGTCTCCTGAATTGTTTTCCTTTGCTGTGTAAATGAAAGTTCATTTATACTTTCTGATCTTGTCTGTAACATCAAGCCAAGTTTTCTCTGAGTTTCAATATACTGTGGGTTTTGGAAATATCTTTGAAGGAACTCAACACATCAGTATTTCTGGTAAGGTTTCCTGCTTGGACATCCACAGAGGAGGTAGATGAAGTTGCTAATGATTTTCTAACCTAATCATACACTGACATGTCTTACCTTAGGTATGTTTTTAGTAAAGTACAACTTCAGCTGTGCCTATGACTTCAGCAGGTGAGATATTTGAGTAAGAGAAGATTTAGCAACAGAGGGAAGCTGGCTGAGTCATGATTATAGCCTTATTAATTTTCAATGGGCTATGCCACGCAGCACATGGATTGCTGGGTGATCTTCTGTTCCACTAAGAGGAGGAGTGAAGGCAGAAAAAGTCAACAGAGATTATATGTGATCATACCTGTAATCCCTATTTTGATCTGTTTTTAAAACATTATAACTAACAACATCTTGCAGAATTTTTGTAACAAGTGGTTTCAATTTTTTGCCAGCACCGAACTTCCTTTAGCACATTTTAAAATTTTGTAATCTATAGCATTCTGAAGAGTGCCAAATGTCACAGGAGAAATCAGTTATTTACATGTTTCTTCTGGAATTGTGTGAAAGTGTTTTGTGAATTTCTTTAATTTCCTTGCAAGCAAGTATTTTTTATCAACATTAGGGTGCTGTTATTCATGTTGAATTGCAGCTGCCTTTCCATACATTTTCGTGCCCACAATAGTCATGAACAATTAACTATTCAACAAGCAATTATCATCTTGTGTGTTTTCTGCATCTCAACTGAAAATCGGTCCATTGAATCCAATGAAACCAATATTTCAGACTTACCTTTTAAATGCTGAAGGTCAGGATGCAGTCTCTTTGCTTAGTCTTGTTTTGTCCCTTCCTCTATTCCAAAGAGACATATATCATGCAACAGCATAGCTGCTAAAAATGACTAGACTAGAGAAAATGACTGTTTGTACTTAATTCCCTTCAATTGTGCAGGGTATCCAGAGAAAGAAAAAGCTGAAGAGCTTGCAAAATGTTGAGTGTTTGAGATTAGATATACTCTCATCTTCCTTCCTTTGTCTGGAATGAGACATAGGTATGATCAGTCTCTCCAAGACAGCTTCTGTACAGGTATAGTGGAAACAATATTCACAGAATGTTATGCTGAAGAACTGAATCAATTTTTCTTTGACATATACGATTGCAAAGCCAAATGTATCATCTTCTCTTATGATGTTTTTATGCCATTTAATAAGTGGAACTCGTTAGCTTTATTCAATTAGCTATACAGATTGAGGTATAAAGAACCCTAAGTAAAGAAATTTGGGGACAAATTGTAGAGCATTTAAAACTATATTTTAGTGCCATATTACAACATTTCTTTGAGAAGTATTGATAACAGTTGAATTTTGCTGAAGTGAAAGTTAGCTGCAAGCAGTCAGCATCTGGAGAACAGAGAGAATCTGGTTCTTATGCCTGCTCATATCTCTAGCTGTTATGCTGGGAGGAACCTAAAAGGGCAAAGAAGCCCTGCTAGTGTTTTGAAATCTGCAATTTCTTTTAGCATATGTGTAGATATGGTGTTGTCTACTTAACTGAGTGCAGAATTAGAAGTTTCTCTTCTTTCTTTTTATTCTCAGTTTCTTGGCTGAGACCTGCCTTTGTACTCTGTAGACTTCAGCGGAAGTTGTACTTCCTCCATACTTTCCTCCTTTTGGCTTGACTAGAATTAAAATAGAGGAGATAGACTATTGCACTGTGCCCTTCCACTAGTTATCTGCCAATTCTTATCCTGCCTGCAAGGGAATACATAAGTAGTAGCACAGATGACAACTCCAGGGCATCTCATCCTGGGTCCAGCTTCTGCCGACTGCCTCCTACTCCTGATGTGCACAGAGGTCTGGCACAGCCTCACGCTCTGCTCTCGGGTCACTTCATTGCAAAGGGAAAACATTGCTAGCTGATAAACAGACAAGGGGGAACTCTTGGCCCTTGGAGAGAAATAAGCAGAATGCAGTGCCAGTGTAATACTAACTCAGAAAATTTTTTTTTCCAAGACAAACACCAAGTTCTAACATCTTGGGGTTTGTCTGTGTTGCTTCCATAGTTCTGAAGTTCTTACAGCATCTTTTAACCTTTGGGTTCAAAATTGTTTGGGTGTTGCATTACATCCTGACAGGTACTTCGGTTTATTTGAAGTATCATTTAATTTATGATTTATGTTAATCCTATTTTAAGCTTCCATGGACAGGATTACAAATGAGGGATGTCTTTTCATGGTTTGAAACTATTGCTTCCTAAACGTTTCAGGAGGAAAAGTAAGAATATTTTCTGGCTCACTGATCCTATGCTTGTATTATATTCAGTATTACTTTCCACTAACCTATCAAATATATTTTGATTAAGCACCTCATTAGAAATAAATGAATTGTGTTCTTGGTACTAGAACTGACTCTTATTCTTCAACTGAATCCTGACTAAAGCTGTCAGATCATGTAGGGAGATATCCAAAAGCAATGAAAACAAATCCATTAGTGTCAAGCATGTGTATGTTGCTATAATGTTATTGCAGCATAATTATTTCCAAAACAGTAACAAAATGGTATGTCAGTAAGGAGATAGTCTACAGACTACATATAAACTGGAGAAATTATATATAATTATAGAAATTCAAATATCTTTGAATCAAAAGGTTCTCAAGTTTAAATAAATTGAATAGATTGTCCCTATGTGTCAACAATTTATTGATTAAGGAAAAAGGCAAAGTACACTGAAGACCTAATGAAACACCTAGTGTAGAATACTAGGTGATTTTTTCTTTATTACCTTAATTCAAGGGACTGGCTTGATGTATTTTAGTAATATTCACTTTTTTTTTTTTTCAGAAGGATATCTCTTCTAAATGATAAACCTTGCCCGTCTTTGCCAAAATATGTTAGCAAGTGTACTCAGTGTGCAGAACACTATACTGAAATTATTGAGAAGCAATGCTTCCTGAAAAAACGTTGACAGTTTGGTATTTATGTTCTTAAAATGAAGAAGCGTGTCCAGTAAAACTCTGGAAATTCACAGAATTTCAGACAGAAAGAGTTTAAGTTTTACAAAAGGATGGAAATGGAAATTATTCTTTTCGTAATTTTACAGGTGAAGAGTGGTGGCAAATGGAACAAAATCCCACAGAAATTTAAAAATCTATCCTTCAATTGCTAGCAATTGTTTTTTGTGAGACTTTGTTGAATATAAGCAGACAGAAGCACATGTTAATCTGAAATTTGATTAGGACTAGTTCTCAGTAGTAATTAGTAAAATATCCAGAAGATCTACATGTGAACCTGAGAGCTGTTTGTTGTGTTTATATAGCATCTGCAAGCATTGTTCTCTTGTGATGTTTTGGCATTCCAAAGAGCTCTTTATAATCCTCCTAGATAATATAGAATCATCGCTTATTCACCAGTAAAATACCAGTAGAGAGCAACACAACATAAAGGTGTTCTAAGAACATGGCGATTGGGGTGGTGGGTTATGGTTAATACTGTGACTCCAGTGTCGCAGAGGCTTTTAGGTGTATTAGTTTGAGCTCTAGAATCTGTTAAATGCTCTGAAAGTTAAACTTTCAGGAGAAGTTTAGGGAATATAATACTCATGCGGAGTTATGGCTGGGAAGGCTCAGAGTGGTGCCAATCCAGAACACAGTGCCACTTGTCACAGCAACATCCGTGGGCTCATGCTTTCAAAGAGGTGGAGAAGAGCCACACAGGCTGGGCACTTAGAAATGGAGTGGAACCTTGTGTTGCCAGCTGCCCCAGGGCAGCAGACCTGCAGGCACGCTTGGATATAGTCTCCGTGCAGCCCACCCTTCAGGTCACTGTCTCGGCAGCCACCACAACACTGTTGCCTTATGAACTTTTAGGAAGAAAGGATGAGTCAGAATCTGATTTTGCCTTGGTTTTACTGAGATGTGAGTTTACTGCTTTGTGAATAGCTACAGCAGATTAGAAAAATACAATCACTTCAATCTATTTTAATTCAACTCAAATATAATAAGATAGGTATAAATGGAAACCATTGCTTCACATGTCAAGGTTATTACATAGTGTTTCATCACGTTGCTGATTTTTTTGAGTGCTTGATCAAATATTTAGCTGTGAAATATTCTCTAGTAATTGATAATGTTCAGATTTAGATGTCCTTTGTTATTGTTTTTTGAAAGCCTCCCACCTTAAGGTTAGTCAATTTATTACCTCAGAATTCTCTCTACTTTCAAAATGAACAAACAAAAAATATGGAGGTAAAAATTCAACTTGTGATGTTATAGTTGGCAATCTAAATCTGTTCCCAAGATGGAGTTTTTTTTCCCCTTATAAATTCAAAAAGACAAGTAATTGAAAAATCTTTTGTTACAAAAATCCCATCAGTTTTGAACTGATAGCACATGTACAAACCTTCAGCCTGATTTGATTTGGAACTACCTGACAGTAAATGTACAAAATTGGAGGCAAAATTGGTCACAGACCATGGTTTGAGCTCTTGTCTAAGTAATGGTGAAAAATAAAGATTCTTTTCACCCTGTATTTTTGCATTTATCTGTAAAATATTGCCCTTGGAGTAACTACAAAGTGAAGAAAATTATTCTGTAATGCTGTGTATTTTCAAGATGAGCACAGGGCTAGAATTCCTAGCTGATTCACTCAATTACTGCTTTCTACAGTGTTCTTACCTCGATATTGCTTTTTGGGCACTTAAGAAAACTGAATAAAATTGGATTTTATGCAAGATGAACCATAAAGGAAGAAACCACACCACCAGCACACAGTTATTTGCTTTCAAAAACATAAATTTTCAGCTTTCCCCTTGATGTCTTATGAATGTTCTGATAGTTAAAATTTTTTTTAGTGTTAGGAAAAGAAGGTGTCCGAAAAAGTAGCGCAGTCAGCATGAAATCTATTAAACAATATCGTAATTGCCTTTTACATGTTTCAAAATACAGTTGTGGCTCTAATTTTAGGAAAAAATGAATCATATTTGTTACAAGCACTACAGCGTCCCTCTTGATGTACCACTGGCTAAAAAGAAATAAATTCTGCAACTGCTGCTAGTAACATTAATTTTTGTTGTGGAGATTATGCACTCACTAAATTATTTCTTACTCTGTCTCTTTGCACACATACCCAGCTGAGAAACAAAACGCAAATACAGTTATATCATTGTCACATCTTCTTATGGGGCAAGATCTTGAACCTGCAAAAGTTGACGGAATTTTTTGCTGCTGTCCTTAGTGAACTAGGCACCTTTTTCATGCCTAAGACTTTTTATTTTTCCTAATTAATTCATGCACTTCAAAAGATGTAAGAGTTGGCCACATATTTAGTATATTTAACTTAACAGGAAAATATACAAGGTTGTTACTTATCCTGCCCACAGTGAGCATGGAGTAGAGTCTACTACCATTTTCTTCCATAGAGTAAAGAAGCCTACCTCTCTTTGAAAAGGTCACATTTCTAGATTTCAGATGATGTGATGATCTCCTCTGGATTTTATTTAGTTGTTTCTTATCTTCCTTCAGTGGGATGCTGCAAATCAGCTACAGCTCCTGTGATGAATTTCCAGAGTTAGAAGATTTGGTTCATGTATTTATAACACCTCTACTTGTGACATGTATCAACATGCATATAAGTGCGGTTACTTTATTCTTTTTCACAGCAGAAGAGTTTTAATTTTGCTTTCAGCTGGAGACCAACACCATAAACTTTTTTTGTTCCCAGAACAACTGTCATCTCTATCCTGTATTTTCATGGTTGACTGAAAATAGCACTTTATACTCACAGTTATTGCACTATATCATATATCTTTCAGGCAATTTATTTGGGTTGTTTCCCCCCCCCCCCGAGACAGGAATAGAAGGAGCATGTCATAATGAAGGTAGGGCTAGAGCTGAGGCACCTAAATGGCCATGCCTTCATTAGAAATGTTTTATTCCTCAGGCACAATGGAAGTGGGTTCTGTGTGCCAAAATTAGTACTGGGATCAGGTAAATGGAAAGCAGTGGAAGAAAATTATGTGGCTTTTAATAATGGATAGAGTGTGCCAGGCAACTTTTGTATAGTTTCAGTATATATATTTTCCTTTTATTCTTTAATAATTGTATTATTTTCATGAGCAGCAAAATATATAGTATCCTGAGTTGAATGTGAGTACTTCTTACCATCAGTTTCTTGGTGCTTTAAATAATTCCATAATACTTGACATGCTCCTTGAACATGGACGCAAGCAGACACTTTGACTGGATATACGTGTGTGCCCTGAGAGCAGATGGGGGTCAGTTAAGCTCAGCTGTCCCTGGGCAGGTAATGCAGCACCAAAGTTAAGATCAGAGCTCCCTGAAGCTGTTACCCTGAGGGATGAGGTGAGTTCGTAGAGCTGTGCTGTTCAGGATTACCACATTTCAGGATTATCAAGGCCAATAGTTTTGGATGTGTATTTAGAGGTAGAATGGACCAAGGCAGAACTGGCTAAAATTGTTATACTTTAACTGTTATACTGCATTTGGATTTGGCAGTGTTTAGTGGTTTTACCTCATTTTATGTGCATGGAGTCTAGGGCCAGGAATATGTTTACACTATCTGTTATGTTTATCCTAAAGGCACAAAGTCAGATATAGGTGCCTTACATATGTAGAAAGATTTTTCAGCAATGATGTTTGATGCAAATGAAGAGTGCTATACCAAAGTTATTTTCAGCACAGTGCTTATTAACTCTACTAACGATAGGGAGTGTGTGTCCAGGTCACTTCAGACATAGCTAAATTATCTTGGTGGTACATTTTTATGCTATTAGTAATTTTATTAATTTAAAACTTGTCTACAAGGAAATGTCAATGGAGACTGGCTTCAGTAGGTATTTGAAAACATTAAGTTAAAATTTTACTTGTAAATCATTCACATTGACTCTGTCTATGGAATTTCAGTAGCTGGACAGACTTTAACTGAATGTCGGACATGATCCCTATGTATGAACATATCAAACTTTACAATTTTTATGCACTGTAAGCACATTTTTCTAATATATGTCACTAATTCAAGAAGCAGTATATGCCACACCATTGATTATATCCCTGTCTTTGATATGGACCTTGCTTTTTCTGTTCTAATTATTTTCTAACTCATTGTCAGCCTATGATTTTTCCAGACTTGGAAAACTGAATGGAGTTTTAGAGAAACACAACTGTGCTTCTTGTGCACTCCTGAACCCTGAGGGAGCCTGGGCTCATATGCTTGTGGTGTAATCAATGGAACTGCCCTTACACGCTCAGGATCAGTTTGGCCTCTTAGAGCTCAATACCTGTGTATTGAATAAAGAACAGGAACAGTGAAACACAGGGTGCCTGCCTACATGGCAAATAAGCAGATTTTAGCAACAGTAGTTTTATGGGCAATACACTGGAGATGAGGCATCTCTGAAATACCTTGCTAAACATTATCCTTTACTTTGTACTTAAGGCAACATGTTTGTCTGGAGGTTTGAAACATTTCTTGTTATGCTCAGGCCCAGTGTTTCATTCAACTATGCAAACTGAGAGGCAATGAATAAACATTGACAGAGAATGAGAATGGGTATTGTGTGTCATACCAGGCACATAAGAGACACTGTATGTTGCTAAAATAATTACTGTTGGTGTATATGCATAATTGAGGCACAAATGGGAAAAACTGAGAAAGTCCTAAAAAGAGGTTTCAGCTGTTTGTTAACAGTGTGACGGCAGATGTTTCTCACCCTTAAAAGTGTTCTTTACATTCCTAATGCAGATGGATTTTTTTTTAATAGAAAAGCTAATGAATTGTTTAAATTAATGAAATATCAAGCTGTTCTGTTTCTTCAAATAGATATGTTATTGCTATAAAATACCATTTCACTTTCCTTGGACCTTTGTATTCACCCTGTTGAATTTTTCTTTGATAGATACTCTTTAAGGCTTGCAAGCTACCTGTTAAAATGTTGCTTCTTTGTGTTATTCAAAACTGAGTATTGATATATGGTACTTTTAATCTACAAAAATCCTTATGTGTTTCATAAGAATATTAATGATATTGCTTTGCATGATCTTAGATTTGAACAATTAGAAAAATAGCATGAGTATGCACAAATATGTGCAGCAGCTGAGGGGCTTATCCAGAGATACTGAAGTAGTTTTTATATACTTGTTTTTTATAGATCTGATTTCTTTGCAGGGTAACCATGCCAGCCTAGCAAGTCATTTCTGTACTGTTTCTGTATGTCTGAAAATGATTTTCTGAAGTCGTATGTAAATGCGTCTTCAAATATACAATACTTGATTTTCAGAAGTAAGGTTTGACAACTGAAAAAAATCCTCTGATTCTTATGCCAACTAAGTTAGGGATTTAAGGGATTTCACATGAAATCCTTATCCTCAAGCATCTTTGCTCTTCTGTGTGTGGTAGCTTTTGTCCAGTGTATCTGTTAGTAACTCTCATAATGCTGTACCTTGAGCAGACATCTGAAGATAAAGTTTCTGGTCTGATAAGAACACCCCATGCTCAACAGCAGATGCATAACAAAAGGCACGTTTCTCCTGAAATGATGCCTAAACTAATATGCAGATATTGTTACCAGAAAGGGAAAAGCAGAAGTTCTCAAGAGTTTCTGTGATGCACTGTATGCAGAAGGATCTTTTATAAAATATATGGCTTTTGATTCTGCCAATCAACTTACAGTTATTGTTAATAGCTTTGAATTTTCAAAACACTTCAGATACCTGTGAAAATAGACAATAGGCATCAGTCAAGAATGTCCAAACAGTATTTTAATCTCTCCCTTTTCTTCTAAATCCTGGTGGGGAAGGAGCAAAACTGAATATTGTATATCCTAAAAGTTAGTCAGTGTCCATATGGCCTACTCCCACAGCTATGAAATGTAACCGTAATTTAAACTTCTGCAAATCAGGTAGATATTTTTTAATTTTGCCTCATGTTTATTTTTAATCTTTGCTTAACAACATGCTGTGTTTCACAGAGACTATTAACGTCTTCACAATATTTGATGAGGCATACCTAAATCTGTCACCATCTATAAAAAGTGTTTTTATCATGTAGAACCAGAGATGTGCACAGAGACTGACAGACCTACTCGAGTGACTGTAAACCAATGTTTAGCTGCAGGGAAGTAGGGAACAAAGAGTGTTTCAGTGGCTTTATTGATCTACTGAAATATGTGTGAAGAGATAACAAAGCTGCGTGTCCTTCACTGACTTCATGGGACAGGAGCAGGGAGAGGCAGTGTCTCTGGGAGGAGGTATGGCATGGCATCTGTATGT
This sequence comes from Dendrocincla fuliginosa, assembly GCA_035047845.1. Taxonomy (NCBI): domain Eukaryota; kingdom Metazoa; phylum Chordata; class Aves; order Passeriformes; family Dendrocolaptidae; genus Dendrocincla; species Dendrocincla fuliginosa. The sequence continues at coordinate 19,427,601 of JAWWMO010000005.1, forward strand.
AGGTGTCTGTTCCTCATTAATATATCGGATCTGTTTTGCCTTTTGTAGCCCTCAGCTTCTATAGAACAATGGGAATTGAAGTGCACACAGCATTTATTTTCTCTTTTTTCATCCTCTTGTCCCTTTCTTCTCTGTACTGACATGGGAATTCCAGGTTATACATGTGAATGTTCAGCATACACATGTAATTCTTCTCACTGTGTAAGGAAACCTGTCCTGGAGAGGCTTAGCATGGGTTAGGGAGAACCAACAGGACTTGAAGTAGCCTTGAGCTCATTAAGGAAGAAGGAACAGAGGGTGACTTGCCTGATGCCTTCAGTTTGCTGTATGAGGACGTGATCACAAAGCCCTCCTTATTCCATAGCTAAGGTAGATTCTCATTCTTTTTGGGTTTTTTTCAGAAGTGAATTCTAAACTGCCAAGTCTCTGTTGCACACTCTATATCAAAGCACAGAAATGCAGGACAGACACTACGCAGGTGCAAAAAACCAAATTAGTGCTGACAGTCTAGAGTGTAGGAAAATTCACTAATTAGAAATGGATTTTGTTACAGGAAACATTGATTGAATCTGGATTTATTCTGTTGGTGTTTGGTTTGGTGGGGTTTTTTTTGTTTGTTTTGTTGGGTTTTGTTTACACAGAACATTAATTACTGGATAAATAAAAAGGAATGAAAGTAAACACTGCTAAATATTTGCCCTTGCAATTTGATCAATAGTCTTATTGTCTATTGCTGGATATTATGTAGCTAAATAACACTTTTTTTTCAATTTTACCTAGTGTTTCAGGGAGGGCAAAGTGAAGAATACAGGTTGTGTCTCTACCTACTCATATAGATACTGTAAGTTTCCCTTTTGTTTTCCAAAGATAAAAAAAATATTGTGACAGTTTATACTTGTCAAGGTATTTTTTTATGTCATCTTCTAAAGAAAGCCAGGTATTTTAAGTGTGTACTTACAGACTCTTCTAGTTCAAAGAGGGGAAAAGAATAGATAAGTACTTGGCAGATTTTTCTGACTACACTTAAAACATTGTTTTTTCTACATGTTGTGTCAGTTTGAATTTATGTATAGTTGTACTATCAGTGCAATGTTTATCCATCATATATGCATATAAAGCTCAGAATAGAAAAATGTCACAGCTGTAGGAGGGGAGTATTAAAAACATTTGTCTGAGCTTAAGTACCAATGGGGGGGGGAAATCTAGATTTGCTGTACTTACAGTCAAAAATATTTTCAATCACAATTTAACTATATATTTTGATCAAGTAATTTCAGTTAACCAGACCCCTTGTAGGGTAAATAAGCTATATTAATGAAATGCATAAAGTTATCACAACCAACGATTTTATAGGGCATTGAAGTGAATGAATAGACTTCAGTGTTAGTCAGCCTTCACTGTACTTCTCATTTTTTGAATATAATTAACAGTGCACATTTAATCTATTCGTCATATTTATCCTCATTATCAATGATGGTCAAGGTATGGAACTTCAGGTTTTCATGTTTTTGTCTATACTGTGATGCTTTCTGTAGCTATTAGACATGTTTCTCTGAATCTTCACTTTAATAAGTGATATATTTGTCCTACATACCCAATATTCATCTGACATTTATCTAGAAACTAGAATAGGGAGAAAGATAGGCACAATTGCTTTAATTCAGAAAAAGATGCTAGGCACTAAATATAGGTGGGTTTAAACTGTAGTACATCTCTCTGGGTGTTCTCTTCAGGTAGTCATTCCCCATGTCATTGAATACTATGTTGTGTTACATCTTGCTGGTGGGTATGAAAATAACTTATCCACAGCCAACATGGGGGAAAAAATTCTGGTTTTTGCTGCATCCTCATCTTCATTGATTTGCTTTGAAATAGTCTATAAACTATACAGTTTATTTTATTTTATCCCTTAATCATTTTATCAGCTGCTACATTTTTGGTTTTTAGTAGTATGTATATGGAGACTACTGAAGGAAATGGTCTTAAAGCCAAGTGCATCTAGAACATTATAAGGCAAACATAGGAATGAGAGGGCTGCTCTTGTAATCACACACACTGATACATCTCTTTAATTTCCCCTTAGTGCTTTTGAGCCTAAAGAGCCCTTTCCTTCAGGGTTTTATCTCCAAAGGCATGTATTATTGAACTATTTTTTCTAGGCTAAACAAATAAAGTAGGTTTAAATTGAGGTTTGATTCTTTTATGGTGCTTGAATAATCTGATTTGTTATTGTACATGGTGCTCCTGTGTGGTTTGATGTGCTCTCTTCTATTGTAATTTTCAGTTATGTGTAATGTGAATTCCCTAAAAGTACAGAAATCCACCATTTCTGTCTTATTGATAGAGCCATAAAATTCCCTTAAGATCCCCTAAACATTAACTGAAAATACTTGTTGCTAGCCCATGTAAAGAAACTGGGACAGTTTGGCTGAATCTAAACATAGCCATATATGAAGACAGAGCATTTGAAATTGCGACAGTGTGTAGGAAAAGGCTGTTGACAACAGCTATCAAAGGGAAACTTCAAAAGCACATTAAAATGTAAAATATGAAACTTGTAATTATGAGAAAATCAACATAGAAAATGCCATAAAGAACTTCCTCAAAAAGCTGAAAATTTACACTACAGTTGTTATATGTACATCCTCAGAGGCTTTTCTAACCTGCACTCTTTGTGAACAAGAAATATATTTGGCTCAATATGTTTGTCTTTGCTCATGCAGCAGAGGTAAACTTGTGCTGCCACCACCACTGCATTATTTGAAACAAAATGCTGTTTCAGTATTGGTCCTGATTTGAATATTTTCTAAGGATACTGAAGTATGCTTAGAGAAAAGAAAAAATAGCACCAAACACAACCTTTTGTTTCCAGAACTCCTAAAGTCATTAGTGTGTGTAGCATACAGTTAGCAACACATGTTCTGAAGCTCATATCAGACTGTAAAATTACTAAATTAAAAAAAAATTCTGTAGGTTCTGTAGGTCTAAGGTTTTTTTAATGCATCTTTGTATATGTTTAATGACATCTTTAATTTCCAGAGTGTTCAGAGTATTGTGGGGCAAATCTGATATAATCCCTCATTCTGTATTCATGACCATTATGCAAGTTAGAGTAAGAAAAGTGCTCATCTCCAGGAGTTCTTCTCATTATTTGATCTTTCTAAAGTTCTTAAAGGTACTTATGTCATTTAAAATAGTATTGCTGTTAACTTCTTGATTTAGGGAGATTAAAACTAATTTTTTTAAGAATCATCTCTTTTTGTTGCTAAAGAACAAGCCAAGAATGATAGCTGATAGTTCTTTCACAAACATAATGCCTTATAGCATTCTTTCCATCTATTTATGCACAGAGCTGCTGCTGACTGAATGGAAATAGGATTTAGCGAAATTTAACAATATTCTCGGTAGAAAAGCTTAACTTATTATGCAAGTTATAGTGGGAATTTTCTTCCTCAAAGAAATTTTATAAGCATTTAGATACTTTAAAATGTACAAAATAGAGATTCAGTGCTCAAGCAGAGAAGGAAGTCCCATCAAAGTATTGTATTTAAATGTAGACCTTTATAGAATCTGCATACTAACTCATGCAGATAAAATGTGAGCATATTTCTTTAAGGCTTTGAATTGTCTGTTCTCTTTCTTGTTGGCTATATTGAATGCCATCTTTAAATTTATGCTTGATATAGTCCCAGTAAAATGGAATGAAATTACCCACAGCTAGTCAATGATGAAGGGTGATGCAGTAGCCATCAGCTACTGGGCACTCATCCTCATACAGTCTGAGCCTCCTCCTGATGATGTTTATTTGTTATCAGCAGTGGTCCTGAGAATGCCTTCCACTTTCCACGAGTGACAGATTTGATGCAGCTGCTGCACCTTTGTGTGACAACACAGATAGAAACAGCTGCAAAACCGAGTATTTATATCAGGTTTTGCTTCCACGAGGTAGTTGTGAAGCTGCTGAGAAAAGCTATTTAGTAGCTCTGGAAATTATAGCTGAATGCTAGGATAGCATCTCAGACAGTATTGTTGTAATACTGATGAATGTGTTCTGTAAAACTGAAATAATGGGAGATTTTTTAGAGTATTAATACAGTAAAAGCTGTCTGTCAGATGAGTCAGTGAAATAGCAAAAATTGTTTACTTAGTGCAGGTTTGGAGATTCTTGAGGATGGTTTACTGAGCCAGAAAATTGTCTAATAAAGTGAATTTTTGTATAGATGTTTTCTGTAAATTCATTGTTATCTGCTAAATTACATTCTGTGTAATTTTATAAAATAGTTTGATAGGTATTTATTTTGGCCTTTTCTCCTGAAGTTAGATGGATGGGCCTGGATCATTTAATCAAGAAAATAATTCCTGAGGGAAGGATAGCTATTTTAGAAAGAAGATAAATCAGATACCTCAGAAATGTGGCAATGGATCTATCTTGTTGTCTATATTCTCCCCCCGCCTCCATTTTTCCCCCTTATTTAACTCTAGATTATTCCATTTATGGATCACACAGCATACCCCCCAAACAGTTGCATTAGCTCAAACAGGCTGTGAGTTGCAGGAGAAAGATGAAAACAGGGAGAGAAACAGGGGAAGCTCTTTAACTGGATTTACTACTACCGAAATGAAATGTAAAACTATACTCAAGTGAAAACTCGTGACTGCAGTCTTGAATCCTGCCAAGTTTGTAACAGTCATTAAAACCCCCAGAAATCATTCCACAATTTTGCTGAGTAAATAAACTCCCAAAGTTTGATTTTTATGTTAAGGACAAATTGTTAAAAATTGATTAAATGTTGGTATCTTATATCTATTGCCAAAAGACAGCCAAAGTAACCACTGTTCAATATTATCTGCTTTTGTAAAGCACAAAGTCACAAAGGGTTGCTCATAATGACTTTCATATATACATGTGTCTCTATAGATCAGGAATTTCCACAAGTGCAGGAAAGTCCAAATCAATGGGACAGTGTTTAAATTTTGACCTTTTTATGTTTCTTGAAGCATTGCTATGTGTTTATTCAGTCTTTATAAACCTGAATGGAAGAATGCACCCAAAAGTGCTGATAAATGCTTTAGATCTAAATATATCAGAGATTCATACAGTCAGAGTTTAAGGCTATGCTGAATGATGCATTGCCTAATCTGACCTTTCCTATTACACAGACCACTGCATTTCTCCAAAACTGACTCCAGTATTGGCTCTTTGTTGAGCCCAATAGCTTGGGGACTGACTGAAGCAAAACTGAGGTGAAACTTAGGACTGTTCACACATAACAACACTGGGTACAGAAACCTCCTCAGTCGGTTCCTTTACAGCTCCTATTGATATCAAAATGTTTTCAGAAATTGTTCCTTACTGCCCCTTTTAAAATTAATGGACAGTATTGTTTATGTAAGAATGGAGTCAGAAAACAGATTATTTGCTGAACTGGTATCTAATTGTATCTAATTACTTGAAATGCTAAAGGCCCTTGTCTGTAACTGTGAAACACCATGTGAAAAGGCTCAGAAATTTTACAGGAGTGGGACTAGTAATGTCAGTGAAAGATAATCTAGCTGGAAATATTGATAGGAGGACAGACAAGACCATACCCAAACATGACAGTGGGGCCAATTTCTATTTCAATGTATATAAATATATTGAGAAATACATGAGAAACCAGGTGACAAACATGGAAAAAAATGCCCTGTTCATGAGTCTGTGCCACCAAGCAGACTAGCTAGACAGTGTCATTAAAACGTTGGCAAACTACTTATTCTGTCAGGCAGAAGCTGCTTACACTAAGATTTCTCACAAAGCTTGTCACATTGTACAATTTGCTTGACTTTATCATTCAGGTGAACATTATGACATTATGAGGAACGTTATCATTTCTCAGGAACATCTGCTGAGAGCTTTACAGTTTCCATAGGATGAATGTATTGCTGTTTGCACTGCATGGGGGCAGCTGCCTGGACACTGGGCTCCATGGCTGTCCCACTGGGTCTGGCAGGCTGCAGCCTCTGCAACACATCACAAATTTTGTTCCAAGTAGAAGTATCTCCATTTTAGGGAGTCTGGCTATCAAGGGGGTAGTTTTCTTATGTTGCATATTGGATTGTTTTCTGGATGTTATTGCCTCAGTCAGTGTGTAAGCTCTTGCCCAGAAATGCTCTGTTGTCTCCAGGCATAGTTGTAAATATTATGAGGAACTCATGTACAGTCATGTATCTGTATTGACAGCTGCATCTATGTCTATATTATCTGTGAAATTGTTTCTATGCTTTTTCTAAGTGCAATTTGGGAAGGAGAACATAAAACAAATTTATGTAGCTCTTTCATCCATATGTGTTTGATGCACTGTATATACTGATTTCTAATTTTTATCTCTAAGAGAATTATCATCCTACAGTGTGGCATAAAATATTCCTATTTCCATATGTTTTCCTACTCTGTTTTAATATGGCAAATAAGCAGTGTTCTGTGCTCATAATTATAGGATTTTTTAAAAATTTTTTTGAGAGTCAGTTGAATGACATAAGTATCCATTTTCAGATGGTACATAAATATCCAACTCCATAATTGCCTAGGCATGTCATGCATATTATTATTCAGTAAATAATAATAAAATCAACTGAACTGGTATTTATGTGGTATATTTTATTGGAAAAACTATAACTGAGTGCTATTAAGCTAGAGCATGTATTGTGAAACTCTCAACTGGGATAATTTTATTTTTTAAAATACGTTATATTTTACAGTGTTATTGTCTTTCAGATTAGGAGCTCTGCTGTATATGGTGTCATTTTTCTGCTCTGTATCATGATATTGCATTACTATTAGAACAACAGAATATTAATATTTGCCATAAGAGTGCAGTTTAGTCTTTCAGAGTGTAATTCACTCCTGGGCATAGGGCCAGTATGAGGCCTGTGTATCTTCCAAGTCCTACTTCAGCTCTCAAATCAGTGTCAGAGCACATAAAAATTGTCATGTTTTCCTCTCTCATTTGCTCTGGTGAACACAACTGTTGTTGCGTATACTTTGATGAGATTGTGCTCTGAAGTGAAGAGAGCTAGCGCAGAGATGTAAGAGCCTAAGATATGCCTAGGAAGGTACCCCCTGCTATTCCTGGACACAGCTGAGCTGTGCTGTGGGTCATGGCAGAGCTCTGCCAAGGGCTGTGCGCAGGGCTGTGCCCCATCCCTTACACTGCCCTGCCAAGGGAGAAGCTTGACTTGGATAGAATGCTCTGTGGCTCATTCTCCTCATGACCAAAGAAAGATAGTGAAGTCTACCAGTATTGGAGCTCCTCTAGGTCAGTCTCTAGACATTTGCAGGTATGCAAAATAAAAGCAGCACAGAAGTAGTTTCATACAGCACCCTTTGGATTCCTTCTTCATTAAGGGAACAAAGTAAGTCCTTATAAAGTGACATTTTTTTCCCCTCAGAAATCATTGGAGGCAATTATCCAAGACAGGCATTCCGTGACTGGATTAAGCAGCCACCTCTGCAGTATGTGCCCAAGTCTGAAACTCTTGGGGTAACAGCTTGTCGATGGATACTGGCCTCCTTACTAGACCAAAAATGAAATAGGAAAAGCTGTTAAAAATCAGTGTAAGAGTGTGGGAACTGAATTTTTGGGAACAGATATTTGTTTCAGCAGAAAAGTTAATGAGTGATACACTGACTTGAGAATTGAAAATCAAACATCAACTGCTGGTGAGCTAAAGGAACTCTGTTAGGCTTAAGCTGAGCAGTTTTCTGTCCAAGCTGCTCAGCCTCCACAAAGATATTTGTAAAAATGTTCTTTCTTTCCTGACAGACTGGGAAATGGTCTAAATTAGTGTCTGTAAATTACCTTGCAGTCTCAAGGAGGTGGCTGTTACAGAAATGTCAGATAGTGTGTGCTCTTCCTCCAGGAATGAGCTCCTGTTAGAGCTGCAGTAACAAGTTAAAGCAGTTCTGTGTACTTTGCCTCCAAAAGGCACTTGTCCCTCCAAGTGCTGCACTGACAGTGACAGTCCTGAGTAGCCATTAATCTGTGATGTCTTTCAAGGTGACAGTAAGCCAAATTTACCCAGATGAGGGAAGCCTAAATAAATGGCCTGTCTATATGGTGTGACTCAAAAGGCATAAGCACCTTTGACAGTGGGCACACTCAATTACTGTGAGGCCTGATTTCCTGGAGATGGAAGTGTAGCTGACCACCTTGAGGTGTGATCCAGAAGGCAGAAATAGGTGTCTATACTTGCTGAGGACACACATGAACTTAATTTAATTTCTCACCACGCCAGATAAGAAACAAAATATTTCCTCCAAATAAATAACAGGGAAGAAAGTTATCTTGAATCAAAGTTATTTCTGTAGAGCAGCCCATGATATACAATCAGTATTGCTCGTAGGCAGTTTTATGGGCATGCTAGAGCTAAATTTTACTTAACTGGAAAAATAAATATTTGCCTTCTCCAGATGAAGCTTGCTATGCTATAAATCTGTGCAGTTTGAATTGTCAGAAGAGCCCTTCATTAAACACACTGCAAGATGAGGTGGGTTGGAGCAGGCTTAGGTGAAGATCAATAAGATTAGAACCAAAAAAAGAAGAGAAAATGCAAAGAAAAATAAGCTGGAGTGTTTGTGCATGTGGCTGATTCTGTGTGAAGGAAATGAGTATTTCTGACCCTGTTTGAGTTCACCATAAAAACTGTGTAAATAGGAATTCCAAACTTCTGTATAAAAAGCACAGTAAAAGAAATTGTTTTGATATGCCAACTCTGACCTGTTAGCTGTCATTTTTGTGTGAATTTGTATACTTTTCTGTGCTGCTGTGGTATATCAGCTGCACAGTTTTTAGGGAAAATGGCACTTCTGTACAGGGAACTCAAAGTTGGGGCAGAATGCAGCTGATCTAAATAGTATATACATTTATAGAGAGCTGTTTTTAAAACTCTGCCATTTTTGAAACAAAATCCTGAGGAAGTTTTGTTGCACTTGGACTGCTGGAATGCCTCTGCTATGTAATTACTGTACTTGAATGTGCTGAAGCAGTAGATACAGGAAAACCCCGCAGCTCTTCCACTGATGCCCAGCTGGCAAGGGGCATATAAGTCTAGCAGAAATTTCTGATTCCAAAGAAAATGTGCATTTTCCTCCCTGTCTGGACTTTAAAGACAGAGATGAATATACTTGGTCTTTAAGAGGCTGAACACTTTTATGAAAAGCTGGTGCAGCACCTCTTGATATAAAATCAATAAACATGATCTGTATTTTAAGAGTGAGGATTTCCTCCAGTGGTGGTTTTGGAGGAAACAGTTTTGATGTCTGGGGCCAATATCTATATTTATGAATAACCCCTGCTGACTTGAATGAAAGCTGCAGAAAGGATGTGACCTGTCTGACACAATATGTGCTACGTGTGTGAGTGGCTACTAAAGAAAAAGAGATGTGGGAGCGTAGAAGTTATCATGAAATGCTTACTAAATGCACTGATTGACAGCAACTGAAAGTCTAACGGAGTTCACAGGTTCTAAGAGTGGTAATCAATCATAATATCAGAATAATCAGGCGGATGATCTGTTTGCAGTTTGGGGAAAATTCCTGTGCATGTGTTTTATGAATCTTTGGTCACAGCTACTACATTAATGTAGTACATCTGTTTTCTAGAGCCTGGCAAAAGCCATGCTATACAAAACAGTCATTTTTGTATAGTTTCCACCACTTGGTGTTGGGTAATAGTCTTTCCTCAGTTTCCCATTAAGTGAATTAAGTAGAAACCGCAGTCACCATAATCTTTGCGTAACCTAAACAGTCTATTTTCTGTGGGAGAAATAACCTTATTATTCTATAATTCTAGGATTAGTTTATAGTTAATTAATTTACTTGCATATTGATGTGCATGTATATGGTCATGTGTGGAAGAATTACTGAGGAAAGCTCAGCTTAGAAGATGAGCTTTGCTTTTAGTTTTGACAATAAGATGGTCTCTATTGGTGGGGAAGTGAGTTTCAGGACTTGGCTTTATGATCCATGCAAGTTAGTTTGCGTGCTTTAACCCTTTTGAATGTGAGCTTCTGGTGGGATGCAGTTGTTGCAGAATGTAGTGGAGCAGCAGTCTGTCTCCTCACAATTAGTGCTGTGGGAGCTTGTCAGCACAGCAGGCTGTGATGCAGCTCTGTCCCAAAGCTCTGCAGCTGCAGCCCTTCTTTGCCTTTCGTGGAAAAGATGCCCAAATGCTTAGCATTGCTTTCTGAATGTCAAAGATGTAAGATGCACAGCAGGGAATGCTTGGATGATTTATAGGAAGAGGTACTCATCCAAATGATTTTCAAAAAATATTATGACTAGCCTAAAGATCAGTATGTATCAAGACTGTTCCCTGGCAATTCTTGAACTGGAAAGGGTGCAATTTACTGGGCAAGTAATTTGCTGTGAATGGTTTGTTCATCACTACTCTAGCATTTTCTAAGCAATTGTTTATTATGACAAATTACCAGGTAACAGGTTTATTCAGGCTGTGGTTTGAAACCAACATCCTTTGCTGTAGATCCAGCCTGCTGAGCTGAGTGACAGCTAGTGCCCCTGAGCTTGTGTGAAAAGGAATACTCTTAGTTATAAGCAATCTGTGATTAAAGCCTTGTATCAATCTGTCTTACTCAACTATCCTCTTAATTTTTCAAACGGAATGCCATCTTTTGCTAGCAGTGACTACAGTGCTGAGGAGGCTCCACAGCGTCATCCTGCCAGTGGTCTGCTTGGCACACTGTGACAGATAGGGCAGGTGAACAGCCTGTGTGTGTAATAATAGACTTGGTAGTTACTCATGGGGGAAGAAATCCAGAAGGGACTATAAAAGATTATTACTGTTCAGGAAGCTTTCTCTGGGGAGGTTTGTTCTGCACATTTTGTCCTGGGGAATAGTTAGCCCGTTCCAGGGAGAATGCTATGGGCTTTGTGGTGTGCATCGTTCATGTTCCCTAGGCTCCCTCAGGACAGGCATGGCTGGTGGCTTGGCAGACTTGTGTTCCCATGCTAGATTCGTGTCTGTGTGCATCTCTGTCTGCAGCCAGCACAGCTTTGTGGAATTTAACAATTCTGGTTTGGGTGCAAGAGTGACACAGTCCTTTTACATATTTATCCCTTGAAGCAGGAGGTCATTAAGATATTAAAACAGACTCTACAACTAATTTCCCCATGTTTAAGGACAGCTCTTTTTCCCTATTGTATTGATACTTCCTCATAAAAAACAGCCTTATGCCTCAACTATAGGAATAGAACTTGTAGGTTGCTGCTACATTATGAAGATTTTTCTGCTTGTGCTGCTCAATTACAAAGGCAAAGTTTGTAACACAAACTTGCTCATAATGAGGCATGGTGTTTTCAGACTTTTGGGAACATGACTTTGGAATTTCCAACTTGGAAAAGACAGGTCATCAACACTGATTCACAGAAAAATGAATGCTTAGTTGGAAGTCATGTTACTTGATAATGTCTTGCTGCATTTTATTGTATTGGTGGATGCAAACTGTTATTTTGTGTTTAAAGTTATCAGAATCCAACCCATTGTTACTAATTTAGAAGGCAGGATTTATCTAGGTATGACAAACCACCTTTCAAAGGTGCTTTTCCTATCTCTTTTATCCATCTATCTAGCACCCTGTAATAGGGTCTGTTTCTTTCCTTTGACTAATAGGAGTGTGTTACTCTTTAAATGGCTCACTAAATGGCATTGAAATCGGGTGAGATTAATCTTCCTCTAAGAACTGTTATCAACTTGTACTAGTGTATGCATGCTAATTACCCAGTATGACATTCTTATGAAGAAATATGGTAGTAATCAGTTTTTTCAGATGAAGTGATCCTTGCATCATGACTATTAGTCTAGTTTATGATGATACAGTAGAAAGAAATTTAATTTCTCAATCTAATGACTAGTGTTTTTAAGAATGCTGTATTGGTAAAAAGTTCTATTTTGTTGAAGTTACTCTGTATGGGGGAAAGGTTAGGGTCTGTTTTATGGCTTTTGATAAAAATTTGACCATACTTCATTTTCATAAAACATCCCTGTATGACATAAAATACCGTTTTTAATGAGCAGTCATATACACTTTCACATGTCACACAGAAGGTTTCATTGTCAATACAGGAAAGTTGGTTACAGGAGGGAAGTGATTCAATTTGTTTGTTTAGCTGAGCTGAGTCTCCAAATTCTGTGTAAGTGATTGTGAGGGATGACAGCTACCATTTCAGCTAGGCAGAAGGGGCAAGATGGAAGCAGGAAAGTAACTTTTCTCTGGTCATGTTGTGATGTAATTTGCTGGTTTTTTCACCTTTATCAGTTCTTGAAACCTAATTAGCAATTTTTTGTTTTGCAGCCACCATGAAAAATAAGGCAATTTGTTCTGCTTCATATGGGCTTATATTATAAAGCAAATTTGTAAACATAGACAGATATATCTATAATAATGAAAACACTAATGAGAGGTGGTTTTAGCTGGTATGTTGGAAAAACCAGCAAATAAAATGTCTTCAAAATAGATTTGACTTTTCAATTTCAAAGCCAATCTCCGATTTTGTGATCTTCACAAAACTTCAGCTTTCACAGAATTTTTCAGATACTTGTCTTTTTGCATTATGTGACAGCCCACCTAATAAAAAAATCTTATTACTAGTGCTTAATAATGCTACTTTCTTTCCATTTATGCAAAAGAGATAAATAGCACCTCATTCCTTTTTTTTTTTCCCCAATAAAATATGCCCACCCTGCCTACCCCCTAGTTTCTAATGAGATACTGTAGCAAGTCACACAGCTTTCATAACTACTTTTTTTAAAGGCATCAGTTTTGACCATAAGTAACAGTTCTACTGCTGGCAAAACGCAGACCTCTTTGCAAGAGGTTGGCCTCAGTGTTTGTGCCATTTCCTAGCAAGGGCTATGAGGTGCTACACTGTACTTGTACTTTTTCCTTTGTATTTTCTCCTTGACTACAGTCATCCCAGAGAAGAGTTTTGTCAAAAGAAAAATGTTCTATTATGAGCAAGAAGACAGGCAGATTAAGGAAAGGGAGTTGACTTCTAACATTGCTCCGTGCTGCCAGGACAGCACTCACACACTGGGCTGGAGACCAGCCCGCTCTCTGCTTCCCCCTCATGAAGCCCCGATCAGGGAGGGAGCATAAACAAGGGCAGTGAAATGGTGGGAGGAAAGAGGAGAAGGAGGCCGAGAGAAAAATTAGGCAGGGTGCAAACAATTGTAACACTGGGACTGGTATGAGGCTTCAAAGTTGCAAACTTGCCAGTAAGTGCCAGTGGTGAAGAAGGGATCTGCCAAGCAAAGCTGAGAATAGGAATCATGCATCTGAGAAGCGACTGGTCTTTCTCAGAAATAACAGCCTTTGATCAGATTTTTACTGCTTTCAATTGACCCATAACCAGAACTGCAATTATTTCAATATATTTTATAAAAAATAGTAGTTTACTTTCACATAAGTGAAGAGATACAATTGCACAATGGTGGTTACAATGGTAGAAATACATACTGTCGATAAAATGTTTGCAAGAGATTTAAAAACATACTGTACAGCACCACATCTGAAATTGGGTGATGGCAAAATGAATCACACTCCATGTCTAAGTAAATTAAATTCCTAAATCTTTCTTTTTGAATAAATAAAAAAATACAGTGTGCAATGTGTGTCTGACACTACCAAAATGCTTCCAGAAGTTAAGCAATAGATTAAAACAAAAATGAGGTAAAAAAAGACATTCATGCATTTAAGCCACCATTAGTCTCTGACTCTAAAATAAGGCAGATCATAATCTTTTAAAAACTGTCTTTAGCCACTTAAATCCTCTTTAGTGCTTTTCAAGACAAGGCCTTGACAGACCTTCTAGAATCATGAGTTAAGATGCTTTAATTTCTGACAGGTCATTTTTGACAGGCTCAGCCATATTTGAAATGCATTACATAGTAGAAAATGTTGCTTTTCCTTAATGAAGAAAGACATGTAAATTAAAAGGAACTGAGAGAGATGGATGCTTTTAGAGTTAATCACAAATGAGACTGCTTTGAGGGAGGGAGGTAAGGGGAAGAAAATTATGTGTCATCTTCAGTTTTAATGACGTGGAAGAGGGTGACGTTAAACAGGACTTGATGTCCATTATTCCAGGCATAGAGAGCTCTATCTCTTGCATTGTAGTCAAGCATGGATATATGGAAATACTGGTTATGGAAAGGAATGTCTGTATACTCGTAAGTGGAAGTTTTTGTGGAATAAGAATAGTAGACCTTGGCTCCTGTTAAGTGAGAGTTAGTAACATACAAGGTGCCACAGATCATGAAGGATTCTCCAGCACTTCTCTTTGGGTAGCCTGTGCTCCAGCTCTTCAGCACCTCCAGAGTATCCTGGTTTAGCTGGCTGATGACAATGTTGCCTGCATTCTGGTTGGTGGCATACACAGCCCACAGCCCAATTTCATCTGCCATCAGGTCAATATCAGAGAAGCCACCCCAGGTGTAAGGGTAGACATTGTGAAAGCCAGCATACTCAAGGCTACGCTGGGCGAGCACCCGCCCAGTGTCAAAGCTGTATTTGATGATGATGTTGCTCTGATACTTGTTGAAATAGAGGGAGCCATTGTAGACAACATGGTTGGTTCCTGCCCACTTGAATGGAAGGTTGTATGTCCTTGATTCAGCCCCACTGACAAAGTCTGCAAGTGATTTATATTCACGGACAATTTTATTGTTAGTGTAACTATCCATGTACCAGACCTGGAAAGAAAAGAAAGATTGGGAATAAACAACTGGAACACAATCTGTGGTATGTGACTATGACATGGCATGATGGATAAATTGCAGAAAAAGAAGAAAAACATGTTTTAGATTTGCAGCAGGCAATCAAAGTACTATATTGCCCACATTGCTGTTAAAAAAAGCATGAGGAACTCTTGAATTTATGAATCAAAACTTACTCATATAGCTGAACTTTAAATACAACTGGTACTAACTACAGTATCTGCATTTTCAGAGAAATTTAATTTTGGATTACTCAGTGTTTGGGTCTCTGCTATATAGAACTTGCTTAAAGATATTCCCAGAGACTAATAATCTAGAGAGAGATGGGAAATGTTGTGTAAGCCAAATTTGAATTCATACTTGGGAATAAATGTATTTGTATTTTCTTCAGCTGAATCTCTAATCAATGAAAAATAGTCTATTCTTAGTAAAGAAAACAAAAACAATACCAACAAAACTAGTAAAGTTTAGAAACCATTTCCCCCCCTTAAAACAGAATCAATACTTTTTAATGTTATGAATGCAACTTCCATTCCCCCATTTTTTCCTTCATGCATTTTGCCCTTTCTCCTTTGAGGACAAAAAAATCCTGACTCAAAAAAGCAACAGAATGATTTCTGGAAGGTTTTTCATGCTTATTTCAAAACTGACAGTAACAGAATATTTGTGTAAACACCAGTTCAGCTTCCCCCTGCCCATTTCTTGGTGCTGTGAGGGATATGGTTTGCACACACATGGGTAGTCTGTGTGTTGCTTGAAGATGGTGGCAGTGGGGTGAACGTGGTGGCTGCGTGTGGAGGGGGTGGCAGGGTGTGCTGGGAGGAGACCACAGCAGGGGGCAGGAGCTGGTGGAGACAAGGGCTCATGGGGATGGTTCTGGAGCAGCCACTGGTGCTTTGACATATCAGAAGAAACTTTTTCAGGATAAGATGGGACTGAGCAGTTTGCTGCTCTCCTAAAGCAAATGGAGATTTCTGGGCTAAGTAGTAAACCTGCTGAGACACAGCAGGCAGGGGAGAGCTGCAAGCAAATCTTTAGTTATTGTTATTTGTATGTTGTGTTTTGTTTTTTCTCTGTATTCAAAAAATTAATGTTGTGGGTCTCATACAAATGTAACCTAGTCTTTTGACTTTCAAAGCCCTTTAATGAAGAGAGCATCTCCTCAAAGCTGTGTCCAATTTGAGATTGTATTGTAGATCCAAACAATAACATCACCAGGATATGATGCAGAAAATGACCTGAATAAGCTTGTATGTGGGATAATCCTGGAACTTTTTAACTGTGCTGCATCACAGCTCATGCTCTTGAGTAAAAGTGTGGATGTCTGTTTTATATTGCTTAGGTTCTTGAAGACCCAAGCTCAATTAAATATCTTAGGAATAAAAAAAATTGCGTAGTCATTTCAGATAGATGTTTGTCATCCCTGAAAAAGCTAAAGGAAATAGCACAAAGGTGCTTAGCTAACTTTTGTCTTCGGATATTTTTGCACAAACATACAAATATCTTCAGATATTTTTCTCTGAAGATGTTTGCGTGAAAATGACTGAAGTAGAAGAAATATGGTTGTGAGTGCAACTTCCTAGGGGGGAAAAATATTTTTAAGTATTAAAATAAAGTAAGTAAAACTCCAGGGCACAAAAGACAGTCAGTGCCTTTACATACTCGGTTGTTTTTCTCCGATGCTAATGGATCCGTCATCCAGGCTCCAAATCGGGTTCCAGATATCTTCACTGTAATGGGGCCTGTAATTTTCATCAGTTTGCCGCATGCTGAAATTAAAAAAACAAATGCATTAATTGCACAACTTTCCTTGATGTCAGTCAGAGCACAAGAACCAATTGCTCTAAACTAAATTGTGGCTCCAGGGGATTCAGACTTATGTTTAAGATGGATTGTCATCTTCACTGAAGGAACTTTTCCATGTTAAAGAGTAAAATAAATATATAAAGATATACAAATGCAATTTTATTTGCATGGGTTTTCTGGTTTTATGTCTTTTGAAGCACAGTTAAAGTTTTTGGGCATAAAGCAAAATACAATCTAGTAAAATGTGTTTGAGCTGAAGTGAAGAACATTTAATAATAAATGAAATGAAGACATAATCCTCTCTTAATTTTGCCTTCAGGAAGTTCAATGCAAGACTAGGACTGATGGATGTTTCAGTTTTCCATTAACCAGGGTAACAAGGTGGTTAAGGGTAGACAGGAAAAAATGAGCTTGTACACAGAACAAGCTGTACACAAAGCTTGTGCCTGACTGCCCTGTGGTTGCACACATGTCACTGTTCCAGGACTGAGGGTGTCTGAAGAAAGGGAGTATGAGAATTATTCAGCGAGCTTGGCTGTATTAGTTGACTTCTAATTCATTAGACTGTCTCATATTAGACTGTCTGGGAGGAAATAATGAAAGTCAATATGATCTTGGATGCTGACCTTCCTAACAATCCAAAAATCTATATTTTAGGGGACATTAATAACATTCCTATTAGCAGCAAGCTCCTGGTGGAATTCACTGTGTTTACCAAGGCTTAATATCACAGAGTGGTGTGCAGGTGATTAGGTGAAATAGCGTGGTTTTGAAGAAAGGATGTTCCATAGGAATGTAAAAATAAGCTAAACATTTAATTTAATTTTTTTAATCTAAAAATGAGTACTTTGTGCTACATGGTTGTGCTATACTGTATAACCCTATCTCTCTAGGAAATGTGGCAAACAAACTGTGTCTGATGTTGAGAATGAATTTATTCAGTTCAAAAAAGAGGGTCACATTGAGCCTGAATTTTCAACCCTCTGTAACTGGCAAGGAATGTTTTGTGCCAGCCTGTTTCAGTCAGTTATAATGGGATTAATGCTGTGGTGACAACTCAGAGGCTGCTTGTGGAGTTTTTGTTTGCAGTAAGGGAAGTGGGGTGTATTGGAAATGAAGATAACTGAATACATGCTGGGACTTCAATGAGCAGGGTAGGCTGTGTCTATTTTCTGGGTCAGTTAAAAGGCTCTATTATTTGCATATCTCAATCTATGTATGTTGCAAAATTCTGAAGATATTTTTAAAATTTTCTGTTTTAAAGAATCTTACAGGTTTTTTACAGTTGATTATCATAAAACATAATTATTTATTCTGGATTTCTTTTGTAGATAGGCTGCTATTTTTGTGTGCTGAGTGTTCTTTTTCCATAGCTATGAACTGCTATTACCCTAAAAGGTGGAGGACTATCTCCTATCACCATGAAGGCTTTTATTTTTAGGTGGTATGTTAGTAAATAGACTCTGAAATGGGCATGAGATAATCTCAAACCTTCAGAAGAGTTAAGTTTGAAATTTGGAATATTTAATTTGGAATAAAATTGTCAGAGAACTAATAATAGGTAGAAAGAAGTTGGAAAAAAGAATTACTCCTAAATTTGTTGTTCTTAAGATAATTAAAATACAGTGGATGTAGGAGTTTTAAAGTATACCAATTGGTGCCTTTAAAATACAGTACTTAAAGTAGCCGGAAAACATAAGCAAAGAATATGGAATCTGAAACACTGTTTCTTCTATTAAAAAAAGAAATCCAAGAAGCTAAATGTGGAATCATATATGAATTGTGAAATTTAACTTCTGAATGGACAAAACTTACAGAAGGAGTCCATGGCAGAGATGTGGAGGTGCTCTCAGAGCAGGGCTCTGGGTAAGGTGCAGGGCTGGGTAACACCATGCTGGGGCAGGCAGGGCAGCAGGACAGCATGCCAGGAATGTGCCAGCTGTCTGTGTCTCACTGAGTGATGCTGGTGCCAGGCAGAGCCTGCGTTCAGCAAGGGCAGGCAGAGCATAGGGGGCAGTGGGTCGGGTCCCCCAGCAAGGACAGGTATCCATGGATTGTGGGGAGCACCGTGGGCACACACCGAGCTCGAGGCCCCCCATCTCCAGCAGGAGAGGTGTAAAAGCAATGGTGTTTGTAGAACGTGCCAGCTGCTGTGGTGGGTGTGCAAACACAGCTCTGTGGCTTCTGTGTATGTGATGATCCATATATGACTGGAGCTTTTTGAGTCTAGCTAGTCTAGGGTGTTCAGAAATTTGTATGTTTAAGTGTCTGGTACCGTAGTTCCTCTGTTGTACTACTTGTATTTATCCTGAAGGTGTAGTTCATTGATTGCCAATTAAATGAACCGAGCTGCTTTCCCCTGTGACAGGAGTCAGATGGTTTTAGAGAATGGTCTTTCAAAATGTATTGAGATGCTGTCCAATGTGAAAAAAAAAGAGATGACATTGTACTTCAGCCAGTAAATGGTCAGCAGTTTGAATCAGGGTGTATTTATGTGATCGAATTTTTATTCTCAGCATGTAGAGATCAAGAAAGGAAGACTGCTAGGAGAGCTGCTGTATAGCTGAGGGGTCGCCGACTGAAAAAGTGACAAAGTTTCACTTTTCAGCACAGCAAAACAGAGCATCTTGTAAGAAGCAGGAGGATTTTTTTTTCCTCCTGCTCTACACTATATCCCATGTTTTCTTTTCCTTGCTCATTGAACAGAAACCCACAGATCTGCCTATTTGTGATATCATTTGATGGAGCTGGTATTTAAGACTAAGAAATAACACTACAAGTATATTTTCCATATATGGTAAATCATTCCTATTGCAGTGATAATTCTTAGTCAGTACCTGAGGTCTGCTGACCTACTTGCTGACAGCATGGACAGTAAAAAGGAAGCAGTGGTGCTGTCAGTGCCCACCTCTGTCTTGTCACCCTTAGGCACAGCAGCTATATATGAAGTCTCTGCCAAAATTCTACTCATTTAAGCCTAGTATCCTGCTGTTGCAGACAGCCTTTAATGAAATCATTGACATGATTTTAAAAATGGGAAAATGTTGTTTGCACTTTCTTACTTCTCACCCTTAGTCCAGCTGCAGATTGTTTTAGAATCTCCCTCTTCTGTTAATTTGCAAAATGTTCAGGGCCAAGTACATGGGTGTCAACTCTCTTTTCTTTTGAGTAGTAAGAACTCAAACCAAGCACTAAGTCCTCTCAGTTCAGAAAATACTGCATGAAAGAACAGGACAAGGCCCCAGAGCAAGTCTTGGCTGAATGGTCAATTTGATAAATCAGCTCATGCTGTTTTAAACTGTTTAAGGCTGCACAAGTAACTTTTGTAGAACTAAATTGTCCCAAGTACTCCACAAATCAACAGGCTTGCTTAAATACTGGTTTGGTGAATACAGTGAACCTCTTGCTGACAGATGATGCCAGAAGTGACAGGAGGAAAAAGCAATTGAGGCCAAATTGCCCTCCCCTTCTTATTGAAATCTCTCTGATCTTCACACTTCACTCTGTCAAACCATCAGACACTCCTCTAATGCAGTGCTGCTTCCAACATTAGATCAGAAGTTAAGAGAATTAAATGAATACAATTATGAAAACCCTAAACCTAATTTCTCATTCTTCAAGAGAAAGGTGGTGTTGTTTTCTCCAGTTCTTTCTTTTGGAGTGCTACCTTCAAACATGTCTACCCATTTGTTACAGCAGACTTATAAAAACTGGCAGAATTGGCATAATTTATGTATTATTCATTATAAAGTAGCAAGTGTGCAGTCTGCGGAAGTATTACTGACTTACTAGTACAATGAAATAATTTATTCCAGATGAATATCACAGCATTTTGATGACCCATTACTACAATATGCAGTTTATGAATGTGCTTAACATTGAAATAATTGGTCATAGTGACTTTATAAAGATAATCCCCCTCCAGCTTGCCCAAGCCTGATCTTGCATTTGATACAGAAGTTAAATGAATGACAACTCTCTCAAGAGTAAAGCTCAATATAATGTCTAACAGTTCACTGACAAAACAAGGCGAGTTTCCTCTGTGGTTTTCTGCACTTTCAACTTTGAGTTCAGTCCAAGAAATTTCCCTTACTCCTCCACTGAAGATGGTAACCTTCTTTTGCTCTACTTAAGTGTAAAACGTGTTGATCTAAACCAGGTCTGTATTCTCAGCTGCCGAATGAGCCTTTTAATTGTTTGTGTGGCTGTACTGAAATTGATCTTGCATGCTGAGTTTTTTTGTTAGGGAATCATAATGCTACTATATTGAAGGCAGGATCATTTACTTAATATTTTTCTGGCATGGCAAGTCTGGGAGTCTGAAATTAATGAAAATTCCCATTAGTTTCCAATTGAGGCATTTTTTAGCTCATTTTGTATGTAGAAAAATAGAACATAGACAAATGTAATGTGAAATGGGAATCACTTCTGGACGATTTTCCATAGCAGTGAAGTGGCTGAGAGTTAAAACTAGTCTGCGTTGTTTGTTTGTTTGTTTGTTTTTTTAACATGGCCAAAGCCTCCTTGCCAGCCTTTTTCTTTTGATTTATAGCCGTTTAATTCCCTGACAGGAGAGGGGTCAAATCCTATTAAGAAAATAGGCCAAATATATCTCCATATTAGGAAATGTCAGGAAGTTCAGGTACACTGAGGAAAAATGTAATATTTCTAGGCATCTTTTTTCTATCACTACGAGGTTCAGATGGGGTTGTACAGAAAAGCAGTGGGATCTTTAGAAGCCCTCAGCCTTTTTCCCTTGATTTTGGAAGAGGCAGTTGTCTACATTAGAAAAATCCCAATCATAACTGATTGTAGAAATTGGAAAATCCCAATCATAGAGTGTTTTTCCATTCCTAAACTGAGCTGTACAAGAAATATCATATGTACAATTCGGGTGTTTCTGGCTTGGTTCATCTCCTGTGACAGTTTTGTACTGTGGACTCCTGTAAGTCTGTGATTTCTGTGGTAGTGCAGCAGACATCTTCTCCTGACTGTCTTGTCAATGCATTAATGTGCTATTATGTGTGTGTGCTGAGGGGAAAATAGGATCATAAGAAATTTCTGTTTGAAGAAGTCTTTCATGTGTTTTAGCACATCATCACTGTGCTATTTCCAGTGTAAAATAAAGAAATTGAAAATAAATAATTTATGAGTCTAACTTACCCTAGATTTTTCTCACTCCATTGTGTCACAAAAATAAGGAGGCTCTGCTTATCTGCCAGTAAGACATTTACGGTCATGTGTAGCACTTAAAAGGTAAACATCCCACACTGATAACTGAGATACCGATCACAGGACTGAACCTTGGAATTTTTAGTTTAGTCATGTTCAGTATTAACTTACAAAGTGTTCATTGTTTTTTTAAAGGGGGTGCATTGTTGCAATAGTAATCCATTCTGGAGTCTCAGCACACACAGATAGACCAGGGAAAGGGGAGACTGCATTGTGTTCCTAAGGCAGGGAGGTGCTAATTATCTCTCTTTGAGTAATAGAAGTTAAGGCTGGCACTTAACAATGATATTTCAGGCTCTTATTTTGCTGGCTGACACCGAGCTAGTGCTGGTTTTAGAAATGCTCAATGTTTGACTTTTTCTAACTAAAGCCAGCATGTGAGCAGCCAGGATGGAGGCTGCCTGATATAAATCTAGTGCAGTGTTCAAAACGGATTGTTACTGTGCTTCCTACAGAAATCAACCTTAAATTAGAGGTAATGTGTAATTACATTGTCATGCAAATGGCACATCTCTTAATGCTAATATTACAGGTCTAAAGACAGTACAGCCAGAGTGACCTCTCAGGTGTCAAAGCAAGAAGACAGGGTTATGATGTGGGCATCTCAAAACCAAATCCAATCTACTTTCCACTAAATTTTTTTTACACTGACATCCCAAGGGTGACTCTAGTACCAGTGCCTGTCTGAGCTTTTTTTTGATAGAATATTTGTAGCTCTCCAACTGGTTTGCAAAGCTCTTAGATTTTGAAGTTGCTCTCTGTTACAATTTTCCATTTTTATTCCTTCTATATGCAGTAGGGCAGGTCAGTATCTAAGATGCACTGGCACAAAATTAGAATTATATGACTGATCTTAGGTTCAGTTACTCTTGACTTTTATTAGGGTAGTACAGATCAGAATATAATGTATAGTCTTTCAATAAACAAACAAGCAAACAAAAGAAGGACAACTAAAAATTCACAGCCAAGGGACCAAATTTGCCATGAACTTGTTAACTTACTGAGCTTTTTCATGCAGTCTCGAAGCCTGGTTTCTAAACTGAGTACACGCTGGTGTAGTTCATCATAGTCATAAGCACCAATTTCTTCCTGAATCCCAGTGAGCACAGTAGACAGATTCCTAATTTCCTCCTTGAACTGGGTGATTAATTTGGCATCAGTTTTGTATTGTTCCAGAACTGGGATCAGTGGCAGGAGCTCATCCATCTTTTCTTTCAATTCCTGTTAAAGGCAATCATATGTCCATTAGAATAGTTTAAAGGAGTTCAATCCCCTAATTTCCTTTAATGTAATATTCATGCTTGATTACTAAAATGACTTGAAAATTATTATTTATTTTAGTTACAGATCTACTATTAGTCTATGGTGAAAGTCTTAGAAACCTCAGACTTAATGGTAGTAAGCAGTAAAATAGAGTTTTTCTGCTGAAAGGAAAGAATTACCTTCAAGTGATCTGACCCCAACCTGTTGAAGGTCTGGCTTTCCATCTAGAGGATATAAACTCCCACTACATGTGTCTTTCTTCAGATGACTAGTCCTGAACACAGTCGTGTTCAAGGAGTCATACCCGGTTTACAGTCCTGTCATACATAGTTGATGAGCTATTAATTTCCATTTTGTTCCTTAAAAATACTAAATTATTATTTTTTCAATGTTTGCTGAGCAGTGTTTAGTTGTGTTCCAACCATGGTGATATATGCCTCTTTCTTTTAAGTCAAAAATTCATGGTTCTGTGATTTGTATTAGTTATCCTGCTACATCACTAGGTGCCTTTGATGGAATCTCAGATTGCCATTTTCTCAGATTTTTTGCTGAGTCTCACACTTTGAGAATTTGTCTTAGTTTGTAATCTATATTGGCTGCCCATTTTTCATTTCTTAATTATTCTTTTAAACACACTGATAACAGGGGCTTTATTAAATTTAAACTAATTGTTTTTTGTTTTATCATTCAGTAGAAAAACTTGAGGAATCCAGAGTCAAAAGCTCTTGCTTTATTAAAAAGTAGACGGGTTTGTCCCTGATACATTATCTGTATATAGACTTTGTAATCTTTTTATAATGTATGGGAACAGCAGGGCTCCCATAAGCAAATGCCAGAGAATGACGAGGAGATGCAAAGGTGCACAAAAGAAGGCAAAGATGGAAATAAAGCTTTATCAGGTACTAGCATTAGGTGGTAATAAGACTGGGAACAGTTGAGAACACGGGGTATTGAAAGGGTTAAAAAAATAAATAGCTGGAGCGGCCAGCAGGTTAAAAGGGAAAGCAGAAGAGAACTAAATGGAAGGCCAAGCACCAGGAAGAGGCTCGGTAGCAAATATGACGGAGTTGCTGAGGTCACAGGTATGCAGAGACATGCACATACAGTTTGTTACACCTCTTGTCTTAAAAGATGCAATAAGCGGGGTAGGGCATTTCCAAAATAAATGACATGATGATGCCAAATGCATTTTTGCTAAGGAGATATGAAAGAAGCTGACAAGCAGCATCAACATTCGGGCTGCTTGAAGATCTACCTCTGAATTTTTGCCTCTCAAATGTGCTCAAAGACTGCTTGAAAGTTCTGCAGTCTCTCCTCATCGCCTAGCTAATCTATCCATATTATTTTAACAATTTCTTTCATACTGGAATTATTATTAACTCAAAATAAAAACTTGTGTTGCTACAAGTGCATCTTGCACACAGATGCTCTCAAGTACTAAAAGATTGCATTTTAAATTATCAGCAGATATGTCATTACATATGGATTTGATAGTATTAGTTCTATTGGTTCTGTTCTCAAGGTTACGGTAGCAGAATCACTGCAATGGAAAGGAAGAAGGGAGGAGTCTTTTTATGGGTAAAACTTGCTTTGTTTGTCTGTTTTTTTAAAAGCTTAAGCTAAGCCTACTTTATGCCTGTTAAAATGAATAGTTACATTTTTCCTTGATGACAAGGGGAATAGGCTTTGTGATAGAGAAAGCAGGACTCCAGAAACCAAAGCTTTTGTTACTTCATTTTGAAATTATGAATTTAGGCTTTGGTTCTGTGGCGCAATGAATGGCCAAAAATCATGTGTAAACCACAATGGAAAAAAATGCAAAGCCTGTGAAAACTCAGGAAGATGAATTGTGTTTAAGAGAATTAGTGAAGGTCATGAGTTCCTGGTAGGATTTATGCCAGCTGAGTACCATTTAAGCAAACTTGCTGTAACTTTTTGTGGCAATTAGGTATCTCCTGCCTGGCATAAATGCAGATTTGATTGAGGTATGACCATATGCTCAAGTGTGATCTGGATCAATTTTGTACTCTTTGGTTCTGATCAACATGAAAACACAGAGTTAGATCTCATTTCAGTAAATGATATCCAGTTGGTTTCGATATTTTCATGATAAAATAAAAAACTATTCGTTTCCTCTGACATTCCCAGCTTGTTGCTATGATGAGTGGTACAAGAACTAATTTGTATTGCAATGCAGATAGATGGTAAATGTATTCTACCATTTTGAGCCTGCTAATATGAGAGGTTATGCTACATCCAGAATGAATTTCTTTGCCTTGGGAAGGATAAAGCACTGGAATTTTAGTAGATCAAATTTCAGAAATCCAGCAGCATATTGTATTATGTTGACCTTTTAAATTATTCTATAATTGGATTGGCTGGAACTCTTTTATACCCTTGGCAAACTGTCAAACTGAAGTGAAATGACTGGCCAATACAAATATCAAATATTTAAAAGGTTAGAGTACCAGAGTAATCTGCTGCCTTTGACATTGTGTATCAGACATTCAAATTTTGGCATTTTGTTTGCAAGGAAAACTATAATGAGAATACAGAATATATAACAGCATTATACAAATGTGTTGTTGTTGTAGCAATGAAGGATAAAAGGGAAAAAAGGTGATGTTTTTACTACCTAAAAATAAATGGGAGTATGTGCTCAAACTCTAATCTAAACTAAGAACAATGACATAATTAATAGTTTGGTAGTCAGATCACTAGTGTTCTTAATTCTTGATATTATTAAGACCCACTGGATATTCAGTGTCTCTGAAAAATAAATTAGACCCCTTGGCTATATAATTATTTAAGTATATAACTCTAGCATTAGTTAGAAAATTAAGTTCATTTTATGTGAATTTTCATAAACACTTCAAAAAATATGTATTTGTTTAATCCTCAGAATATATTTTCTAGAATCTGTTTTGCTGTTCTGCAGTCTTGAAATGTCAATTTATAGTCCTGATATTTAAAGAACTTAAAATAGGCTCTTGTAACACTTTTTCCTTTAAGAGTACTTCAGGTAGCTTTTCCAGAATACACAATACTATCTTGTAATCTCTGCAGCCCTTCTTTCTCACAAAAGGATTGGCTTGTGGTTGTCATTAAAATTCTCTGGAAGTCTTTTTTTAATCACATAAATGTGACTCAGAGTGATTGCCCTCCTCCCCATCCCAAACTCAAAACAGAAACCTTCAGACATGAAATTAGATCTTAATTGTACTGGATAAATATTACAATAACCTGATTTATTATGGGCTTTCTTCCCTTCAACTGCAGTAAATGTCAGGCAACACTAAAAGCATAGAAGTCTGGTTGTTTGCTATTAATTCCATTGGATCTCCCCATTTATTACTGGAGCTTGAATGAATATAAATGTCTCAGTAAGACATACACATTGATACAGGAAAAAACCAGAAATCTGTTTATAGTGACATTTCTCTAATGACTTAATAATTAATAGTTCCTCCCTATTACAATTAAATTGATCAGAGGAAAAGATTATCATCACATACAAAGATTTATGATGCTTTTCCTTTTAATGGTGCTCTTGTATGAGCATTTCAAGCTGAGACCTTAGCACTCCATGCATTGCTACTTAGTAACATTACTTACAGCAGGGTTCAAAGTTATTGTGAAAATCAAACCTACTTGAAAGTGCTTTGTCATTAATGTCTTCCGATCATCTTCAATCTGCCGAAACTTGGCCTTCAGCCCTTTCATTTGTGTTTCCATTTTTAAAACATACTGGAAATCCCTCTGAGTCCGTAGATTTAAAACTTCAATAGATTGGGACATATTCTGAACCTGTTAAAGAAGAACACTCTCTCAATGCACTTTTTGTTGCTTTACTTCTTTCCTGGTCAAATATCAGGCAATAAAATGTGCTTATGTCAATGCTTTAAACATGAGTCGTTTATGCCACAGCATAGTTCTAAATTCCCTAACTGCATGACAGTACAAATATTGGGGAATGGGACAAGACCTGGAAACTATAAATTATTTGGACTAGTTTTTGTGAGGTAGAGAGACACACCCTTTAAGCACAGTCATCAGTGGGCTCAAAAATGCTGCCAGGCAATACAGTCTACTTGGCAATGTGACTGCTGTTCACAAAGTGTTCTATAGCATGTGTTTCCTCCCAAGCACTTTGGGAGGGACAGGACTGAAATGTGGAGCTTTTGATTAGGAGCAAGAACATGATTTTTGTTGCTAGTAGCTATTTATATAATAATTCAATATAAGAAATTCATAAGACTATCCAGAAATAAGCTGTGTCAGTCATTAAATAGGTGTTTGCTCATAATTCTATAAGTAAATGTAAAATTAGAAATTTTATCCATTATCTCAGTGCTAGAAAATCAAATTTTTTTATTTTATACAGATTAAAAGTAGTGAATACTCAGATAATTTGTGTATTTGTAGGAAAATTTGCACCATCAGAGAATGAATAAATAGTATTATTTGAAGAAAGAACAAACGAAAACATTAGAACTGTCTCTTCTGCAGAGTCTGCTTTTAAGATGCTGTCATGTCTCTGTCATTATTTGTTGATAAGAGACAAGAAATGACCTTCAGCAGTCTCATATAATTGAAGCAGAAGCTGTAGTTTAAATCCCACAGCAGCGAGCTAGTTTGAGGTGGGATTTGTAACTATTTTTACACAAAAAAATTTGTCCTGGTGTGTGTAAGGAACAATTTGAGAGGAGTGAACAAGAGAGAAGATGCAACTTGGGTTGGGAAAGGTGTGATGCAAGGAAACACACACAGGTGAGAACACTGGTAGGGAATATACTCTGAGACATATTTTTATTAGATAACTCTTCAGTAGTCCGTTATGTATTAGATTTAGAAGGAAAGCAGTAGATTTATGTGGGAAGTTTAATGGTCAAGAGGAGGAATTTTTGGAAAGACTTACCTTCTCTAGCAGTTGTCTGAGTTGCCTGCTTTTGGCATCTCTTGAACACAGGTTTTGTTCAGGTGCAACGACAGTGCAAATGCAACGGCCATCAGGATCCTGGGCTGAACTATAAACTTGCCACCCTTCCTTGGGGCTAATTTGAGTCTGTAACAGCAAAATAATAACAGTGAAAGGAACTGAACTGATTTTTTTTATTGTTTGAAAAAACACTACCTCAGAATATTTTTGTTTGGTTTTGCAGTACATGTTTCCAGTGAGGTTCCTCCTAGTAAACAAATATTGCTCTTACCCAATTAGTTTGGTAGTTTTGCCATATCCCACACCTTTGCAATAGTTCTCTAGAAGTGTCCAGGACACGCTGTTTCCAGGGTGGATGAGAACACTATTCTGCTCGTGATTCAGCACAAGCTAGTTGATTCAATTTTTGCAAAGGGATGTTACAGTTTTCATCAGCAGAGAACAGACATGTCCTTTTAGCCTGAGTGACTTTTACTTTTGACTAATGGAAACAACAAAGACAGAAAAGTACAAATATAAAAGGCCCAAGAGCGAGTGCAGTGTGTGACTCACGCATGGGGAATGGGCTCAGCAGCAGTTCAGATGTGGGTTATGGGTTTGCTCCCAAAGTGGCACTGCATGGGAACAGCTCTCCACTGCCTTCCACTGCAGTGGAAGGGCCCCCAAGGGGCAGAGAGCCTCGCTCAGCGTGGTACTGCAAAGTGCCTCGTTAGTTCAGCTGAATGGGGCTCGTGGCAACAGGGCAAGTGGGACACTGCACATCCTTTACTGGGATGGGAGACTTCTGGAAATTCAGAACCTTTTCTTTTTTACAGCAATGACCACTGAGAAAGAAAGGCCAAAAAAAAAATCACTTTTGCTTGCAGAGCAGGGTAATGCTGCACTGCATTTAATGTTTGTGTGGGAATAGGTATCTGTTTATTGGGATGTATAGAAATCGCATAGGAATGAGAGAAAGTGATATAATTAGAGGACTTAAAAGATTCAGGTGATGGAATTAAAACTAGTAGACACAAGAAATATATTTCAGTTCTCTTTTTAAATTGTAGTTTAAAGTTGTGCATTACTCTTTCTGAAAAATATAGTATTGATTGCTGAATTTCACAGTATAGATTCTAATGGATGCCATTGAAGTAA
This sequence comes from Dendrocincla fuliginosa, assembly GCA_035047845.1. Taxonomy (NCBI): domain Eukaryota; kingdom Metazoa; phylum Chordata; class Aves; order Passeriformes; family Dendrocolaptidae; genus Dendrocincla; species Dendrocincla fuliginosa. The sequence goes on from JAWWMO010000005.1 coordinate 19,456,749, forward strand.
TTTTGGTTTGGACACAGTTGGAATCTATTACCATTTATATTATAAAATTGTACTCAGTGTCAGCAGAGAAAGTGATTATTTAAACTGGCAAGCTTTGATATTGATGCTTCACTGGCAGCTTAGTGCAAAATGAGTTGCAGAGCTCCTCATCTCAGAAGAGGTGCGATCTCTCTGTGGGCTGAGGTAAGAACAGAGCACAGACTTTTCACAGCAGTGACTCTTCTAGAGAAGTCACTGAAGATGGCAGAGTTAATAGAAAAATCAAATTGTATTGTCCCCAAGTTTTGCAAGGAAAAACAAAGTGTCATGATGTAGATGACTGGAAGGGCTGAGGGAGCTGAGCCTCTTCTACCTTGAGAGGAGACAGCTGATAGAGAACTTTATCAATGTCTGCAGGTATGTGAAGGGAGGATGCCAGGATGGAGCCAGGCTCCTCTCAGTGGTGCCAAGTGGGACAAGAGGCAACAGGCAGAAACTGATGCACACAAAGAGCACCCAAATATGGGAAAGAATTTCTTTACTGTGCAGTGACTGAGCACTAGAACAGATTGCCCAGAGAGGTTGTGGAGTATCCCTCACTGGAGATATTCCAGAACTCTCTGGATGCAATCCTGTGCAATGTACTAAGGAGAAATTTGAGCAGCAAGGTTGGGCCAGATGACCCACTCTGGTCCCTTCCAACCTTTCTGACTGTAAAAAGAGAAATTTGCCTTAGGGTTTGGTAGAAAGGCATATCCAGAGCTCAGTACTAAATTATACTGCCTCTATGGTGCTCTCTTCATCTTATTTCATCTGAACATGTCAGTATAAACAAATATATATCTCTGTGTTTGTATAAATATATAAATAGTTATTATAACTACTGTGAATCTCATAGTTAGTTGCAACATTAAACTTGGTTATAAATGAGATTGTGAACTTTTACTTGTAATAGCATACTGCCACAAGATTTAGCAAAATATACTGTAGCTCAGTGAGAACAAGTTACATTTAATGAAAATAAAAGTGCTTTTCCTTGTGTTCTCATCTTGCTGCTCTAAAACACAACAGAATTTTTTTCTTACAATAACTTAATTAATTTTGAAGTAGTAATATTTAAAGTCTAAATACAGTGATTTTCTGCAGTAGTGTTTTCCTGCATGCATATATTCAATTAATTGAACATTGATTAGTAAATGCATCATTTTTAGTTACAAATACAAAACTAAGTTCTGAGAATTAAGAATTACTATACAAGTAGTTAAATTTATGTTTTACATAACATACTATTATGTAAACATCTGATTGCAGTTACACTAAAAGATACAGAGAGAAGAGTGTTTTACTAAGCATTTAGGAAAATGACATTGTAGTTTAATTTTTGAATACCAGTATAGTGTTCCCTCTTGTCCAATTAAAGTGTTACTTGTATATTTAGGCTTCTCACGAGCAGTTAACCAGAGCTTTTCTGTCAGTTTTCAGTAACAGAGGCTGCTGTATAATGAGCATCAATGACAAAAAGTGATACTTGTCATTTGTATTACTCCCATTATCAGTCTTTCTAAAATTCTGTTCTCCAATCTCCAGTACCAATTTTATTTTGTTTCTAACTGCTATTTATTTGCTTAACTGTACTCCAATAAAGAAAAATAGGGAAGAACCAGGGTTTTTTCATACTGTAGTGAATAGTTAATATGTAACACTATTCAGTTTTCAAAAAGAAACCTACTGCCAGATAGAATTTTTCTTTATAATGCAATGCATTTTTCTGGGGCAGTAAACACAGGAAACAAATGAGATGACATTGCTGTACTCTTTTTAACATTTCATGCTCAAGATGAGATGAAGGCAGTTGTTCTTAAATATTTAAGATTTTAAAATCTTTCCTACCATAGTAAGACCACAACATGCTCACCAGTGTGCAGCTTTATGATGCCCATAGAGAAGCATGCATTAAGAGATGATAGGAAGATTAGTAGCTTAAAAAGAGATTTACAAACAAGGAGGCAACAAACTAAAGCTTTTGCTGGCACTTAAGTACTAATTCAGCATTAAGATGGCTTGCAACATATCACAGCTACTTACTAGAGTATCTGAAGTGGTTATTCTGGTGGTATTTAGTCCTACCAGAGATGGGAGAGTTTGGGACATCCAGTTAGAGATCATTGCCATGGTACTAAGAACAGCACCAAGCTTCAGCAGTGGAGGACTCATTGCTGTGGAGCTAATGAGTTTTCATAGTGAGTGACTAGCATCCCAGAGCAGGCTGGCAGTGAGAGGCGTGACTGCAGCACACAACATCCACAGCACGAAAGGAGATCAAGCTACCCAGATTTAATCATCCATTAAAAACACTCATATCCTCATTTGCCCTCTGTCTTTCTGCTCTTACTAACAAATACTTATGACTATCTTATGCTGGCCTCTAAATAAACAATCCTTTCTATGCTGGTAATCACTGCAGTTTCTAATGGGAGATGACATGGGTGAATTATCTCTTTATAGGTGCTAGACAGTCAATTAGCCCTTAATTAGTTCAGTCCTTGCAGAGTGGTGTGTGTTCCTGTCTGAAATGCAGAAGCCCAAGCACAAATAACCCCCACTCCCCGTCACTGCTTTGGTAGAAAAATGCTCGTCTGTTTCTAAATATGATACTGTCCTTGTCTGTGCAGAAGGGGAGAACTCTGACTGCTCATGAAAGCACCAGAAACCTTTGTGGACCTTCCTTGATTTGTTATTTGTCATAAATTACAAACAGCAGTGACTTTATTATTTGCACAGCTTGTTATTAAGATATTTGTTATTCATAAAAGAACATCAAAGTAATAAAGAGTCACATTCCTAAGTGTTCTTGTTAGTTTACAAGTTCTTATACCAAGAGTTATTGCATTATTTCCAGGGTTGGCAGACTCAGTATATCTCCATTGCTGCTTGGATGGGTACAGAAGATAAATCGGGGGTTGCACATGTAGTATTTTTGAGATTTCTTTTGGCTCTGCTGTTAAATTTACTGTTCTCTAGTGCTGTAGAATAATCTTCAGGTTCAGTAGCAATTTCTGTTATATATTTAGCAATTGTAGTGAAAAATAAAGCAGAAAAAAAATGGTGTAGAAGTCATTGTGCCATTGGGACAGTTATATTTTTTTAGAATTATTTGTCAAACAAATGCTGTAATCTGTCCTAAAGGCTGTACAGTGCTTTGAATACAATGAAACAGGTGCTGTGTTTTGTCTCAGAGATGGCTGCGTTTCAGCAGTGGGTGAAACAGTCCATGTATATGCTACAAAGCATGATCTGAGATCAAAGATGCTATAAAATACTTTTATGTTTAAATAAGGGTGTAGAAAGCAAACACTTGCTATTTATAAGGCTGTAACAGTTCTGGAAGCTTCTGATTTGAATAATACTGAGAAGAACAGAAGATATTTATCTGGAAATGAATCAAAATTGTATTACTTGAAGAAAAATAATAGAGAGTATCCCATAAACCTTACTGACATTATGATATACTAGTCTTCTAGCTGCCTTTTTATTTCCTATTTATATTTTACAGAAAAGAAATAGAAGTTTTAAAACAGATTTCACTTTAAAGGATACAATTGTTCATTTTAATAAGTTCTTCTTTCTTTTCTTACTTGTATTATTTAAACTGGTGTGTGACAGTGGGAAGCAGAGCTAGGTCCATCCCTGTGAGGAATGGGTGCTGCCCTCCACAGGAATGCCAAGGCCTGGAATGCTAATAGCAACTGGAGTTTTTCATGGATGAGGAATTGAATATCAAATTTGAAGGTACAGAGTTCTGTTACCAGCCTCTCATGAGCCAAAAGAGATATTTTTTAAATTGATGCTGTTATCTGAAGATAGTATTGTGAGAAATGCACTTCTCTAATATGCAGCAACAAACTGAAAGGTAAATAAAAAAAAAAACCACAAAGGTGTCCCAGATCTTGTGAAGATCAGTGCTTTTGGCTCTCAGGCAGTAACAGTGGCTTGTACAATAAAAACTAAATAAAATATGGTTTAAGAAAATAAATAATATATGCTTTAGTCTTGGCTACTATCTTTCTGAAATAACAAAATACCAGTTTTGTAAGTTTTGAAATGGATGATTGACATTTCTGCATGCAGGAGAGGAGCAAGATTGTAAAAGCCATTTTGAACATGAAAAGTTTACAATAACTTTGTAAAACTATTAGGAGAAAGGAAAAGAAAGCTGCAGAACAGAAGAGATGGGAAAAAATGACTCTGAAAAACCTGAGGCATATTTAGTGGTGAGGTATTATGGCTTGCTTCCTTTTTTCTCCTAACTTGTCACTTGAACATAACAAAAGAAAGATGCCTAGGACACAGACAATCCAAAGCACCTTTAATTAATTTAATAAATGCAGTATTCATGCACGGGGCTAGAGGCAGTCATGTGTGCCCTCCTCAGCATGGTCATTCTGTCACCCTGGCTATGCTGCTTCCCTGTGTGAAGGTTGATATCCCTCCCCAAGAATTAACAAAAGCCTGAACTGGTTAATATTCTTAGTATTGGAAGTTGCCTCTTCTTTGGGCCAAATAAGGCTACTGTAGGTCATACAGCTTATGATTTTCCAGGATCCCAGGCTCAGCAAATGTGCTAGACAACCACAGCCATCCACATTGTTTTGAAAGAATTAATTTGTATTCTGACTTGCCTTCCTCCATTTCTACCAGCACTTTGCCTCTGGTATGATTGACGTACCACTCTGCAGACTTTTAGTATCAGCATAATGCTCAAAACCCCCCATGCAGGCAGGAGTTAGCAGCTCTTAGGAGAGGCCTTGTTCCTTTGACTAGAAGAGAGTGGTGTACACTGGAAATTCTCATGAAACTAGGCACAGGAAATTGTGATTCAGTGTAAACACTGAGATAAATGTAGATGTATTTTCAAACTTGTGGAAAATAAAAACTGGAGACAGAGTCTAAATAACTATGTTCATAATAAAACTATGTAGTTTGCAACGTGGTCCTTAAAGATTAATCCTTCCAATGTTGTGATTCTTCACCCTGTCACGTGTTGTCCTTTACCCCCTTTTTCATGTGTCTTTCAAAACAGGCTGTGAATTGTGTTCTCTGAGTTAGAAATTTGTGATCTTGGGCTAATAATGGGTGATTTTTCAGTTATTACAGGCCATGATTGCAGCAGATGAGGAGGTGGTGAAAAATGGCTGGGCTTTGTGTTGCTTTGCAGTCGCACAGAGCAATGTCTGATACTACAGGCTGTGACAGTGCAAGGGAGCAAAGCTTTTACAGCACAGTAAGCAGTTCTGACATCAAACTGATCAATGACTTGGCCCACACAAAAAGTTCATATTTCAGCTTCCAAATACAAAGTATTCTAAAAAAAATATAACAGTACACATCATGTCACATTACACTCATATTTTACAGTTGCATTTTATGACCAAAGGAAACAAGGTCATTCCCAATTCAGGAGATGACTGGAATTTTGTAGTTTTGCAGGGTTTTAGTGAGCTGACAACAGAGGAGTATAAATGATGAAAACTCAGGCAATACTGCATCAGAAGCCTTCTGTTTATTGACAGTCTTCATAACTTATGTCTTTTCAGCAGTTTAAGGCTATTTTTTATCATCTCCAGCACTTAATCCCTGTGTGCAGTCATAACCCTCTATTTACAATATCAAAATAAAAAAACTGTAGACATCATTATTATCTCACAGGAGAAAAATATAAAATGTGTGAGGAGTGAGAATCAATGAATAGCTTAGACGCAAAGATTTCATTTACAGAGAAAATGTCCACAAAAGTTCAATGCAGGTGTTTTCCTTTCTAGCCTGAATTAGGGGAAATTCACTAATTAAGAACCACAAAGTCAGTGAGTCTTTAAAGGACTGCTTAGCAATGTGATTGTGAAGAATAAAATGCATTGGCAAAGCTGAAGAAGTTTTACATAAGCTTTTAGATCTAATTAATAAAAAGGGCCAAGATTTTGATTAATAAAGGCATTTCCATAACCTTCAAGATCTGATATTAATTTTACAGGGAGATTTAACTAACTTATTAGCAAATGACAGAGAAATTTAATAAAATATTTCTACTAAATCTTGTAATTAGTTTCTGCAGCTTGGCTAACAGTGCTACAGAAAGTGAAAGAACTATTTGCACAAGGGCAAAAAAAACCTTTGGACACCCAGCTTGTGCTGGAGCTCCTGAAGTGTTTTCAATTCAAAAGTGTAATTTTAAAAACATGCACGAACTCATATCAAGTACCACAAAACAAAAAAGAAAAGGAAATTTCAGCTGAAACTACTGTACAGTTCAGACTACACAGTTTTCTGTATTTTACAGCTCTCTGTCCTGACCAAGCAAAAATTCTGTCCTCATTTTTTTGTCTTGCATTAGTGTGTTCCTAGCCGAGGTTCATACCTTCTGCTTTTAAAAAGCATAAAGACATTGAAAAATAACAGTAAAAATTATTAACCTGAAACTGGAAAAGAAGATGGCTATATTTTAGTCTATTTGTCAAAGTGGTAGTGATGTTAAGGCAATTAAACAGCAATAAGAAAGGCCCATAATTGTTAGCCTTGGAAATCCATTTTCAATTTATAACTAGAATAAAATGGTTTAAAATCTATATAAAGAGAGATGGTTTGACAGAAATAGGAAGATTCTGAAGAAAATATTGTGGAACTCAAAAGCAGGAAACTGAAGAAGCTGCATTTCACCCATACTTCTTTTTTATTGACTTTTTGCTTTTGATGGACTAACAAATTATTGCTTATTTGTTTTCTTATGAATACAACACAGTCAATCTGTCACAAATAAGGAGGAAAGTGATTCCAGATGGAACTCACCTCGGACAGTGCTTAGGGAAAATATTTGTCTTTTTTGGAGCCAGCTGGAATGCCAGAAGGCTATTTGCAAGAGTTAGGTCTTTTTCCCCCCTTAAATATATAATGCAGACAAAAAAAAAAGGTGAAAATATATTCTCTGGCATGAAAATAAGGCTGCTGCAGGGAAATGCCTACTGTGTGTGTTCTTATTTCTCATAAGGTCTCTTGTGGTCAAAGGAAGAAGGAAAGCAGGTAAATGAATACAGGCTTTGTCAATAGAAACAAACCCCAGTAATCCACACATTAGCTTGCTGCAGCTTCTCATCTACTTTAGACTGTTAGGAAAGTGACTTCTGTACATCTTGTATCTGATGCAAGGGATGACTAGTTGAGCCTGAAGACTGTTAACAATACTTTTCTAAATTATCTCTGTTGGGAGCTCTTTTTGGTTTTGTACCACACACACATTTTACAGTAATACAAGCCATTTCCTGAAGGGGTACTTCAGCAAAACCCAACTTGAATTTATACCACATTTTCCTGGAAGGATGCAAGTGGAATTTTAAAATAAAGTGCCACATTTTAGCTCTGGAGTAACTGAATTAAATTGCAGTCACTTTGCAAAAGGTTTTTGCTCATTATAGTCAAATAATCAAAATCAGTTTAAAGGCAAAGTGTAACTTGTATGATTTACACAAGAGGTGTATTACAATTCTTTTGGTTTGAATAGATTACTTTTGCTCACACTGTTAATTTCTACTCTGGACTGTGAGATTTTTGATTCGTTGTTCAGCATACTAAGGATACAGATGAATTATTTAATGAATTAAAAGGAAACTCAGATAAAGTTAGTGATATGCGCATTTTCCATCTGTAGTATGATGAATTAAAAATATTCTGATAATTTTAAAATATTAAATTTATCATTGGAGATTTTGTTAAATGACTGATACAAAAGGAAACACTTTAGAAAGTGTTGGTTTAATCATTTATTAACAGGTGAAAGAGACAAGTCTTTAGGTTGCAAATGACTTTTTGATTCTCAGAAACTTGTCAATTAATTCACTTTACGTAAATTCAGTGGTTTATTAGGAACTTGAATGGACATTTTGGGCTAAATAACAAATTCATTTTTCAAAGGATTTAGAATAAATACCATCTTATACATTTTAATTATTTTGGAAAATTGATAGAGACTTGAAATAGCCTTATTTTGTTGTTTGACAGGTTACTGGGTACAGCCATACTCTAAGAGCAACACAGCCTACGGGAATGCTCCGGTGCCTGGGAAAGCAGGCTACAAAAACACAGCTGGGGGCATTCAAGCAAACTTGTTTTATTCTGAAATCTAACCTACTGTTTTACTGCTGGCAGTTTGTTAAGTTACATGCCTGAGCTGTTCGAAGTTTTTCTGTGTCTTTGATTTTTCAGAACTCCTGGTTATGGTTTCTTAAGCCATGTAAATTGCTGAGCTTTTCTCTTCGCAAACCATTTTCTCTGTCTGTTGATTCAAAATGATATAACCTCTTCCTAAAAATTTTGCATGGTTTATGTACATACACGGATGTAGAACATATATTAGTTTTATGTGCTACAGTTTGCGTTATGGATTTAAAACAACTGAATTCAGAATGAGATTCACAGATATAGATCTCCTTTCAGAAGAACTCTGCAATCTGGCTCCAGATTTCCCAACCTTCCTTGGGTGACTTAGGAAGGTCAATGGCTCCTAGGAAGGAGTTGTAACTTGAGCATACCTGTAGTAAGAAACTGAGGTATCAGACTGTAGGCATAGCTTTGCTAAGGTCTAACCTTCCTAGTAAGGATTTTCCTATTTGTTCCTTGAGGGTATGATGAATTGCCTATGAATTAATTTTGGACTGTACAGTATGTGTATGACATCAAAACACAAACTAGTATCTCAATCAGTGTCCCTTTATGACTTTCATTCCTGCTATGAATTCCCAGATATACAGGAAATGTCATAGCTATAAATCCCTTGAGCTGATTATCAGTCTCAGAAACAGAATATATTGGATTTGTAAATATTTCTTTCAAAATAAACAAGATCAGATAACATGTCAGAGCAAGGCAGCAGAGTGGGGGAGACAGGAAAAAACTGGTTTATGTGGAAGATGAGACACTTCAGGTTTTACTTCAGTAGCCTTGTGCTCTAGAGATAAAGCTGGAAAACCAAGGCTGAGTGTATAAATATTGAATGTACAAACGCTATCTAGATATAAATGCCATTCATTGTTTTTACTCTTTCTAGTTGCCCTTGGAGGAATTAGTGTTTAATTCAGAAGATATAGTTCCTGCATTGCTGCAAGTTTATGTTGTCCTGGACTTGGCAAGGGTGCTAGAATCTAATTAAACCAGTGTGGGGATGAAGGTTGAGAATCAGTAGATGCAAGAGATTCACAAAAAGGCTGGTAAAATCTCTTGCTTTGACTCAAAAGTGAGGTATTAGAAGTCATATGTATTAAGCAGGGAACAAGTGGAGTCTCTAATGCAGCTTGCTTGGCAGCCAACAGAATGTGATTATAATAGCTTCTTAGTGGGGTGGAAATACCCAATTTCCCCAAAGATCAATCTGGCTTAGCAATGCAGGCTTTCTGACTTCATTTTCTAATGCTTACTTCAGAAGACACTTCATTTCTCCTTAGGTAATGAATTGGAAACAACACTGTTTCAGAGCACAGTGTGCAAGTGCTGCTCCATTACATAAAAGAATTCTCAAGAAACTTTCCAAATAATAAAAGACAGGAAACTGGCCCTACAGTCTGCAGGTGAAAAATCTCAAATTTTAAGTATTAGATGCCTGTAGAGAGGATAATCAAACATATTATTTTTCTCTGAGACAATGTGAGGAAAATAAGTGTGGCTGGTATGACTATACAGACCTTGTAAACCAAAAGGGCTGGGAGTTGGGGATGCCAGCATCTTGGAAAAGCATCCCTGAACAAGAATGTGGGTTATCAGATGTTGAAGGATGTTCCATATTACCTAAAGCCATTACTTGTGCCAACGGCCCATGAGGTGCAAAATGCAGCTGTAACACACTGCGCTGTCATGTGCATTAAGAAGGTAACCGTTAGGAGAAAAGCCTTCCAGCATTCCATACAGATAGTTATATTGCTGCACAGTCAGTCTTTAGGAATTATGAGGAATCTAAGGCAATTCAGTCTATATTCGTAATGTAATTTAAGCCTTCTGAGTTGGCAAACAGTTGTCTATAATCTATCATAAAGGAGGAAAAACTAAAAAAAGAACTTAGGCTAATAAAACATTAAAGAAGAAAGCAGGGAAGAAGAATACAAATAAAAACAATAGATCAAAACAGAAAGAAATGTATGCAGTGACAGAATAACATGAGATTTAATGGATCATTCTGTCTTAGACTAAGGATAGTCAAGAATCAAGAGAGGCAATGGGTATTTACACTTACAACAATCAATCTGGAACATTATTATTAAAAGCCGAACAAGGTAATACCTTTATTTCTTATTCTATAGTGACACTTTCCTAAGATTTTTCCTCTGTCTAATATGGTGTTCCTACTAGGTAATATGCTAACAATCTGCCAAAGAAAACTACTGTAGCTGAAAATTGAGCTGTTTCACAGGGAGAATGAAACAGAAGTGTAAGAATGAAGGATGACATAAATCAAGAAGCAGGAGCTTTCTGGGGGGTTGATAGGATGCTCTGGGACCTTCTAGCTGTCCTCCACTGGCTGAGAAAGGATGTCTGAGCTTGAAGTGCTCTCTGGATTATATGACTCTCTTGCTCAGTGTCTTCCTGGACCTCTGAGACACTTGTTGGCATCACAGGCTACACTCAGCTCTGGTTTTTGTTAAGATAAGCAGATACTCCTGGCAACACCAAGGCTGCAGTACTGCAAGTGATTTATGACCATGTCAGCCCTTCTCTGTTTTTTTACTGGATGTGTGTCAGTGGTTCCTGAAAAGCAAACCTGTAATATTTAGGAGAATGCAGCAGAAATGCCAGGCTTCAGTACTGAGATACAAATTTAAGAGAAAAGGACTGGTGTATTACGGTTTCTTCTGATTTCCTTATCAATAGTAAAGGTTTGTGCACATATCACTGAAAGTGTTGTATACAGCTGTGTTTTTGATGGTTTTTACTGAGTGCACATAATAATCACAGTAGCCAAGTGTGCAGTTTCAGCTGGGGTAGAGTTAATTTCCTTCACAGTGGCTAGTATGGGGCTGTGTCTTGGATCAGTGTTGGGCCCAGGGCTGATAATATAGAGACGTTTTTGTTATTGCTGAGTAGGGCTCACACAGATCCAAGGCCTCTTCTGCTTTCTGTACTGCCACACTGGTGAGGAGGTTGGGAGGAGACACAGCCAGGACAGGGGACCCAAACAGACCAAGGGGTAATTCTATATGGTATGACATTATGCTTAGTATATAAAGTGGGGGGAAGGAAGAGTAAGGGGGTGATGTTTGGAGTGATGGTTTTTGTCTTCCCAAGTCACCATTATGCCCTGCTCTCCTGGAGGTGGCTGGACGTCTGCCTGCCCAGGGGAAGCAGTGATTTAATTCCTTGTTTTGCTTTGCCTGTGTGGCTTTTGCTTTCCCTATTAAACTCAACCCATGAGTTTTCTGACTTTTACCCTTCTGATTCTCTCCCCAGTCCTGCTGGTGTAGGAGTGAGTGGCTGTGTGGGGCTTGGTGGCTGGCTGAGGTTAAACCGTGACACCAAGTCTGATTTAGTTGAACTGAAACACAAAGAAATGTACATATGAGTAAGAATTTCTATGACAAGTGCCCAGTGAAACATCTTTCATTCCAATCAAGAACTGGAGAGAATTTTCTGCTACAAATTGACTAATTCCTGGGATTATGTGAGAAAACATTATATTTCACCTTATGGAACCTTACTGATTGTTATTTCAGCACCTGTTTTTCCTTAATCATGATACAGATTCATAGATATCCTTTAATGAAAGGAACATGCATGAGATTCTGAACACACGTTCTGCCTCTGCACCAGTAATACACAAATTACTGGTTACTCTCAGGAATTGAAAAGAATACTTAGATTTGAGGAATCTGAACTGGACTTTTTCAAGAGTTTTATAAAATATATAATTTTATAAAAATGTGTCATAATTTCCATCAATTAGGACATTGGTACTTGCAATGTTATGTGATCAAATATCATTGACTTCAAAGATATTTGTGTTCTAGTGTGTTTCTGAAATAAGAGCACTGAGGTAAACCTTTCCAGTGAAATGATCCTGTTCTGTGCAGAGGAGAAGAGCACTGCCAGGGGACAGCAACACCCATACTTTCTGAACAAGTCATTGCACAGTGCTGAAGAAGGGAGGCTGAGGTTATTTTAATACACCATCCTGTCAGTCAAAAGCCAAGGGCTCTAAGAAACTTTCCTGGGAAACAGAGGGAAAGTCCCTGCTTTGGACTATGTTTTTAAAAAACACAATATAAGCTATCATCTTTTGTAACTGAGACAACACTAACAAAGAAGTTAATGAACTGGAAGTGATGTAAAGCCTAAAGGGGAACATATGGAATGCCAGTTATGCTTAGAATAATGTTCTTGAACTACAGGCCACATATAATTTGTGACACTTGATCAAGCACTAACGTGATCAACTGTTTTCCTTTCTTTTCTGTGGCACAGTATTTAGATCTGCTTGGTCACACCTACACATTCCATTCGATAGCTCAATGTGTGGTTACAACTTATGAGTGAGAACCCTGTAATAATTCAGTAAGTGATTTTGAAGACTTTAGAGCAAAAGGGAAGAGCTTTATGGCCTGAAGTCTTTGCTAGTTTGAGACAAATGTGTTCATTTTACTTTTAAGAAAATGCTTATGACATCATCTGTCAGCATAAAGCACTCAAATTTCAGCTCTATTTCTAGGATGATGCAGGGCTGAGACTCTATGATGCAAGTCTGTTAAATTATTAAGTTTTGGAGAAAAGGATTAAATGTCTTTTTTAGCTTCTGTTTATAGTTTATTTTCTATGGTTCTGTGATTATTCTAATGAAGATAGGGAGCATAAGAATTGTTTCTGGGTGGAGGGAGTGAACTCTGAAGGATAAAAATTTCTGAAGTACTCAAGAGACTTTTGCTCTTTTCATGAGATTAAAAGGGGGAGAAGAGGTGTTGGGAATCCCCCAAAATATTGTCACAATGAATCACGTTATTAGAGTGCAGCAGAGTGACAGAAAACAAGCTCTTCTGGGCTGACAAGAAACCAAAGCTGAAGTCAGAAACTACTGCCTGTGCTCTGGTCCACTGAAACCAGTCAAACAGAACAGTGGTGATACCTTAATATAGATAAGCTGTGCCTATTCTCCTTATATCAGTAGTTTGTTAACAAGCTTTATTAAGACACTGTTTCATTTATGTCTTTTCTTTGTGTTTGTATGTGAACAAAAACTATGAAGTGAGGAGAAGGCATAATCAAGGTTAATGAAGCTCTTGGGTTCATGTAACTCATATGAATTAGAAATAATTTACTAAGAGGAGGCGCAAAAAAATCAAATCTAAAAATAATTCATGCAGAGTTCATAACAGGCTAAATAACACTTCCAAACAGCTGCAATGTAATTTTGCCAAAGTGAGGTAAAATAAATGCCAAGTAAGTGTCAGAATGAACAAAGGAAGGGTCCCTCCTGTATCCCTTTACAAATATGTATTTTTTGCTGCATTATTCCTTCATAAATGGGGAACGAATAAGAATGGAAAGAGCAAGAAACATTAAAAGCAAACTGAGCTCTGGACCACTCCTCCCCTCCTCCAGTTGATACAGGAGTATATATTCCTGAAATCTCTCATAACTTGAAGTCAAACACACAAACAGAATTCTCTCTCTTATTCTGGTAAATGCTTGGAAACATTATGAAGTCAGCATCATATTGTGAGATTGGCTGTGTGACTACTGAGAAAAGTAGGACAGAATGAGCCCTGTTCTTTTGTTCTTTCCACAGGGAGCTATATAGAATTTCAGGAGAGGGAGGAATATAAAAACAATTCTCTTTCCAAGATAATCTGCCACTGCAAATGAGGCAGTGTGACAAGAATAGTAAACACTTTTTTATATTAATAGCAACAATTAACATCTTTGGGAGGAAAGGGGAAAACAATTCTTTCTTTATGCTGTTCATATAATAGTAAACCGGTCTAACGATCATTAAAAATTATATCCCCAGGGCATAATTTGGAGGTAGATGACCTATAAAGCTTCCAAAGGCTTTCTTTACTATCTTATAAAGAGTGAAAGAATGGTCTTAGTTCATCTGGAAATGAGTTGTACTCTATGTGCTAGAAAAACCTGAAGGGTTTGGAACACAATTTTCATTAAGGACAAAGAATTGACTTGTGTCATTTGGCAAATAATTCTACTGCACTTTTGTCTTTTCAGAGTCAGTCAGTAAAGAGTAGACTAATTGTACAGTGAGGGTTTCCTGATAGGCATACTGTGGAAACTCCACGGAGGTGGAAGCTGTCCCAGCAGTGCAGTTCATCAGCCATCTCCGCAGTGCCATCGGCGCTTCTCAGGGGGACTCCACAAAACTGCTTTGTAGGGGTTAATCGTAGGTTATCCAAGCTCAAGTTCTTTGGTCAACTAAATCTTAATTCACAGAAAGACATTAAGTATTTAAGTCTGGAACAAGTCCAACTAAATTATTTTCCATTTCACTGTCTTTCAAATTGCTGCTTAATTTCTCTTTGGTAGTAATAACGATTTTAATTTAGACAGACACTTTAACCTAAGGATGTCATAGTATTTTAATGTGGTTTGTCCAGCCCAGAACAAAGACGAGTTCCAAAATCTTGTTACTTTCCATATGATATGAACAATGCATGTTCCTGTCATGGATATGAATCCACAGTTAAATTCCTAAAACCCTGGAGTGACAGCAATGGAGGTAGAACTGAATGTGACACCTCCTGATTGTAGCTGAATAAACCTGAGGGAAAATCTAGCCTGTAAACTCTAGATTTGGTATAATACAAATATAACTCATATACAACTCAGTAGCATGTCTGTATGCCACTTCACCAGGTATGGAGACTATAAGGACATGTGTGAGGCAACATCGTATAAATGCACTTTGTTTCTAGATCGTGTACATAAATACTAAACACTAGGTGACAGCGTATTATCTCAGCACTAAATATGGTAAAGGTAATCATATAGTAATAATGGGAAGCCATTGTTATGTAGAGCTAAATCCTTAAATTCTTATTCAGTTAGACAGACTAAGGATTAAGGATTTTGCTCCATATTGGCTCTTCATCAAACATAATTACTTGGTTGCAAGTGTGCATGGTATAAAAAATCATGTTGTCTGTCTCTGTGTAGAGAAAAACCAGAACCATTCTCTTTTTCACACTGTGTTATTGTTCTGTTCTCAAAATAGTCTCTGAAAATTGAGCTAAAAAAAAAGAAAAGCAGCATGAATTCAAACTACTGTATCTGTGTTTTGTAGATTTCCAGTCCTGGTGTCAGCAAATAATGAAACAGTGTCTGCATGATAACTAGTAGAAAAATGATGAGCAAAATCCTTACCGAATATAAATGTTTAGTTCTATAAGCCTGTGTATGAAATGCAACTCTGAGTTTACCTTAAAGTGGTTGTTAGTGGTGACTCACAGATTTAAATGTCAGAGTATTATGCAATTTACCTGTCTTAAAGGGTAATGAGCCCCATTGTGCCTTCTGGTATCTAACTAACCCCAAAGTGGCTGTCTTCAGCATGGTACCTTCTTTACACCACTGTAAAGGATGTCACAATTTTGTTCTCTGGATATTGCTTTTGCTCATTGGTTCACCAAACAAATAGAATGAAGACACTCAGGTGATTTGTTTTTCTTTCCAAACATAATAAATAGATATTGTTTAAGGGGGGGGAGGGGGAATCTTTATACACGCCTGATCAACTCAGAGTAAGCTGTAAAAACAGATGTGTTTGCTGGAGTACGTTGCTTTAGTAGAAAATTAAGAATATTGCCAGAACTGAATACTGATGGAGCAGTTTTAGTTAGCTAATGATGAATAGGGAATAAACAGCAGTATAACTTTCTTTGTTAAAAATCTTTCAAGCAGAGGAGAAAAGGTGATTGAGAATTTCACCACACATAAAACAGTTGACTTCTTTTCAGCACTAGATTGGGTCCTGACTCAGCCTGACTTCTCTGAGAACCTCTGGTGACAGAAATGACGTGAAAAATGTCTTGTTATTTCAGCTTAAGATTCCTTCAGTGAGGAGGAGGAAGGAAGAAAATAGGGGCAAGGATGTTAAATAAGGGTGGTCAGATTCTGTCTCATCTCTAACTTTTTAGTGCTGTGCAGGTGTCAGTCCCAGCCCCAGCCAGTAATTACTGGCTTGTGGATGGCAGAATCACTTTAAACTCAGTAAAAGCACAAAATTATAACAAAGAATTTATTTAGGTTCAAATCCTCAACTGGTATAATTGCCTGTTTGACTTCTGACAGTGCTCAAGGGCTGCAGTATCTCTCAATTACAGAGACAAAATAATTTATGCTATCCTCATGCACCGTAGACAAACTGAATGGCCAAAGCAAAAGGGTTGTAAGTTCTGGCATCCCAAATATAATTCTTTTTTGTTCTTTTGAAACATCTCGAGTCCATAAAATCATCCAAGCAATATGTGGCCTGAAAAGATCTGCTGTGGATGGTTCCTCTCTTTAAAGTACAATCACACTGTCTTGTATAAATGAAGAAATTAACTTTCTATAGCTCATATATGGGATTTTGCAGTTCTCAGCTTCAGAAGTTTCTTTTTTTTTTCCTTTAATGAATATTTGGAAACGATAGAGCAAAAATATCTAAGAAATCCAAACTTATTTTCCCCCCCTAGGTAGTAATAGAAAAAGAGTACCGAAATAGGAATATAAAATAATTCTTTTCCCCAAGGACTTGATTTGGAGTGCAGTGTGTTTGATTGTGTTTTTCTGATAAAATGTCTTATAAATCTGCAGCATAAATAAATAAAAACTGTAAACCAGTTCTGTAGGACAGACCTTTTAGGGTGAGATGCCTCTCTGATATTCTCTGGCTGTAAGTCAGTCCTTAGTATTTGCCACTGTTTTCCTGCTGCAGTGCAGACAGTGTTTGCAACTTGTGCAGAAATGCTGGCCTAGGAGGTGTCCTAATGTGTTTTAGTTGTATCTCAGACTAACTTAACTACAGCACATTACTTATTTAGCTCTAGAATAAGGAAATGTATGGTCTTGACATTGTGCTATACAAATCCCTTGTTAATCCCATAGGAATAGTCATGTTCTTCACTGTTTACTCTTTCTCATAGGAAAGATATCTGTTGTTTCTTCTCCAGTGATATCCTCAAAAGACAAAAATATGGACACAACCAGAAAAAGATGGCTTGGCAGTTCCCAGACACACAGTGAAAGATAGTACAATTCAAAGCAACTTCATACATTGAACCTGTTCTTAGCTGTATATTCACAGAATATGAGCAGTGGAATGTGTTATGCTCTATCGTACTCTCCTGAGGAGTGCTGAAAACCCCACTGCATAGTTAAAAATAGGCTGCACTGTATACTCAATAATAAGGCTATGCAGATTTGATCTAAACAATTTAACAAAATTATCTTCCTCTTTTACTAGAATCAGTCTGCAGACAGAGTACTATTTTCAGCAACATTTCTATAAATAACTCCTGGTGTGTAGCTATTTTATGAATAATTTACAAATCTGAAGGCTAAACTTTGAGCTACTTTGGATTGATAAGCCTTAAGTATATTGATATTTCTTAAATGACTATGCAAAATTTGTTATCCTATATAAATGCAAGTACAAATATAAACTTGTATTAAAAAATATGTTACAATATTCACGAATGTGCTACTCCCTCATTGATTTTGCTTGCTAGAAAAGTAGTATAAACAATTTTTAACATCTGTTTGTTTAAAAATTGGGATAGCTATTTCTGGAAGATTTTATTTGTTTTCTTTCCTACATGATAGGAAAGAAAAATATTGAATCATTTGGTGTTTTTCATGCTCATTTCCTTCATAGGCATCTTGTGCTGACGTGCTTGTCCAAGTAGAGATAATCTTTGATGGGCAGAGGCCTGCTGATCTTACCATAGGTACGGTAACGTTCTAACTCACAGCTGGTTCGTAGGCAGAGCGAGGTACAGCCATAGGGCTTTCTTTAGGCACTCAGCAGTGTATTTTTTAATGACATACATCCCAGGCCCAATCTACTTTCATACCATTAGTTTTGTTTTTATTAATAGGTCAATGTCTTTATGAAAGACAAAATAGTCCTGAAGATATTATCAAACTTCTTCAGATATTTCCATTTTCAGTTTTTCCAGGCTGTTCCCAGTAGAATTATTTCTTTTATCCTCACACTGTATCATTTGGGTTTCTTGTTACCTTCCCTTTCTAAGCCTATTCTTTCCACTTTTCAGACTATCTAGTACATTTTTTCACAATGTGTCCACTATTTAGCACATTCTGTGAAGTCCTGATTACTTTCATCCTTCTTTTCATCACAAGCTCTCACAGCCTCAGACTGATTTTACATCTTATCCTATAAGGCTGATATCTCATGCAGTCAGCATTTATAATGTAGGCATTGTTCCAAGTGACACAATTCAGAAGAAACAATTTTGGTGCCATTTGACAACTGAAGTTGTTTCAAGGTAAACAGTGCAGGTGGTCTAGCATATAGCTTTGAATTGGATTTAGAGCTCACTTTGAAGAGACAGCAGTGGTATAGCCTGTATCTACAGTTAGGCATTTAAGGGTTTGTTCTGAAGTTCCCATTTCCTCCAGTGTTATCTTTGGTCTTTCAGCCAGTTATTCTTCAAGGAAGTTGATCTCTGCATGTTCTTGTAATGAATAGACACCATGGCACTCACACTATGGAATAAACCTTGTCATTTTGCCAGGCAAGAATTCTGCCAGCATCAGTGACTGTAGGTCTGAGCACACCTAATGAAAACAGAAGTGCAGAGCCTTACTGACTGGAAATGGGGAGGACATGAAGATGTCTCTAACGGGATGCTGCCAATTTTAAAATGTTCTGAACTCAAAGAGTTCAGCAGAAAATGCAGGGACTCTGAAGCAATGTGCTTGATCTCCAAATGTGAATTGTCTGGCTGGATATTACTTTTTAAAAGAAATTAAAAAATTACTTCTTCAGCTTATGTTTAAGTTAATGGTTAGGCAGGTATGCTGATCATTAGTTCTTCATGCTGCAGTTCATACTTAGTTCAAGCAGACTTGGGTTAAAAAATGGCCTCCTCAACACAATGAATATACAAAAAAGGGCATCTTTATGCAGTGGTGGGTTCTTTAGCCTCTCCCCACCCTCTGCCCAATGCCTGTCATGAAGCATTTTAGTTAAATTGATACTAATTGGAGTAACTGCTCCAGAATTTGGATATATGCCCTTGGAAGTATAGCTGAAAGTCTTTCCAGTTCAATGAACAAGTTACTAGATCTGTCTGTTACAGACTGTCAAGTAAAATCAAACATATATGATGCATGAACCACAATCGTGTGAATTCTTGTAATCTTGGGATATTTTCCTTAGGTAAACAGTGCATTTGTCTTGACATTGTGTAATTTGTAGCTCAGGGGAATTAATTTCAATTATTTGTCAAGGTAATAATAGAAATAACAAAATTCAGCACATGAAATGATATAGAGGGTACTGGAAAAATCAGTCAAAACTTAGCAAAACGCTTTAAGAATCTCTCAAAACTGAAAAATATCAAAAAAGTTCCTGGAGAAAGAAGCCATCCTCTGAAGTCAACTGAATATAGCAAACACAACTCCCTAGCTGTTCGGGGGATCTGTAGGGTACATGACTAGTCGGAAAGCATTCCAAGATTGCAAACAAGGAGTGTGTGGGTACAGAGTAACAATCAGCACTTTGGAGAGAGCAAAAAGGAGAAGCCTAAGGACTTCAGTATGAAATTAGCTAATGATAGCAGATTTTTTTGCAGAGGAAGCAAAAATATTAGCAAAGAAAAATATCACATTTATTAGTTTCAGAAAATCTCTCTAAATTTGGGAAACTAATGATGACATGATACAGTAAGTCTTTAGAGCATTTATGACAACAGATAAAAAAAGAGTGATAATTCAACACAAAAATAGTTACTGGAGGTAGGGGTCCAGACTAATTAGAAAGGGAAAGGATAATATTGCTCATTCTTGAGCATCAGATGCAATTAAAAACCGAAAATCACAAAAACCATATAGCTTATGACCAAGAATGCTGATGAGAAGGGGGACAGTAAGTGTCACACGCTATCTAATTACATATGGTTGGGAAAATTCTGAAGGACAAAAGATGCAACCTTGTTTCTATTTACAGAAGAACTGGGCAATTAGGGCTTGTCAAGCACATTTTTCAATAACTACCATCACTCTTACCATCCATTTAGAAAGTGATTTGGGAAACCATGTAAGAAAACAAACAGGGTGCGACCTGTAAGGAGATGGGCTCATTGGCCTAAACTTATTTAATTTCTGTTTTATTTCTAAATGGGAAAGAGCTATTAGCAAGAGCAATTAATTTTACTCCTGAAACACACTGGTGAACGTAGTATGAATGCCAGTAGCATCTGGGTAAATTTTTGTTCTCTATGCACAACAGTGGTGATGTTAGCCATTAGTGTAGCTTTCTCACTTGACAAATCCAGAACCAGGCAAATTTGAATACTACAGCTCCTGCCAGTATTGTATCAAAATCCCTTTCATTTTCTATTGCCTGGTGGCTTCTTGTACAGTGGCCTTATCAGAGACATCAGGGAAGTCATGTCATTCTGTCTTCTTTTGGTTTTGAAATCTCCAAAAGAAGAATGTCTCTTCACTTCTCATTTAGGCTGGAAGAAACACAGGTTAAGCCAACACGCGCCTTCCCTCTCCTTTTGCATCATATCCATCAGGGATAATTTCATTGCCTAGTCCAACAGGTAGAGGAACAGATCTGCCTGTACATCCCTCCATACACAACTGATGTTGAAGGAGCTGGAAGAGCAGATGAGTAGCATTTTTGTTTTTACTCATGTGCTGCTGTCTGGAGCTCAGAGCAGGAGGAGGAAAGGGGAAAACTTAGCACTGGCTGAAGTATAAATAAAGGTAGTTTTGGAAGGAGAAACTGTACTTCTCTGCCTGCTCTAAAATACCACAATCCAGTCTCTGGTGGAACTCACAAAAGCAAGTTATTGCTTCATGAAATACTTTAAATGATGATTGTGTTTTAGCCAATGCAGTTTTTCATTCTGATTGCTTGTGGTGAGAAAGACCACCTCAGAGAAGGAAGCACTTCGTATCTGAAAAAGATAAACACCATGGTCTAAATAAGTAGACCAAATTCTGAGAACACTGATTCAGTCAATATTTCCATTCAAAATTTTCTTCAAATGTGCACTCTTTTTCATTGAGAAGTAGGAGAGGAACAAGTATATATATATATATCTCCGCAGGCTAAGTTGTATTTTGCTGTTTTAAAGAAAGGACAGAACATTGCTGCTATTGGGAGTTCTCACAAAATTGTATCAGCAACATCAGCTACAGATAAAGACAACAGCAACCATTTAAAGCACCAGGGTACCATATGTAAACATCAGGCAGTATCTGGAACTTTGGATACACTTATTTTAACCTATCACCTCAGTGAAGGTATTCCCATTCATTGACTTGACCATGAACAGCATATGCATGTGGCTTTAAGAGAAAGCAAGTCCAGAGGGCAAAGAAAGATCAGCAAAAGACAACAACCACAGCACAGAAATCTGAATGCCTTGAATTGTGCTGCATGAATTGCTGATCACAGCAAGAAATATGGAAGGGAAATGAGGTAGAAACGTATTTCTATACCATCCACTAATATGGAAGTATTTATTTTAGCAGTGTCTGTAGAACTAGTATAGCAGAAGGTCATTAAAAATTATTTTTGTAAACTTCTTGTTAAAACGGATTAGAATGCAAATAGCTATTTAACCTTGTAAGAGCCACAACTGAAAGATTTTTTCATGTTGTAAGTGAACCTCTCATATCACAGAATGTAAGAATATGTGGTGCATATGTAACTTCAGGAGTTTTATATGCAAATTCAGTAGAGGGGTAAAGACAACCATTTCTACTATTTACATGTCCTTCTACCTTAGAGGAACCTCTCTTATTGTTTGCTTCTGGTTTCAATATATTCTGTGCCAGGAGACTTCTGAAAGACTTGGAAACTCTAATTTTTGTGTGACATAGTACAGAATATAGCTTCCAGTTTACTCATGCATCTTTCAGCTTTTTTGCATGTCTAGTTTAATTGCATATGTTCCTAACATGCATACTGCTGAGCCTATATACTGCTGAATAGTAATGTCCATATCATTTTCATATCAACATAATAATCACAAGGAAAAGCAAGTGCACTTGCAAAATTTGTGCTGGGGACTGAGGAAGTATCTGAAGTCAGCAGATTCCTGCCTGTTATGTGGCAAGCAGAAGTGGAAGTAGGATTAGCCTTCAGGTTAAAGAGTCAGAAGTGAATTGAGGCTTTAAAAAGTGAGAAAAGCAGGAGACCATATTCTTTACTCGTGGCTAAAGCTGATCCTCATGGCAGAGTATTAACACTTACGTTTTCAGTGTTTGGAGAAGCATGCATGTATTCAGAGACAGGATGGAAAACAGGCCATTGGCAATCTTTGTACTTAGGCTACTCTAGCTCGCATACGTCTCTATATTCTTTATGCAAGTGCCCAGAAATACCTGTGATGAGAGCAAACGGATTGATCTAAGATATCATCATAAATTCAAACCTGTCACACACTCTCTTTGACAACTGAGTGCATGTATCTATAGCTGTATCTAAATTTTTTTACCATCATCTATTCTATGTACTCTGTTACTGTTTGTAAGAAAGTTCAATGCTAAAACTACTACACTGTTTTCTATGTATTTTCTTGGGAAAAAAGTCCCAATTCCATACATTGAAATTGCAGTCTTACTATAAGAAGGTAGAATAATTAGATTTATATGGAAGAGATTATACAAAATCAATAGGAAAAAAAAAATTGCACCAGGGATGCTGAGACTGAAAACTCCCATTTAATATGAGTAAGGAAGTGTATGATAGATTTGTGTTTATAATGAGAACTCAGACCAATAATGTTTGCTGTAACCACAGATATTAATATATTCTAAATGTGCTGAAGTTCATATTTGTGTAAATCTAATTTTAAGATTGAAGTCCAAACTCCAGTAACATTTACAATTTCTTATATGGAAAATTATTTAAGTGCTTAGTTGTCTCTTTAAAAGGGATACACTGAAACACATTTTGAAGTATTTTTCTCTAACAGTGGTTCTAAATAATGAGGTTCATGAAAATCTCTATAAAACTCCCAATAATTTAAGAATAACATTCACCATGTTGTAAATGGCAGTTAATAAGAGAGCTCAGTTCTCTGAACAGAGTCAGTCTTTTCCAATTGTCCTGGCTCCCTCCTTAAATGCAAGCACAATTTCCCATCACCATAGCAGGGAAGAGTTCTGCTTGCTTTCAGAATTTGCTTCAGCTGCTGTTATGCTGACTGTTACGCTTTTCAGTGACAAAAGTAAACAGAAACATTAAATCACAGTTCCAAGGATTTGTTTAGCTAGAAGGCAGTGCGGCAGACAGGTGACTGTTCTTCAGGGGAATGCAGAATGAAAAACATTACATTTTTGTTATCTGAGGCTGCTTTAGGTTAGTTATTTTAGTGATTTAGAAGTCTGAGAAAGGCTTAGAAGAGGTCAGAATAGTGCAGTTTCTCTAATTTCTCACGAGGAAAAAAGTTTTAAACAAATAGGCGTGCATATTTTATGAGTAATTACATAAAATGCTTTTCTTTCATGTGAAAAGGCACAGCTACAGAAGCAGCTGACTAAGAATTTACAAAATTCTGTATCCATAGGCCTGGTATTAAATCTACTTTCAGTTAACTCAAATTACAATTTATGATTGTTTAGTGACTTATGAGAAATATGCCTGATTGTTTCTTTTGCTTTTCTGATAAATAAACCTCTGTCATGAAGCTGAAGGCAGCAGAGATAGTATGAAAGAAAAGTATATGCCATGTGTGATACCAGCATGAAAGTTTCAGGAGGTAAATTATTCCGTATACTCCTCTATCCATTCATACAGTTATCTTCTCAGTGTTAACTGCTTGCATCACCAGTACTTTGTTCTTTGTGTTTCCTTAAGCATGGACATTTTGTGGTGTACTCAGTTAATTAATATGAATCAGTAATGTTGTTGGGAAAGGTAATGATTAGGAAATTATTTCTAGAAGCTGGCCAGTGAAGATGAACACTAGAGATAATCTGGTTTTAGACAACACATACCTGACTAGACAAATGGTACAAACTTTCTTTATCTGATACATCAGTTATTTTCCTATTTATTGAAAAATTTTTTAGCCCTATTCCAAACAGAATGGAATGGGGATAAACTAATCCATACAGGGGGCCTTGTTATTTTGCATTCTGGTGTCTTGGTATCTCTTTAAGACAGAAATATGAATTCTCTTAATTCTAAACAAGCCAAGTCTAGACTTTAAAGCCTCTTAATGTCAGGAATTAAAACAATGGCAATTATAATAGTAATATTTTTGAAGTAGTTTTAAGTGTTTTAGTCAATTATGCTGCTGATAGAAAGTCAGTTGTCTTTGAGTCATTAATGAAAACATCGGAAGCTGCAGTCCATGCTTACATTGAAGTGTCACTGACTCTTGGAAGTAATGCTGTGACACAGGAGGTTATGTCCAAGATAAATTGCAAAGTACTTTTAAGTGTAATATGTATTGCTACTGTATTTCTGGTTTTTACTGATCTAGAGGACTAAGAATTCTGCTGGCTAGGTTCTTAGCTGGAATGATTACTGTGGTTAGAACCATGTGCTTGGGTCAAACATCTTGGTTTAAAAACATGTGAGTAATAGATCTGGTCTGGAATTCTGAGGTAAATCCAAAAATTTCTGAAATTCTGAAAGAGAAGTTTTCCACTGCTTCTGAATTTTCACTCCTGAAAAGAATTCTGTATTGAAATCTAGGCACACAAAGTCCTTGCCTTCTCTAGGGTTTCATTTTAGACAAGAAATCTACTACCTTGTGGAGGGAAGCAGTAGGATGGAGTGCTGTTCTTGTGAAAGATGGTCCTTGAGAGGACTTCTCCCAGATTACTGCTGCAAAGGTTTACAGAAGGCTTTTGAATTTTTCTGTGAAGATTCAGTAAGAATGCCTAAGTGATACCCTGAAGCATCTTTGCCATACTACTGTATTGAAAAAGGGGATTTCTGTGCCCAAAATAGACTGCACCCTCTCTGATGACTCCCTGTTCATCTCTTAATAGGTCCCTTATGAACTTCATGTATTTGAACTTTACAACTGTGTTAAATCCGTAGCCAAATAGAAACATTTTTAGAGCTACAGCTCCATGTTGCTTTAATAGCTGCAATACTGCATTCCCTGTTCCTGACAGTCGCTTTCTCTGCTTCAGCTTTTTCTTCTTTGCATATTTGGTGAATTGGTTCCCCTTCACTGGCTTATGACTTGGCCAAATACCAAAGAAAGGGGGAAGCCTGGTTACCTGCAGGCAATATGTATCTAATGGAAAAATTGTTTCCTGTGAGAATATGCCTGTGCATATGTATACAATTTTTTGTTGAGATCTTGGATAACATATATAATTGGTTTTTGAGTGTATTTGAAGGAATAGCAGTCATAACAGTAATGAGCAACAGAAGAATCTGTTCCTAACCAGAGAAAAAAAAAAGATCTCTTCCCATACCATCAGCAATTTTAAAAAGCCCTTAAAGACCATGTGATTTAACCAGGAGTGTTAGCACTCATGCAGATGCCACTCACATGCCTGTTTTTGCATATTCTCTTCTACTATCTTAATATACGTTACTCAAAATGATGTAGTGAATACCTTCCTCTGATTTTATATAACGTAATGGCAGATGTGTGTCACTCAGTGTAGATTACTAGAAAATATACAAAGCATCCTTTTTTTTTTCTGGACTGGGAGTTTAGAAGGCACTGTATTGATCATTGCAAGAAGAACCAGTAGTGTTAGCAACAGTCTTTGGTCTTTACCCATTGACTGAAGTTATTACAGTGGGAGTAACATAACTGCAGTGACAGCTGGGAGAAAGCCCAGAATACTGTGATAGGAACAGGATGTTCTTCAATGGCTATTGCATCATGTTCCTCAGAAATGGGAGAGCAGGCACCAAGTGAGAGCTGATCACATTCAGTAATTAATGATTTAGAGCATTCTTAAATCTTGCAGGTTAATTATGTAAGATTTTCATATTGATTAACTACTAATACTGTAGGAAACAGGATAAATTAATTTCCAATAGGTAATGAGATTTCCATTAAATTTTGCAGTGTATTGTAGTCCTATGAGTCATATATCCAATAAAAATAGTACATTGTGGTAACCCTTTTTTGTACATAGTATTCTTATAAAGCCTTGCAATAGGGATGAATTAATTTGCATTGCTAAGCAGCACTAAAGCAGGGCACTCTTTCTACTGACAAGTTCTTGAAATCCAGGGAAAATAAAGATTTTAGTGGCTATTTCTATAGTCTGAATATGTGTGATAATCATAGGTTTTTAAAATCTAAAATCTTGTAAAATCTAGAAACAAAGCCATTTCAAAGATCAAAATGCAAAGTTTAATTAAGCATTCAAAAATAGATGACTGGTTTCAAATTTCCTTTTATTTTTTAGTGTTAATATTCCCAAACATCATATGACCCCAATGATCATAAATCACATTTCCTTTCTGTAACTATTCTTAATGATACTATACTTAGTTTCTGTTTGGGATTGTGCTTGGCAGTTGTCTTCTGAAACAGTTTTTGCAAAATTCAAGCAATGGAAAGGAAACAGATGTAGGATATACAGCCATTATAAAATTTAAAGGCCTAAAGTTCATTAAATGCATTGAAACATGAATATCTTTTTCAGATCTCTTTAAATTTTCAAAATTAAACTTAAAAAATGCCACCTAGACACACTGAGCTTGAGTTCTATATGGAGCAGCTTTACCTAATTTTAAAATCTTTCTTGCTTATACTACTGTGATTATCAAATGATGGCCAGTAAAGCAACCCTTATAAAAGAAGTCCATATTCCATACTGTGAAGGCCATTAGAGGAAACTCCAGGTACAGCAAAACAGCACAGATATGCCATCTAGCAGTAACTCTTAGAAATGTTCTAATCTTGAACAGTTTCTTCTTACAAGATACTGCACTTTTGAGTAGGAGAAAGGAAAGATTTTATATCCAAGTCCCTTCCCTGTAGCTTCCTTCTTGGTGAATGTCTAGCCACCCTGCTGGAAATAAATCTTTGATGAAATATATTATCATGAATATTTTTTTGTATTTTTCTATGTAAATACAGAGAAAAAATAGAATTAATTAAAAATATAATATTTAAGAGGTATCTTAAATTGATGCTCAGTAATTAGCACTAAGAGTGTGAAAATTTGTCATTACTAAGCTGTATTCCATTTGCAAAAGAAAGATTTCCTCACCTGGTCAACAGTCTATATCAAGTCTAGCAGGAAAAAAAAAAGAATTCAAAAGCATGGGCAGTAAATTACTATGGTTGAAGTAAAACCTTCATGTTCCAGAGAGTTAAGAATAAACTACATATAAATTTTTGTTACATATTTTACCATAAGATGGCGATACTTAAACACTTTACTATCAGTAAATAACTGAGTAAGTTTAGCATAGCATCTCTGTCATAATAGGAGTGCCTGTGGACAGCAGTCTTTGAGTTGGTGATGGCCCAGTATTAAGTCAGAGCTTTTTTTTTCTCCCAGGCATTCGTTTAAAATAGTTCAGTAAAATAAATTATTACTTGAAAATTATATAGGCCATGAATAGGAATGTATTGTGTATACTTGAAATGTCTGTTGAATTTGTATTTTTTTGCTTAAAAAAAGCCTATAAACATTTTTACATATATAATTTTTCATAGAAATATGAAATATATTGTTCATTGTCAAAAAGATCAATTATGTGCCATGTGGCATCTTTTTTATGCTTAATGTGGTATAGCATCTATTTGATCTCACTTTTTTTTATTTATGAAAACCCAATTTAGCTCTGGTAGACACAAGATTTTGACTAAGGGCTCTAATTTTAATCTAATCTTAAGGACTTCTGAGCTTTTTTATTCCTCACCCTTGACAAAGTCAAAAGAGCCTGTAAAGAACATTGTAATATCCCTGGAAATGTCACACAGAGTGATGAATAAAAGGCCATTTTCATGCCTTCTGCACAGTAAGGCACAGCAAAAAGGGCTGGAAGCAAAGTTTCAAAAGTTAATTTATGCCACTTCATTCCAGTGCCTCATCCTGTTTTTTTCAGTGCTGGATGGTGACAGACACATAAGATGGAGCATTTCTTTCCACTGTTATTCTGGGGCCCGAATTAAAAGAGGAATTCTACCAGCTGTTTGTTTCATGAGTGATTTTACTCTTCTGTGGATAGTGATACAAATTTTGCTTCTCCTGCTTTCAAGAAGCCTTTCTAAGTATTTAATAGATCTCACTAAGGGTAACAGAAGACAGAAAAATAAAGAAAATGAATGTCTGGAAAACTGTAATTATAATTTGAACATGTGCTGCTATTTGTACAGATGTGAAACTCTTGTGCGTGCATTGCCTGATGAGTCTCTTTACAGACATAGCAATAGCTGATACTTTTCAATAGCTCCGATTTAATAGAATTGATATAATAGATTTTTTAGGTAATGCTATTAATCACCTCCTGCTTTTTTAAGTTGCCACTGTCTTACTGATTGAAAAGCAGTCAGAATACTGCATCTGTAAATCAGATTTCCACTGAATTGCTTTCTGGGTTCTGTTTTATGTTTTTAAAGGGAGCATTCCTTCCATGTTGTTGGAAATTCAGTACATACTTGTATATGATTAATTTATGTGATTAATACCTTTATTTTAAAGGAAAAGCCTGCCAGAAGAGCTGAACATTGCCTCACACGGTTGTCTGGTGCCGAAATGGTAGCATTAAAATTACATTCACCAGTACACAATATAAATTGTGGCAACATGGTACAGACTGCTGCTGGTAGTGGACTGCAATACTATAAGAATATTTTCTCAATGTTGTTCACAGTTACAAGACTGCATGGCAGAAGAATATAAATAAGTTCTATGTCCATAAAAAACAGCACTACAGATACCTGCAGACCTAGGGGCTTTCAGTCATTACTGCTCTTAAGTGGTATAGTGCAATTCCGATTTTTAAAATAACTTAACCTGAAATCTCCTTCACAAACCAGGCTGCATGGTTAAAACATGTTTTATCATTTTATCATCATTTCAGCATCAGATGCGACCTGAACACATTTGAAAATAACGAAACTCTAAAGCATCCCCGAGCGTGCTTATAGTACTAAATTCAGTGTCTTCACGTGATGCCTCCGGTTCCACTCTAAACAAATTTATTTCCAGTGGGAGGCTGTCCATCCCTGCTTCCAGCGCCTCGCTGTTTCCCCGGCACTGGTGCAGTCACCCAGCGCTAGAGACGCCTCTTTGCCATGAGTGGGATGGGTCGCCTCTCGTCCCAGTGGGACAGCTGCCGGCCTTGGACAGCTGCCGGCCCCGGGCAGCGGGGAGCCCGCACCGCCGGCCCCGCGCTCCGCGCTGCGGCGGACACAACTCCTGCGGGGGGCGGCGCGGGGGGCGCGGGCAGCTGCGAGGTGTGCCTGCTCTGCGCGCCGGTACCGGCGATGATATGGGTGCTGGGGATGTCAGAGGTACAGGTGATGCCATGGGTACTAGGGATGCTATGGGTACTGGGGATGTCATAGGTACAGGGGATGCCATGGGTACCAGGGATGCTATGGGTACCGGGGATGTCATAGGTCCAGGGAATGCCATGGGTACCGGGGATGTCATAGGTACAGGGGATGCCATGGGTACAGGGGATGCCATGGGTACCAGGGATGCTATGGGTACCGCGGATGTCATAGGTTCAGGGAATACCATGGGTACTAGGGATGCTATGGGTACCGGGGATGTCATAGGTCCAGGGAATGCCATGGGTACCGGGGATGCCGTGGGCGCCGCCGCATCGTGCCCGCAGCCCCCTGACCGCGGGCGGCCGCGCCGCCCCGCCTCGGGCCGGGAATCCCGGGGCCGGGGACAGCCATTCCCGCCAGAAGCTCTCCCGCCTGGCCGATCGGACAGCCAAGGACACGCGCCCGCCTGTCCCCGAAGCCACCCAGCGCATCGCCCGCTCCCGCAGCCCCGGTGTGCGGGCCGGCTCCGCCGCGGCGCCGGGAGGACTTGGCGCCCGGGCGGCTCCTACCTTGGAGGGATCGAGGCCGGCCAGCAAGGACAGCAGCAGGAGGTTGAGGATGCTGGCGGCCGCCCGCATCCTGATGCCGGGGCTGCCTC
>JAWWMO010000005.1:19493306-19528193 GCA_035047845.1 Dendrocincla fuliginosa
CCGCGGGGTGCCACCGCTGCCGCCCCCCCCGCACCCCAACGCGGGTCATCGGCCCGGCCCGCGGGGCGGCGGCACCGGGAGCACGGGGGGCGGGCCGGGGGCGCTGCGAGGAGAGCGCTTTCCTCAGGGGGATCCCCCCCCCTTCGCTCCCACGCCTCGAAAGTTAAGCCAGGGCTTGAGGGAGCCCTGGTGACGGTGCAGCCACCTCTGCCCTCCAGCTGGACCATGGGCCAGCAAGGCACCGTCGTGTGTCCGTGGTTTGGCCGGGGCGCTGAGGGGCGAAGTCCGGTGTAGAGGTGGGCTGGTGGAGGTCACTGGTTGAGGAATCCCTTGAAAGCCTTCCCAAGGACATGTAACACGCAATCAGGTTCCCTTTTCTGCACATCAGGCAGCATGTCTGCCGTCAGACGGCACTGCCTTGCCAAGGCTCGGGGTGAGCTCCTGTCTGCCCGTGCAGGTTTTCCAGCGCAGGCAGGGGTGTGATTGGCTTCCTCAGGGGTGCGCGTTCAGCACCGCTGAGTATGGCCCAAGTATAAATAACAGCGCTATCCTGTTAACGTGGGCAAAGTATGTTAATGTTTCCATTATTTTCCCTTAGGACACTCAAGCTCAAGATCTATGGTCTAGGGTAATCTTATTTATGGCATAGCCAAGGTTATTATAAAGGTGTTCTTCAGCTTTGCATGCTAAAAATGAATTAGCTTTACAGTTAGCAATTTTTTGGTCTTAACTTGATTCTCTGGTGTCTACCCTGTGCTTCAAGAGCTAAGACCACTGCTGAAAGACAAAAGGAGCAGAAATTATTCTGCTTACCTGCCATCTGGAAAGATTGCATATCCTTGGCATGGTGTTCCCAGGTCAAAATTGCCAACTTTTTCTGCACTGTTTTCTATTTTTAAATTTCTTCTAAGATTAAAGTAACTGGATTTTCTTTTATGAGTGAATTAAAGTTTATGTTTATGCTAGTATGTTTTAGACATCCCGTTTTGGTAATCTGTATCTTTTACAAAGATACAGTCTTTCATTTCCTCAGAAGGTAGATCTACAAGGTATGTTTCGTTATGACAGGGAAAGGAAATTACAGAATTTATGAATGAACTTCCATTGATATTCCAGGATCAACAATGGAAAGAGAATCTCCTCTAATATAGACTCTAATGAATTACCTCCTACAAAGAAAATATAAAAGATACAGAAAAGAGATTAGTTAATATTTTTTCTGCAGAAAAGATGTAAAAGCTCTATTTTCTGGGTAGTAACACAAAAAAAATATAAAAAGGGACAGCTGCATATATTCATGTGGATTCAATATTAAGTAAGGATACTAAAGCACTGAGACCCTCAGGTTCTTCAAAGAACAAAGAGAATGGTGTTTTCACAAGAAACAATTTCATATGAAAAAGAACATAGATTCTAACACCACAAAGGCAGGATTTAGATCTTTTCTAGAACACCTCAGTGAACTAGTTCTCTAATTTTCCCTACCTGTATTTCCCCCACACTTTTTTCCTTTTTTTTTTTTTTTTTTTTTTTTTTAATTTCATCATAGATACATGTGTAAGAACCATTAAATTGATCATTTTTCCTTTTCCTGCTGCTTCCTGGAATATCTGTCTTTAAAATCAGTAAAACACTGCAGACTCAAGTTAAAAATAAAACCAGTGATTCCCCAAGCCCCTAAAGACATGAGCCTTCAGATCTCCTGAACTTTGGAGATACTTGTGTGTGTTACAAATTAATAATTTGAGATATGAAAAGGTACCAAGTAGGTTTAAAAAGTATAGCATGAAACGACCCAATTATTTTCTGCTTGATTTTCATAATCTATTAAGAAGAAAATGAAAATATGTAATAGATTTATTCCTCCCCCCTCTAGCAACCTGACAAGTAATTTTTTTTTTTTTGCCAGAAAAGACTGTCTGGAGACTGGTGAGAATCACTAGCAATTAGTACCTGAAATAATTGTGTTTGTTAAAGTGTATCTGAAAAATTAACCAAAATTCAATTCCTCATGAGGAGTTTTTATTTTTACTGTATGCCATGAAGTGTCAAGGAAATGCCTAATTGTGAAGATCTCTCTCTATCAAAGCATTTAATCATCCTTAAAGTCTACGAAATTCTATGTAAATTGCATTTCTTCTCGAATTCTTTGTATGGAGCTGGCTGCAGTCAGGGTAAACACTCAGTTAGAGAAAGGAGAAGGGATATCAAAAGCTTTCCTGCAGTGTTTATTGATAGTAGGTGACATCTGAGAACTTTTTAATTATGGTCAAATATCAAATATTTTTTTCTAGGCAAGAAAACTTTCCATGAAATCAGTCTTACACTTAATGTTCCATGGGTGCTGAGTTTTCTACTATGTTGGGAAGGTGGTGCAGATTTGGAATTTTAGGCATTTTCCTGATTAACAGAATGAAAAGCTTAGGGAATTAGAAAGAGGGATTGAATGCTGACTTGTTGACTTTAAAAGAGTTAAAATGTCCTTGAAGAGGATAAATGTATCTTTCACTACAGAAAATATTTTGATGTCTCAATGAGACTAAAGAGAGAGGATACAAACAAAATTAAGCTGTCAATGATACAGAAGCTAAACCATTATGTTACATCTTGTATTTGATTACATTTGTAAAGAACCTGTGAGAAACAAAACACTTGAAGTGTTGTTAAAACATGCGATGGATTGGAAAAGCAGCAAAATACTATTTAATTTAATTTAGCCAGTGAAGGGTATATAGGTGTTTAATGAAATACAAGAATATTGCACATGTGGGAGAAAATTGAGGACTATTTTAAATTATTAAATGTGCTAATATTTGAATAGATTTTGCTTCAGATTGAAATATAATTTATAGTTATCAGTCATATAAGCACAGTAATGTTTGGATTCTGTCAATACTGCTCCATTCATATTGCTATATTAGTGAGTTACAGTATTGAAGTGAGCTGTTAGAAGTAGATTTTGTCAGTGTAACTGTCCTAGTGATGATTACTTTTCTAAACAGAGTATTTTTTAAGGTCTACTAATACCTGAAAAATTTATTTTGTTTTTCTGGACATTATCAAAATTAAGAAGTGACTAAACAATTATTGAAAATAAATTTGGCAGTTGATGTTTTTCCTACTTCCTGCTCTCTTAAAGTGAATCTTTTAAAAGAATTTTTGTTACGTGGAGTTTTTTCAGGAATTTGTCTGTGAACATTATCTTCCTTTGTGTATACCACTAGAAGAGTGAACTGAAAATAGTTAAAATTCAAGTTTCTAAGGAACTGCAATACTGTTATTTCGCAGTGAACTTGCTGTCAATGCCAGTGTGAGGTAGAGTGCTGTAGATCTGTATCGCTATAATTGTTACTGGCTTCCATGGCAAATACTGAGTTGTACGGGACAGGTGTATGGAAATACTTAGTTACGTGATGAAGTGGACAGGTTTAATAGAGAACCAGAGAGTCAGGTACCTCTGACACTCTCTATGACCAATCTATATTTAGAATTTACTTATATTGAAGTTTAAATTTGACCTGAATTTTATTGGTGAAGAAATGGTAGTAGTGAAGTATTCTCAAGTATTCACAATTCATATGAAATACAACAGACTTAATTCTGTGGAAATGTAAGTTGTATATAAAGCTAACATCAATATTTTTAAACATTTCCTCAAAGTGATTCCATTTGCTTTATTTTTCTTTCAGACACCATACTTACTTTTTTTTTTTTTTTAAATTCAGGACTTCATTTATGCATCAGAAACAAATCAGTAAAATAATTCCCTTTCTGGCCTTTCAGAAGTTAATATAATCTTTAGAGCACAATATAGCTATAGTATTTTCAGATTTACAGTTCAGTTATATTTATATTTAAATTACTCTAGAAGTAGAAATGAGAAAATGTAATTAAAGATCACATCAGTCTGAATGTCACTTTATAAAAGTGACAGCCTCTATAAAGAACGCTTATCTACCCAAAATGCTTTTCCTAGAAGGTTATGGAACTCTGCTCACGAACTTTCTGGTATTTTTTGCTTCCAATATGGACAAGTACATTACAACATATCCCATCAGAGTGGCCTTTAAGTCTGTTTTGGGGTTTGTGTGACTTTTATAATTTAAAATATCATAAAACTTCAGGATTAAGATTCTCTTCTACAAGATCCCAAAGAAAGTAAATTTATTCTTGATGAACTTTCTGATGTGAAACTTGGAGAATTAAGGTTGAAATATGTTTTATTTCAGAATTCTAGTGCAGACAGTAAAATCTAGTCAGTTTTTTGAAAATAAGGAAGGTATGATTATTCAATATGAATAGGAATAATATGATTTTTAAACAGTAAAATCTCAGTTGGCGATAATTAAAATTGACTATTGCATCTTAAAATACATAATTTGCAGCCTGTCAAGGTGCAATTAAAGTTGGGCTAAGTAGCTGATTAAGTCCCCAGCTAATTCATAGGAATCTGTAGAATGTTTAATATTAAATATTTCTTCTAATTTATGTATTTTTGATGTACTTTGCAAATACGTACTGCAGAAGTAATGGCAGTATGCTGTATGATGACACGTCTGAATTTACTTTGATAGTAATTCTCTAAACATTTTAAAGCAAGCAAAACTGGTGTGTGTCTCATAGCATATATGTGAATATTTATTCACCAAAGTGTCATGGTAAAGAGGCTGCTTGCAATATTCCAGTGGAACAACATGATATTTATGCGAATTGAAATGGCCAGAGTATCCTCAACTGTTGTTCATTGGTGAGTTCCCAGGGCTCAGCATCTTGCAGGACTGGGTCTCAAAATAATAAAGTAATAACAAGGGATCATTACTAAAAGCTCATTTGCAATACCAGTCTTTGCCATAACCACTTAAGGGCACAAGTATTGGAAGAAAGATTAGATCATGATGATAAATGATGGTGCAAACATTCTGATGGATATTATCTTCTGTTCTATTTTAAGGTTTTTGGATGTTACCATCATACCTGATATTTTTCCCCAAATTCTGCTAGAATGGAGGAAGAAAAGTTTACAGAAGAACTTGTCACTAAGACAAATGAGCTTAAGAAGTGGGTGTTTTCTGTAGTGCAGTAGTTCATTGCTTTTATTTTTAATAAGTTTCAGTTTTTAAAAGAACCTGGCAGTATGGTGCTATTTGTGGTACTACTGCAATATTCATGGTTCTGTCCCATATAGCCAAGGGCTTGTTATGGCTCATGACATAAACTCAGGCACTGTTAGGATACTCTTCTATAAGTTGGCACATATTTGATATTTTAATTCTAGATGGATGTTAGAATATAGTTTACCTGAAAAAGTAATTGTTAAAGATGATGCTTACTGGAATTCTCCAGGTGCTTCTGTAGGATTAGATTTTGAATACTGGTTTAGGTTCCTGGCTGTGATATGTGTCTCAGTATGCTCTCTGAGATCAGTTCCTGTAACAGCGTGAATGGTGGTGATCTGCACAACTGGCTTGTCTCTTTAGCTGTGGACAGGACTTGGAGCAACGTGTCTTATCCCTCAACCTATCTGAAAAAAAAAAAGGTGCTCTATTTCCCATCAGTATATATTTTTTTAACCAATGTGATCTGTATTATGTGGGGTTTTGTGTATATGTGTATAAACTGCTCTGTAGATCAGTTTGATATAAATTTTAATTGCAGGAACAGTAGTGTACAAATTACTAAGTTTTCCAATCTGTCGGGGTTTTATTGAAAATCAGATAGAAAAAAAATGTGGTTTTGGTAGATCTCTGCTTTTTATTCAGAAGCTAGCTGTAGTCTTTGTATGAATGGTATCAAACTTTGTCATAATTAGTTATTTTTTTTTAAATGTCACTTCTCTGTGCTGGCCCCTGACCATTGTTTTTCAGGAACGTCATCTTATGCATGATTGCCATTTTTTATTTTTTTTTTTTTTTAAACTTTTATTTTCTTGTCTCAAGCTAGAGAGTTCTTTAAATCAGAGTAATACTAAGGTTTGCCAGTGAGGTACATAAACTGTGAACTTCCTTGCTCACATTCACACTGCACAAGTGTTTGTGTAAATCTAATGATCTTTTTGGATAGAACCTCACTTCACCTGTTAAGCAGTGGACTCATACCTAAAGTTTTATTGATAGTCTCCTTTCTAGTTTGAAACCTGAGGGTGAAAAGAACCCCGTGAGATACTACCAGTTCTCTTACAGAATGTGAACAGTCTTTATTTGACTTGCGAATGAAAGGTTTGGTAACAGATTTTTTGGAAAGCAACACAGCTTTTCTTTCAGGGAGAGTGGTACAAATCCCTTGCTGTCATATTCAGCAGA
Organism: Dendrocincla fuliginosa; assembly: GCA_035047845.1. NCBI lineage: Eukaryota > Metazoa > Chordata > Aves > Passeriformes > Dendrocolaptidae > Dendrocincla > Dendrocincla fuliginosa. The sequence goes on from JAWWMO010000005.1 coordinate 19,499,606, forward strand.
TGGCAGCATGCATGTTAACTGGCTGGGTATCTGCTCAAATGTTTTAGCTGCCGTACCATATTGACGAGCAAAGTAATTAATTTGTCAGTGTCTTTAAGGTCAATCACTGTGGAAGTTTTCAGTGTGTTAATATAAAAAATCATATTTACCCTGAGGGCACACTGTCACAGCAGGTAGGAATTAATTGTGGAATTATATAATTTTCTCCCTAGAATACAACTGTATTCAAAGAAGGAAAACATAAAACCAGTAGAGTACAATTCAGAACCCCAGTGTTGAAAACATTAAAACACAAATTTAACATGTCCACACATGCATGTCTAAGCACTACCAGGACATGAAAGGTCATGCAAAAAGAAACCAAAAAAGAAAAGGGAAAAGTAAATGTTTGCACATGGATTATTCAATAGCAATACTGACATAAGTTGAATTTGGCCAGTTTTGATAATAGTGGCAGATCAAGTGTGATGTAGATGACACATTATCAGACTCCTGAATATGAGCAATGAAGGCATGTGATAACTGTGTGAAACAAATTGCCATGTTGGGTAGAAAAAACCCTCCGTTTTTCTAATCTACACACAAGTTTGCAACGATGGTGTTTTTTCATTGTAGTGTTCTTATCAGACTTGCAGAAACAGGAGTGATGGGGTACAGAATACCAAAATCTAGAATGCTATCTGAATTTTTCAGCTATGCTGAATTTTGTCTAGAACTCTTAAGGTGAACGCTTACGGGTGAAAAATGCTATAGACCTTGGATTATTGATGAATATTGGAAATACTCTTTTTTAGCTGTTCAAGCAGCATTTCTTCCATTTGTGTGAGTTTGTAGAGACAATTTTAAGGCCTGTTGATGGTATTGGTGTAGTAGATATGAAGGGAAATTGGTATCTCACTATCTTACATTTATTTAAGAATGGCTAATGAAATATTAGATTTGTCTGACAAAAAAGGATCATTATTGTGTGACCTAAAAAAATCAATCACACTACCGTTAATTTATGAGTGCATAATACTAGATAATACCAAGTGCTGCACACCTCACAAGAAATCTTAAAGCTAAAATTTGTTCAGAAATCTGCATGAAAATTTCCCAATGAGTAGATATTTTTATATAGTCACAGATGATTGGCAATAAAGGAACATGCTATTTTTGCTCAGTGATTTAATGAAAAAATTACTAATTACAATTTAAGCACTTTCTGAAGCAGCTGATCCTGGAGAGATTTATATGCATGGTTATAAACATGGATAAAGTTGGTAGGAATGTCAGCCAGTGAAGTTAATAGGAATGTTGTCTGTCTGTATTTCCATCCATGTGAAGTGATGGCATTTATTATATCTCAAATGAAACGCGTTTGTAGATCTTTAAAAAAATAGGATCTTAATTTACTTTTTTTATTCCCCCAACTCTCAGAACAAAGTTCTAAACCATTTCTGACTGCAGATTTTTTGTGTTAAGAATGGATGCAGAAGGTATTTGTAACTATAATGTACTTTTCCACTTGGTCACTCTTGGTTCCAGTTTGGCAGTGCAGTGACTCAAATAATTTGCCAGTTGATTCACATCTCTCCTTATCTAGCAGACAATGTAATGCTTAGGTTGGCTCTAGCAGATGTACGGGCCATTTAAATTAACAGCAGGAGAATTTCTCTCAGCCATATTTTGGTGAATATTGCTATCAACCAATACAAATATTGTAAGGTTTTATTTTGTTATTTCTTTTTTATTCTGAAGCTTTATTTGATGTCTTATTAAAATGTTTGCCAGTTTGGTAAAGTCAGTATAACATGAGACTGTTTTTTACCTTACAGTTTTATAATGAAGACTAGAAATTTTATGAGGGGATACAGGGATGTGCATAAACTTGAGCTAGGTTTCTAGTAAATACAGCACAGTCATAAAGAAATAATATTGTGTTTCTATTCTGTTTTTCGTACTGTAGAGGCTTTCTTTCTACACCTATCCTTTGAGAATTTAGTTTCTGTAATATAGAGTGTAATGGTTTTTTTCCCAACTAATTGATTTCTGCAGTTAATACGGGGTGTGAGCCAGGTGGATCATCTGGAAAAGTCAAGAACAAACTATTATAATATGTTTAACAGGATTTAGGGAATACAGTGCACAAATCAGTATTCCTTTTTTTGTACAAATATATTAGTTTGTTAACTGATTAAAGGAGACTGGAGAGAAAGGAAAGCTTTATTCACATAATAACATCTATTTTTCTTTTGTCTGTGTTTAAAGGCAAACATTTGCTTTCTCATGTTTGAACTTGTTACAAAATGCCAGTGTAAAACCACAGCTCTGAATATTAATGTAACATTGCAAGAATGAGATGACGAAAGAGAAATAATTACCTATAGACCTGGAAGTCTTTAAAAGTCTTTTCACAGACAGACTTTAAACATTAGTTTTTGTTAATTCATTCAGCCACAAAAACCAAGTTTGGGCCACTGTAAGTTTTCAATTTGATTCTATTATAGCTGTCACTCAGCTGTGCTGAGATGCTCACAATCAAATTAGGGATTATTGGCACTGTTTAGGGCTATGCTACTGAGTATTTTGCATGTAAATCCATTGCTGTGGAAATTCTGTTTACTTTATAGAAATGATCATGTCTGTCCAAATTATTATAGTCAGTTTTTGTGTGTAGACATTTCATACTTTAATGCAGTTAGGCATGGTGTGAAAAAGAAGGAGAATTTCTGAGTGGACAGAACGGCAAGGTGAACCAGGAAGAGAATGATAACAGCTTATAAATTTTTAATGTCTTACAAATTCTCTATGTGAATTAGTTATTTGGAAAGTTACTGAAGTCCTCACTGTGTTAATAAAATATTTTCTGTGGGCATCTGCTGGTTTAATTTAATAACTGCGTGCTAGAAATCACAGAGAAGGCACACAGTGGCTCCAGACAAACTTCTGACAGGGGTTGAGTTAAACCCCTGAATCATTTAGTTGAGAAGGTGCTGTTTCCATCTGCCAAGCAACATGTATGGGATTTCTGTTGCTAAGGTACCAGGCTTAAGTTTAGCAGGAAATTATTAGTTATGTTCTAAAATGTAATTTTCCAATGAATTGTCTTCCCCTAAATGAAATTAACAGGCATTCTGCATATTTTCTTTGTTCAAAGCCACAGAACTAAAGGATCTTGATTTTATTATTCATCCCTTTAAACTGAGAAAATGTGTTGGCTAACTAGATTTAGAAAATTCTTTGAAATATATTGACATTACTCTAAAAATTAAAAACTCCTTATTTCAATCAAAGCTCTATAGAAATCTTGCTAAAAGATTTTTAATGGTCTTGCTTTTTCCAAAGTATTAAATGATAGCTTTTAAAAACATGCTAAGGATTTTAATGTGACTTAGGTCTCCCATTCTGTGAGAATGACTGAAACGAGGTCAAAACAGGATCAAAGGCACTCATATAAGACAAAAATCAGGTATAAACAGTCGGTACTTTCTCAAGAAGCTTTGCCTAAGACAACAGGTTTCTAAAGATGTCAGAACTCTCCAGGCTAGTAAAGGAACATACTAGAAGTACTTACATAAAATTTTTCTATTTGTATTTCAGAGCTTCAATCTGTAGTCTTCAGAGTAATATGCAGTTAGATTGGTTGAAGAGTTGCATAGGAAACTGTTTATATTAATTTTTTAAAATACATCTGGAGCTTATGTACACACAGAGAAGACTAGCTGAAACAGTTTTCCCTGCTTTGCTAAACATTTTTCAGTGTTTGTGAGGAAAAATGGAGTTTGGTAACTAAGAGAATGTATTCTAAGGAAATCTTTCCTGTTAGTCTTAATATTTTCTGACCTCATCATTTACAGATTTTTTAAAAAAGTTTGGAGTCCCGTTCTGGACAATGTTTACACTGCAGATATTTATTAATTATACACATAGCAGTAGAAGGGGGTTGAAGGTAAAAGAAGGGGAAGACTGTGAACGGAGGGCATAAAAACAGGGAAAATGACTAAAACAAAAAGTATTGTCTGACAAAGCAATACAGAAACTGAAACAAATCCAAAACAGTTACTTAAATTTTTCTTAACTTCTTATTACCTGTTTAGGCTAAAAAGCTCCAACCTTAAGCACACCCTGAATACACATACTTTACTGAATTTTTGATTATTTTGAATTACGTTCATTTTGAGTTTTAACTAAAACTGATAATGCAAACCCCCCAATTCCCATAGCAGTGTATTTGTAATATTTCTAATCAACACTTAATCAGCAAGGACTTGTGATACAACCCTGTTGCACAGATGTAGTTCTTTTTACAGATAAGGCATTTAATAATTACAGATGGTGAACTGACTTTAAATTTAGGAACCTTGGAAAGTTACTAATCATTAATTTGCAGTATGCTCTTCCCAAGGGTCTTGGTTTGCTTGTATGCTGACATTTAAGTCACTGTCAGTCAGTGTAAATGACATATATAATATATAATAGGCTGAGAGAGCTCTATCTATTGTGTAGGTAACACTGAGCCCTAGGAATGTTTAATGTCACTTAATTTTAAGCAGAAGAAAACAACCCCTTAGGATATGGTGGTTGTGTTTTGTTTTTCTTTTTTTAAATTTTTGAGATGATGATGAAGTGTTTCTTATACTTTAAAATGTTTGTGTTGATGTTTTCATTGTCCCTCATATCTCAGCATTTGAGTCAGTCAGAATTGAATGAAAACTTTCTCTGAGGGTACAAAAGCAGAAGATGTCTTGAAGAACTCACACCTGCCATATGGCTATCATAAAGTAGCATCAACAAATGTGTATAAGCTAAACCTCAGTTAGGTGTAGCAAAGAATAAATACAACTAATTAGAATTTATCTGTTTCTACTTGGCCAGTGCAAAGTTTTCTCAATTCTTACTTTTCACCTGCGGTGCCAAGCTGAATGACTATATCTTTTCATTATTAATTGTGTTTATAAAAAATAGTGCAGTTTTGTGTTCTGGTTTCTCTCCTCAGCTCAGACCAGTAGCTATCCAGCTAATATATTTGGAACCTTGAGGTTAAGTCTAACTGTTGTTGCCAGCTGAAAACAAGGGAGTGCACAGATCCTGGGTTTCATTTTGTTTCCTCTATTAATTTCAGAGAAGTGGTTGTTGGAAAAAGTTAGTTTTCTATGAGCTACCCACATTGTGCTCAGTCACAATTTATATATCAGTGAGGTCAGGCACAATCTTGTTGGTGTAGCAGGTGTGCTCTCAGCACTATTTTTATATGTTGCTGTTGGTATGGTAGTCATTCAGATCACAGTGGTCTACATCATTGTAAATTAAATAAGAGATTAAATGAAAGCTCCTTATTTGTATTTGCTCTACTCTCCAAGTGTGGCATATGGTCTTGTACGGACTGGCAGTAATTTCTGTGCCAGCTTAAATACCCTAAATACCAACAGCATATGAAAACTAAGCAAAAAGAAGCATCACATGCCAAATGGAAAGTTAAGCACTGAAAGTATAAGCACATAGTATTGGAGTCTTTGTGTTAGTAACTTGTGAAAATCCATCTAATTTTTCACTCTCTTGTAGAAATTGAATGGCTCTAGGGCAGCCAAGCTTCAGCTCATGAATCACTTGCAACACTGAAGAAGTTCCTATTTCTTACCTGTTCCAACTGTGTTGTATATGAATCACTGCAGGAATATGCTAGTATGGGATCTGCTAAATCATATGAATTTCTCTGGGAAAAAATGGGTCAGGAGAAGTGAGGAATCCAATGTCATTTGGTTGTATTAGACTCAAGTGTAGATCCTGTCTATCTTTGCCCTGTGTATTCTTGAAGGAAGGCAGGGATCCTTTGGAAGATATCACCTCTGCCTTAGGAGAAACTGAGGAGCTCTTGAAGTTTCAGACCTCTGAAGATTTTAGCATGTACCTGTAGGAAGAAGACTATAAAGGACATTGATGTAAGGGGTAGGTAAGGAACATTTTCTCTGTCTTTTTATTCTGAGTTGACAGGATTTGGTAGCGTGGAGAGTCAGAATAATATTGATGACATATGCAGTAAGTTTCTGTGCACAAGATGGGATGTCTACAACACCTGTGCACACTCCAGCTTGAGCTCTATCCTGCAGTAAGATTATCACTTCCACCCTTCCTCCTTTTGGTTTAGTATGTGTTTGGGTTTTTTGAAAGCTTCAAGTGTGTTAGTCTTGCTGGGGTATGGGAAGCTTTTCCCCTCATCTCCAGGTTAGTGCAGGTTGGCAACTTCACACCAGCTAAAGCACTGTCTTTTCTGCTGATCAGATAGTTCAGGATGCCACGGTTCAACAGGTAACAAATAGAGGGCTGACACAGTTTGGCCAAAATGGAATAGGAACTTTAATAAGTCACCAGAGCACACTGGCATTAAAGTACAGTCAGTACACTGAGGGAGGAACTGGGGAAAAAGTTTCAAGGGAAGGCTGTGCAGTCTCAGCATCAGGGAAGGGGACTGATGACAATTTTCTCTCCAAGGGAAACAATCAAGATCCAACCACGATCAATGTAGCATGAGGCAGTGCTGAATTCATAAGGTTTTTGCTTAGCTAAACCATCTCTCTTGCATGCTGTCCTTCTTTCTTTGTGTCTGGTTAACAATTTAATTCCAACTACCCTTTGTTTAAAGTCGTGCTTGTTGAAGACTGAAATAACTCAGCTATGAAAATAATCATGGAATTAATTTTGATATTATTTGAAGTTTGGAAGAATACTTCCAAAGCTCCATCTAACATTTCAGACACAGAAGTACCATAGCCAACATATATATCAAAATGTGATACAAATTGTGGCTTCATAATTTAACAAGAACACAGTTTTTATTGTTCTTTATATCTAGGCTTGTATATGAAAGCAGGAGTGCGGGAATACCTGGGAATTTATTTCCCTTAAACTTCAGTATTACAAACAATTATTTAGGGCTCTCAGTGGACATGGTAGGGTGTGAGTCAATACCTAGCCCGTCAGTTCTGAAGACATGCGCCCAAGTACAGCTCTGTTCAACAGTAGAATGTATTGGATAAACTGGAACTTTATAGACATTCAGTCACTGAGCTGAGAGATCCAGGTTTTAGTATTATGTATGGCAATACCTTATCAACCTTCTGATCCTGCATTATGTACATTAGCTTTTTAAGATTAGGCAGAAAAAGATCATTTAAATTGTAATTAGTCTTTATAATGCTTAATGGATCAAAACATTTCCACCATTTCTTAGAAGTATGTGGAATACGCTGAATCTTGTCTTGCAGCTAAGAAAAGTGATTAAAAGGCTGCACGTATTTCACTGAGAGCATTGACATGTGTAAATCTAGTGAGGAATTTTTTATTACATTGAAAAAAAAGTCTGTAAGCCAGTTAAAAATTACAGAAGAAAACCACTAAAATGGGATGTAAAAATGTTTCCTGTCTGAAAACAGCAGAAGTATGTGCCAGCTGAAAAAAAATCAATGTTTGATTGATAATTTCATTATTGATTCTTTAGTTTCATTTGCATTTGTAAAATTTCATTGAAAATTCTTACGAAGCAACTCAGAATCAAAAACTTATCTTTTGTATGAACATGAAAATGCTTATCTAATATTCTCCTCAGTTTGACAGTAACCCTCCAGAAGTACAAGCAGACTAGGAATGCTGGCCAATGTCTAACTGTGATACATTCAAAATGATTGTGAGTGTTTGGAGGGACTGGGGAAGAAACCAACTTATTGTTGTGTGAAAAAAATAACGTGAAAATAAGATACAGCAGGTTTTGTGTTCTTTGATGACTCATTTTTAACAGCTCCATAACCACGAAGGAATTAGCTTTCTTTTAAATCACTATAGAGACAGTACTATCTGAAGAGGGCTTATTGCTTACTATCCTTCATGAAAAGATGTGGGTTTTAATGAAATATGCATAAAAGTCATTTTAGATATGTGACCTACATAATCATACCCATCCTGAGAGGCTAGGGTAGAAAATTATTCTATTCAGAATAATTAAACTCCCCCTTTGTATTATTTCTCATTAATTCAATATTCTTCTAAAAAATAAAGCTCCCACAACAGTTTTAGTAATCAGCTTTTCAGATTTATGAGCTATTTTTATGCTGTATTGTTCTGTGAGACAAGGCTCCGTGATCAATTGCCAGGTAACCGTTTCAGTCTTTTCCCAGCACCCAGCTAATCCAACACATTAAATTATTTTTAATTGAGTAACTTCATTATTCAAAAAATCTCCTTTGTCATAATTCTGTAAACATTAACAGTATCTTATACAAACAATTATCTAAATATAGTCATGGTGCTTCCTTCATCCCCATATCTCGTCTTGTGCAGAAAAAAAATAGTTCCCAAGCAGAGAAAGAACATACTGGAAAAATTAAAGAAGCTTATTATCATTAAAATTATTTCCCAAAATGAAAAACCAGTTTTATTTGCAGGTCCAGATATGAGACAGCTCTAAAAAAAATTTTTAAGGGGCTTGAAAGTGCTTTCAGTATACTTTTATCAAAAAATATTTGCAGTTGTTCTTCCTATCTGCAAGGAAATGTTCTGTCTTGAGCACTCATATATACACACACGTGAGAATGCAAAAGTAACGACTACAGAGAAGTGATTCAGGTAGGATATTTTTAGGTTGAAGTAAGGAAAAGATTATAGTGACAGTTTGCTGTAAAGCAGTATGTGTTATGGTACACAGAATTGTGGAATCATTGACATTAATGTTCATGCATTCTTAGTTGTGTACTTACAGTGCACCAGCTGCCTCCTTTTCAAGTAAAAAAATGGCTTTTTGAGATCAAGTGTTCTTCTCGAAACACTTCATTATTCCAGCAACAGTCACAACAATGCCTCTCCCAATAAAAAAAAAAAAAAAAAAAAAGGAATTGAGGTGTGTCTCTGGAAGGATCAAGAGGGACTGAGTGAGCGAAATGGCGTGAGTAATGCAGTAGCTACCTTTTCTACCGGATATTCTTGGTTCTCATAATGACTCTGAAATTCTTGGCATTCATGACAGAAGGAAACCACAGAAATCTTGGCCCTCTGTAGTGAAAACTTTATGAGTTCTTGTAAGAATCCTCCCACAGTAACAACATTCTTATTTTTGCCAAGGCTGAGAAAAAGGCATTCACATCATCTGACATATATATTCAAAGTTTGTTCCCTTGGTCACAACTTAGATATGCAGTATCTTGCAGCAGATTAAACAAGATAGCTGAGCAGCAATTACAGTTGATTTGTAGCTCTACATGCCCCTGAGGGCCAATCAGTATTAGTTCTGTAATTTTTTACCCAGTGGCAGCTCACATGGTAGACCTCATAGCACTGCTTTCTTTTCATGACCCATGCTCAAGGCAGGATCAGTTTCTACTCAGACTTCAAGCAGACCAGCTGCACAGCAGCTCACAGATCAGAAAAACCCTACTGATGGAAAGAGGAACATGCACAGGGCTTCAGTGAACAATATGGTGTAACATCACTTTAGAGAGTACAGACATCTGCAAAGGATGATTTAGAGCCTCTACAGGGAGTAATCAGAACCTGACCTGTATTAAAGGCAAACGTGGGGAAATCATCATAAGGAATAACAGTCTGTGCTAATCTGATTTTTTGTTTGTTTGTGTTTTTTTTTTTATAGTCCTCTGTGGGAGGCTTTTTATATTGGACAGCTCACCTGCTAAACTGGGTACCTAATTTAAGTATGTAAAATTAGGCAGTGCAACTGTCCCCCGGATGCTTCCTGAGTATCCATTGACCTAATAATACTATTAGATGCTGAGCTCTCATATGAATTAGTGTTTCTTTTTTTCTAGTAATGTTAAGTACAGTTTTGCTTTTCATTAATGAACTTTTGTTTAATTCTTAAGAAAATACATCTGATTCAATCCAAGTAATTCCCAACTAAAGCCTCCATCTTCTCCAACTGCTTATAAAACCTCCATTAGTGTGGTAAAAATCAAAGTTGTAACCATAGTGTGCTACCTGAAGACAATGTGGATAATAAATTACCCTTGTAGGTAGAATATAATAAATAATTTAAAACTTGCTAGATATACTCATATTTCACTGTGTAGAGTGATGAAGAAAATTTCTAATCTCATACGGAGAGGAATCCCAAATACCTTTCTTTGCCTTTGAAATTGGCAAATAGCATGTAAATGGAGGATATTAATGAAAGGAGGAACAGGGCACCCTGATTTTGCCTCCCTAGAGAGCTAGTGCTGATATTCTATGGCTCCTTGTTATAATTTATATGTTTTCTAGAAAATTGTGACCTTGTGGTAGTAACATTAATCCAGACTTTTCAAGTCAAAGGAGGGTTGGAATTCACGGAATTCATAGAAAGTAGATATTATGAAGAAGACAAAAGGCTAAATATGGATTTGACCTTTTGTTTGAAAATCCAGGAGTGATTGTCATTATGTAGTTCTTAAGCTTTTGAATCTTTCTGCTTGATAAAGCAATTTTATTCTTTCCCTTATGTGTCTTTTTGAAGAGCATAGGGTAGGCTTTTACAAATATATCAAGACAATACTTTGCTTCACAATATTGATTTATTGTTAATTGGACTAGAACCAGCTCTAAATACAGATCTTTCTGTGTACTCTCCTGTTACCATTTATAAAATAAAGAAAAATTAGATTATGGGAAATTGCACTTTTGGATTGGCCCTTTTCAGAGACAGAAGTGATAAATTCTCATGTCCATACTTCTTTTCTCTCACATACACTTCACTTGCTGCTCTTACATGCTGCTTGTAATAGAGTAGCAAGACTTGCCTAGTCCTATGTGATAGTCTTTTTGCAGATCCTAGAGCTGTGTTAGTCTGTTTGGCACTGGACATGATGGTTTATACAGCTGAATACTCCTTATGAACCCCAAATTATTTTGAAAGTCACTGCTTTCCAGAATTAGTCCCTCTCATCACCTGAAATTTATTCTATAATTTCTAGATGTAGATTGTCTTTGTAATACAGAAGATTTCATATTGATTAACCTGTGTCTTTGTTATTTACAATTTTACTTATGATTGTGGCATCATTCAGCTTCCCCAGTGATGACTTTGCATTTTCTTTTGGAACCAAGATACATATCTTGAAGTGTGCTGCTTCAAAAAGGGCCCAATGTGCCAGTTCCAGAGGCAGGGAAGACAGATACTTGGTACATCCCTTTATTTTGACAGTTCTGACTATGCTTTCCTGACAGCTTTTGTATTGCAGAGGTTCCCCAGCCTTCATTGTAAGAATGTAACTTTAGCCACTCAGTATTTGAAGGTTCCATTGTATTTTGAAGACCTGCTTTCTTCCACTCATCCTTCAATGTTGTTGAGGAATGGAGTTGAATGAGCTTCAGATGAACAGTACAGCATTTAAAGTTGTGCTGAAATAGATATATTTAGCCACTCTTAGTTTATCATATGATTCCAAACAAATCTTTTTCAGAAACTGTTATTACTGTTCTTTGAATGATTGGAATTTAATAGGTGGAATGCTCAAGAAGAATCAGAACAATTTCATTTATGTTAGGGGCTTCTCATTGTTCATAGAGGAGAAAAGTCTCCTACAACTTGTGTCCTGTAGTTGTGTGAGGAGTTGGGAGCTATCTAGCATAGTCAGTCTTTTTCCCTTTCAATTATCTACCATTTTTATGTCTGGTTCAGCTCTGGTGACACTGCTGAGCAAGCACAGCAGCTGTGACATAGTTACATTTAGTAAGTGCTGTATTCTGTGTGCTGAAATGTTGATCTTTATAATCCAGCAATTTAAAACTATTGTTTTGTTCTTTCTAGGAGTTTTAAAGAAAGTTTTCCAAGCAATAGGTGTGTCCTTATAGAGAAACTGATTTTTCTCTCTTTGAGCATTGTTTTTGATATCCTTTTCATCCTGGCATTCTCCCACACCATTTGAAAGCTGATCACGGTGCTCCAAGCAATGTGTCTGCCTGTATTTAAATTCAACAGCTATCAACTTAAATTATTGTGTCTGAACATTTATTTATTTTAGCATAAAGCCATTCTTCTCCTCTTCTCTCCTGTCTCCTCATCTTGTCTTCTTCCTTCTTTCCTTTTTCATTAGCAAAGACTAAAGTCTTTGGTACTCAAAGGAAATTTTGCATTTCCTCTATTTCCAGTGTAAATATATTCCATTTGGTTATGAAATTAATTTTAGATTAAAACAAGAAAACAGAAAAATTCCCTCCCAATTATGTTTATATGTTTGTAGTAGTGTAATAGTGGTTTTCTTCATCAATCACAGAAGCTTTCTGAAGCTTTAGTATTGTATTTTCTTGTGTATTTATGGATGAAATAATGTTAATTTCAAGCTATCCCTTCCATTTGCAAAACATAGTTTCTCACTGTGAGCATTTGTTTCTTTTTCTCTGTCCACAGTCTTTGAAAAGCTTATAAAGTACAGTGTGTAGATGAAGTTCACTCTCTTAGCATTGCAGCTATCTCATAAATGCAGGCCTAAATGTAGCAGGACAAAAATAGTTTAACACTGAAGGGACTGAAGTTGTACTAAAAGAATGGAGGAGCTGCTAACTGGCTATTGATACAGCCTCGACCTTCTAGTATTAGCTGTAGGGAATATTGAAAATAGCTATCTGGTAAGAATTTTAATTAAAAAAAACTTACATAACTTCACATTTTGCATAACTTAAGATTGCAACAGCTGATAAAAGAAAACTGCTGCTATCATAAATAAATACTCTGTGATGAATATTTAGCATGTCTCTTCAATCTAAGTAATTTTTTTGTTTATTTAACTTCTTCCTCTGTCTGATTCTCACCTAGATGGTTCTATTTTAAACAGGCACAGGGAAGAAATTAGTAATACCTGAATGTTTTCTTGGCTCAGCTTAAAAGCAGTGCCAAAAGGTAATCAAATGTTAATGGAGGTCAACACCATGCCACTAGTCAGCACTAACACAGAGCACTAGGTATTTTTGTATGTTCAAGGTCAGCATCAGTTTCTTCCAGTTAGTATTGTTCATAATCAGTGGGCTGCAGGTTTTGCTCCTTACATTTCTTGCAAGATTTTTCATTTAATACTATCTGCAGACCAAGGGCCTTCTGAACTGCAGCATCATTTCAGTTAACTATCTGTTTAACCATTTACAACCTCAGTAGAACCACTTTATAATATAAGTCCTGCTCTGATACATATTTTTTTAAAACCATCTTGATAATTGTTATTTTCTCAGAGAGTGTTTGGGAAATACAAGGCAGCAAAATGTCACACAAAATAGCAAAACAGTCCAAGAGTGCACGCATTTATTGGTGCGTTCCTCATAAAATCTGTCACGCTGTAAGTGACAATTCTCTTACAGTATTCAGCACAACAGAACAGTTTTAACACACCACTCTAATAAGGAAATATCTAATTCTACATTTTAAAGTACACCTTGAACAAATTTTAGTGTATGATTGCTAAAACAAAAAATGCAGATCTGTTAAAAGAATCAAAAGTCTTGCATTCTTATCTCTGAACTTTAATTTAAACCCCAGACACTGATAATACCTGTTATATCAAACATAAAGATTGCAATTAATTACTTCTAAAGAGTCAGTTTCCTGTGATTTCATTGTGAAGATAAAGCCTAGGCCATTTGGTATTTTCAGATTCTTGTGATTGAACGTTCTAATTGAACAGAAATGTGCCACTATAAAAACAAATTTCAGTAAAAGTAAACAAATTTCAGAATGCTAGGAGAGGTGTTTGAAAGTGGTTAAAATATCATTATCCTTTTCTATTTATTATTGAAATAGACAATGCAGAGCACAGGCATGTGGAACCACTTGAAAAGACAGCTTGTCATACTTCTGGATGTATTTGAGAAAATAGCACAATTCAATGAAATGCCATGGAAGATTAACAAATTAATTATGGATAAGTTGACCTCCAGTATCCTTGGGCTCTCACTGCTATCACATTCTCTCTCAATGCCACGCTGATACAAATTTAATTGGAAATGCAGTTCCTCATGCCTGTTTGAGTTTGGGTTTTGGTTTTTTATTGCTGCTGCCTTGCACGGGGAGGACTACCTCAAAGCAGGAAACATGCACTCTCTTTAACAGTTTTTGTCTGCTTCAAGTAGGAAACCTAATTCTGAAGAAATATGGAATGCAGAAACTGCTGAACTCCATATTGGCATTAGGCTTAAACAGAATTTCTTTGCAGATTTTTCAAAAACAAAGCAACCTTCTGTAAACACCATCAATGGAGTACATTATATGCAAGAGACCTTTTAGAGAAGAGCAGGTGCAAGAAATAAATATCATCTGCTCAACTAGTCCACTACATTTCCAGTATAAAGCTTTTATGCATGTTTTTCTTCAGTGTTTTGGGGGCCATTTAAAAATGAATCAAGTGATGTAGCTAGAGAAAAGCATCAGTAAGCAAAGCTCTGCATTTTCTCCCCTGAAATTCTCTCTTGCTTTCGCTTTTTCATTAATTTATTTTATCCATTTATTCTCTCTACTTCTAATGACTTATTATTCATAACATTGTCATTAAAGTATCATTTGCTCAGAATGGTAAACAGGGTCATGATCAACAACAGGCTGCACAGGAAATAGCATAAACAATAGTGCAAACTTTTTGAAACCATATGCCCTTGAACTCTTTACTACTTAATGTGTTCTTCCTTCACTACACTGGAGGTATCCTGAGGCCACAAATGTCAGAACACTGTCTGGGAGCCACAGGCAGCCACACCACAGAGTCCCAGAGAGGAGTAATAAGTCAGCCTGTTCTCTTTTCTACCACTGTAGCAAACTGAGTGAGTGCTGTAGAAAGGAACATGCCTGTTGTGTGTTGAAGGAATGTGCTCGTGAATTGAGCAGAGGTGTGAAGGTCATGGTGGGGAGAGACAGTAGTTGCTGATTCTTTCCAGAGATTTGCAGCAGGATTGTACCGGTGGTGTACCACAGGAAAAGTCTGGAGTCTAACTTCATCCTCCAAGGAAGCTGCTCTATGTTGTCACAGTTGCATATACATTCTCCTTTCCCCTCACGTTAAATGCTCTGTCAGTTCAGAAGCAAAATAAGCTGGTGTAATAAAGCAGATATTCTGTATCCTGTAGGCTTAACCTCACCTTTAGAGATTAAATTAACACACTTTTATCAGTAATAATATTTTTTATCTCTTTAAATTCCTCGGACCTGCCTGGTAAAAAAAACCCGTTCCCACAATGTTACTGACGCTTTTCTGAAACAATTATGTAAACTGTTATGTAAACTTGCCACTTTATGTTAAGCCATAAGGCAATAGCTGTGGGGAATAACAGCACAGATGCTTGAATATTGTGAATCCACTGCTTTGGACTGCATTTTGGAGGGACATGTGAAGGGTGGTAGAGGTGCCCTGGAGTGTAATAGAGAAATGCCTGAGGAGGGGAGGTAGGGTTGTTGGATGGGAAATAGGTGTGTTTACAGCAAAGCCCTGCTGGGTATGAGCCTGGTGGGATGCACGGTGGCCGTTGCTGTTGTGTGGAGTCCCAAAGCAGAAGAGACACTGCTGAACTCTATTATTATGGATTCTGTTGCTACTTATATTGCAGGCAGAAGATCAGAACTTAGTAAAAAGGTCTCTTACTGACAGTTTGAGACTTGACAGAACTGCTGGTAAAAAAGTATTTTCCTTCTAAGTTCTAGAAATGCAAACTTGTAAACTTTGGTGAGATGATTGTTTTCAAGCCTGCAGCTCCAGTATTTTCACAATTTATTTTTCAACAATGTTTTTCTTATCTGCTCAGCTGCAAGTGAATGTAACTATGAGCGAGTTAGAGAGTCAGCGAGTGAAAGATTGCAGCAATGAGAATATTTAGAATCTGATAAATCAGGCCACTTTGAAGCTTCAAACAGAACTATACTAGAATGACATTTAGTAACAATACTTTCTTCCAGTGCTTAGTTGGTAAATTTATTAATAATTATCACCACTTCACAGCAATCAAGTCTTACTAACTTATTAAGCTTATTCTAAATTAAAGGAGTGCCACAGAGTTGTAATTAGTGCTGATGGATTTGCATCTTGGTCTTAGCCACTGAGGCTGAAATGATCAGGCTATAGAACTCTTTGCTGAGGGAAAATGGAACCATTGTGGATAAAGTTATTCTTCCCTCTTTTTCTTTTCACACAGTTGGTGTTTCTATATTCCTTGCCCATTTTGTTACTATGTGTTATACTTAGCTGTCTTACAAAATGCTTATACATGTTGACAGTGTATGTTTGTGTTAATTTAGAACACCCATGCCTGCTTTAAAGAAAAGTAAATATCAGTTATTACCAGCTTAATATATCTCTAATTTATGGGTGCAATAAGCATATGCTCTTGCTACAGCATTGCAGGATCTTTTTCTTCATGTATTTTCATAGCAAATGTAGTCTGTGAGAAAATTTTTGTTTTCCTGTAGACTAAGTTTTTCTGATGCAAAATTTTTAGGTACTTGTTCCAGAAAAAATGGTACATACTCAGTTTATGTCAGTGTTTGGGAAGAGCAGAGATCGCTGAAGAATTCTCTGTAAAAGTGAGAGGAACACCTCGTGGCAGCCCTATGTGCCGCGTGCCGAAGAAGCAGGGCTCCCCGACACCTATGTGGATTCCCTGGGTTCAAGCAGAGAAAGAGCTTCATTCCTGAAAGAAAAAAATATTTCCCCTCATTTCTAGTGTTCAGATGAGCTGACTGGGCAGGGCAAAAGGGAAAACTCAGGCCTTGAGAATCAGTGGCTGCTGCTAACTTCTCACTGAAGTTTGAATTGTGAACCTCCTTATTCAGTAGGTCACAAGAAAATAGCGTCGTTTTTGTCTTCTCTTTCTCCATATTTCTTAGCTTTCATGATCTTGTTAAACTATGATGTGTTTAATTTTTGGATTCTACAAGCTTGTACTCCTTAGTGCCTTACACTACTGAAGTTTTTGACTATATGTGGGCTTTAACTTGTTGCTATGTGGTTTTCTGAGCATCTCAGACACTATGACTTCACCATGAGCTGGTCTCTTGGCATCTGAATCCTATTTACTTACAGAACAAAGAGATGCTTTATGCCAGAATGAATAATAATAGAAACTGCTGTAATGTATGTTTCATAGCTAGCAAAAGCCCTGCCTGGATCCATACAAAAAGGGTTTTCCATGAAACAAGTACTTATTTATGGATATAGAGATAAAATTCAGAACCAGGTGCTTATTTAATCTCTAATACAGATATCTCAAAAGATCACCTCTAACAGAATAATTTAGTACCCTGAAAAAATATTCTGTTGGGTTTTTATTGCTTCTTTCATTATATCTCACATGCAGTGCCCTTATTTAATAAATAAAAATTACTAGCCTTATGCTCATCACTTAATTGGGTTGTATATTGCCAAGATTGTAACTGTTTCTACTCTGCTTCATTTTTTTCAATTTACCCCTCTCCTAAAGCATGTTGTAAAAATATTTACATAGAAATGTATAGTAAAGACATGGAGAAGGCAAAGAAGTAGGATTTTTTTTTCAGCTTAGACTTTATCTGTATTCAACTGAAAGCTTCTTTAAACCATGGAGTGTCCTGAACTCTGTCACAATTTAAAATTACATTTTATATTCCTTTTGCTTTACAATTGCTAAATGAGATCTGGATCATGCACAGCTTTGATATCATCTTCAGACAAAAATTTTGTGTCCAAGCACATTTTTAGCTCTTTACCTCAGCACTTCCTATGACTAATCCTTGTAGCCTTTTCTTTTCCTCCCAGTTTTAGTTTTTTAAACTGCTCCCATAATTATTGGCCATTTTTCTGTCCTTCAGCTGGGCTATCTCATGATGCGGTTTTTAACACTGTCCTTTGAATAGCATATTTCTCAAATGTCTTGGTTCTTTTTTGCTGCCATCATGTTTTTGGTTTTTAAAATTATGCTTATTTTAGCCTGAAAAAAAAAAAAAGACTGAAACCAACCAAAAACTTAAAAAGGCTGATCTAGACAAAATTATAAAGATGCAACAAAATCCCTATTACTTTACCTGGCGTACAAATTGTTCAGTCCTACAAATACAATGAAATGACAAAGGAAAACCTTTGTCATGTGCTCTGTTTCTTTTTTTTTAGGGGACCCCCCAAAAAAAAAACCCCAAAAACCAACCAAACAAAAAACCCAACCAAAAAACCACTTGGTAGCCACTTGCCAGTTAAAACGAGTTTTCAGTCATCCTTGGTTTCAGGCATAAGGAATGGGTGTACGTAGGTCATAGAATCAACCGTAGAATGGTTTGGGTTGGAAGGGACCTTAAAACTCATCCAGTTCCAACACCTCTGCCATGAGCAGGCGCTCCTTCCACTAGGCAATTCTCAAAGCCCCATCCAACTTGGCCTTGCATACTTCCAAGGATGGGGCATCCACAAATTTTCTGGGCACCCTGTTCTAGTGCTCTCCACCCTCACAGTGAAGAATTTCTTCCTAGTATCTAATCTAACCTACCAGCTCTCAGTTTAAAGCCATTCCCCTTTGTCCTATCACTCCATGTCCTTGTAGAAGTTTAGAATTTTCTGCTCCTCCATTTAGCATGACCTCAGATAATCCCGCTGGACGACAGTCAGGGAACACATCCCCGTGAGCTCATTGCTTATCTGACAGTGAGCTTTATTGCAGGCAAATCTGGCTGAATAACACTCTTTCTTTCCCTGAGCTAATATATCAAGGTATGGAAATAACTATTTTATTGCAAATGCAAACAGGCATTGTCATTGTGTTCTGATTGTGAATTTCCATATTTTAATCTGATTACATATTTTTTCAAATTTGTGCTATCTCCAAGAGAAAGAGAAGTTTAGCAAAAAGTGGAATATGTCAAAGCATGAAAAATACATACTTTATTTTTCTTACTTCTGAGGGCTCACTCATGTTACTGAAGTGGTCTGCTCACTTAAGCATCTTTTACAATCACAGCTTTATGCCATTTAGAGAAGTGGTGGTCTCAGTAAGGAATACAAGTTGTTAAATACCCTAAAATAGCAAGTAATTTAGAGTGCTAACCAACAGGGTTACGAGGGCAAATGTGTCAGCTTATGATACAGTATTTCTGACAAGTGTATTTCCCACTGTATTATGTTGTGTTGTATCTAACCATGTTTATAGATAGGTGTGTTGTTTTTTAGAATTTTAGAATAATTAATTTGGAATAATTTTTGTATTTTAAGATATTGCAACACTGTCACTGGAGTTGATAATGTTTTAAAATAATTTCTGTAAATGAGTCTCTGTAATTGCAAGTATTCAAAATCTACAGATTTGGGGAGGCCAGTCATAGCATACAGTGGTGCATTTTGTTACTTTTCATGAAGCATCTTACTTGAGAAGTGCTTATTTAGAGTTCTGATTGGACTAAAGTTGGAATTCCAGAAGAACAAAACTGCTTTTGTTATTCTAAGTAGAACTTTGCCTAACAGTTGAATGGAGATCCTAAGGAATGGGATGTCACAGTTTGGAGTCAGATGGTTGTGTGACATAGTACTGTTATCTGGTACATTATGATCAGTGCTGCCCTCAGAAGCTGATGTTAGATGCAAAGGTGATGTCTTTACTCCTGGCTGGTTCTGGTGCCTGACAGAGCTGGTGAGCTTGCTAGGAATTTATCTTGCACCTATTCATTCCCCTTGTAACTGACAGGAAAGGTTACTGTGGAGAACTCTCAGTTAAAAAATCATAAAAGAAACTTACATTTACATCTACTCTATTTTCTAAGAAAATCATGGGCTTATTAATTGAAGAGAGTCACTTCAGTTCACTAAATGACATTTGTCTAATCGACCAAACTTTTGGAGAGCTGATCTGTATTTGGAAAAAGAAAACCTCTTACAAATTGCAGAGCATTAATATACTATCTCTAAATCAGTCCTGGAGAAATTAATATAGGACAATATTCCAAAAAATTACATTTACCCGAAGTTCACCCTGAAGAAAATGATGAGGCAGGTTAAGTGGAGGCTATAGTTTATTTTTCTTGCTTGTCTCTATTGTCATGCTAACTCTATAGTAAACTCATTCTCGCATTTATTTTTAAAGTGTGCTTCTCAGTTAAGACACAGCTCATGTGATAATCCCAGAAACCTCTAAATAAAATCCCTTCTGGTTTAGTCTGCAGAATGCTTTTGTAGTACTTCTTGCTCTCTTCAACCTTACATTGAAACCTCAAATAAGCTCAAATGGCTTATTATTAAGTGGTGACAGAGTCTGTGCTAAATATGCTGGTTAAGCCACGTAAAAGACGATCCTCTTTTATGCTGTGCAATTTCTTAAAGAAGTACTGAAAAGTTACTTCAACAAAATGTATTAATGTTACAAGTGAGGGAAAATGAACATTTCTTGTCCCATCCATGTTATGTCATTGGTCATTTATGAAGCAGCTTTATCTTATAATTTCTTGTCACGCTGAAACTATTCAAGGAAACTATAATTGGTTCTTTTCATAGCAGAATCCTCACTCTGAAATGAGTGAGATCAGGTTATCCTCTCACCTCTAAGAATTTTCCATCTATGTCCAAGTTGAGATGTGGTGGCAAGTAAAGAAAATGGTATTCCTCTTAGTTGTGGCAGAAAATGAGTCTTGGAAGAAACTAGGAGAGGCAGATTGGAATTCTCTTGAACTTGGGAAGATAATAGAAAGTGCTTTGGTGATCCCAGAGAAGTATATGCACAAATCTAAATGGATGGGAGAATAAGAAAAGAGCGTTTGAGGTTAGAAGAAGCCTGTCAGAGAGGAGGTCTGTAACAACTTGTGTTCCACCAATGTAACCAGCTGAGGCAACACTGTAGATCAGACATATTTTGGGGAGTACCATATTTTATCAAAACTCCAGTAAAGTCCCAAATGTCTTCTTCTGTGCATTTTCTTTTGTTTGCAGATAGTTTAGATATTTACAGGTGAGTATAAACACTCTGTCATAATTAGTCTCATCTTTATTCCTATACCGTCAATGCAGTTGTCCTTTCCATCCTGTCTTTATTTCTGCCAGGGCAGCAAGTCTTGTCCTGATTTCCTTTCCTTCACCTCCTAATTTGGTTAGAGAGTTGAGAGTTCCTCAGAAACCTTTCAAGGACCTTGAAATCCTTGTCTGTTCGCAGTAAATGAAAAATTGTGTAATAATTAAAATAAAAAATAAGCATAATAAATGCATACATATTGTGAACCTCTATTGTGCCCCCAGCAAGAGTATTCACAAGGAAGGTGAAAATAGAAGCATTTTAATAGCTTTTAGTTATGGCCATATGTTTCTAATATATGTTAGAAAGACTATTTCAAATTTAATGTTTTCAAAATTCAAAAATCTATGGCCCATGTTTAGCATCATGCAATTGGAATACACTGTTCCCTACAGAACCAGCAGTGACAACCTACAAATCATTTGTGCTTGTTCAAACAATGTATTATAAAGAGAGGATTGTGGGAGATGATATGAATCATAGTTCATATCCTCACCATAAAAAGAATTGCAATTATACTGGGAAAATACTGAGTCAGATACTCAGTGTTATGAGAGGTGTTCTGTTTTTGCACTCTGCAGCCAGAGCCATTGACTGCAGCAAATCACTGACAAGTTTAAAGATCCACAAATCAATGTCAGAGCCTAGAATTCATCACAGTGTCCTAAAAGTGAGCTGACAATTTGTTCTGAAAGGAGTTTTATCATCCTAGGTAGCCTGGTAGTAATACTAATGCAGGGAATTAGTGGGTCAGACTAACCGTCATGCCTGGAAGGGTCTCTCAGGTTTCTAATGGCTAAATGCCTTATTCATAAGAAAGTGTGAATCTTATTTTCGTGCATTTGGGAAATGTATGTTGCACTTCCAAGGATGGGGTATCCACAGCTGCCCTGGGTAGCCTGTTTCAGTGCCTCACCACCTTCACAGTGAAGAATTTCTTCCTAATATCTAATCTAAACCTGCCCTCTTTCTGTTGGAAGCCATTCTGAGTGATGTGAGCTGGTTTCTAAGCAATTTGGTTTCTTGGTCACTTGGCTGATAAGGACTATAAGGGTGTTGTCAAAGTAACCCTGTTTTTAGCATCTCTGTTTCTGTTAAAAAAATTAAAAGGGAATTCTATACCATTTCCTTTTTACTGGGCATATTGCCTGTGGGTATAAAGGTACACTTTTCTAGTGAGCCAAACCAGAATAATAATAGTTAAAAAAACACCCTGCTGAAAGCAGAGCAGAGATGTAGCTACAGTATCCAAAATGATATCAACTGAGGTTACTGCTTCTAAAGGCACTTGTCAAAATTTTCTATTCCAGTCTCAGCTTTTTAAAAGATAAATGCAGCAAGTTAGTAGAAAAATAGTAGATCTATAAATAATTTACATTCCTATTTACTTTATTAAATCCATCTGGGTAAAACAGATTCATGCTAGTATATTTAGAAAGCAAGCTGGATGAAAAATACCAGTTTCAGAACACTAGCAGTACAATTGAAAATACAGATCATTATTAGCAGAACAGAAGGATTGTGTAAACAGTAAATTCTGGTTTTATATGTGTGAGATGTGTTAATCTCCCCCATTTTTTAAATAGAGTTTTAATGTTATGCCAAATAATAGCTCACCTTGCTTTTCTACCAGCAGAGTTGAAGTCCCAAGTTGGTGGCTATGGTGATGTCACATTATGCCAGCAGAAGTTTTGCTTTGACTGGAGAGCTGGGCACTGTTTACACTGAGGTTGCTTTGAGAGTGTTGACTGGTGTGCCTCCTAACATGCTGATGAAAGCCAAGATGCAAATATTATTCATCTGTAGACAAGCAGTGAATGAATGGCAAAGAAATAAAGCCAGGGCTAAATACTGATTGCTTTTGTTCAGAGATATAAAGTAGTATTTTGCTAATGTATTTTTAGTTTTTCATATTACGCTTGTAATCTTTGTTTAGGGAAGATTATAAACACATCATACGTGTGTTAACTTTTACAGTTTTTTGGGGTTTTTATATAGGTTTGTAAAAGGTCACATGTTGAGGAAATATTTAGTATAGTAAATCCAAGCAAAGCATTTGATACAGCAAATGCAAGCATATATGGCTGAGAGGGGGAAGCAGAACTCTTGATCTAGAAAAAGTGACCAAATTTGGACACTAAAGACAGGAAAGGGGCAAAAAATTGGAGCACAGGTGAGAGATTTTAATTTAAGAAAGCATTTTCCAGGTAAATGTCTGTGAGGGCAGGCTGATACCTAATGCTCACTAGGAATGTTACAGGGCTTTGGGATTCAGCAGTAAATAGTAGCAGCCAGTCTCTCTTGGGATTGTTCACTCAAGTGGTACTTAGACTTCGATGAGATATCTGCTATAGTTTTACCAAAATCTTTCTAGATAATCTTTAGATTTTTAGTAAAACTTCTGTTTCGAAGGATTCTCCTAAAAAAGTTAAGGAGTTTCACTTTTACTTTTCCACCCTAACATGCAGTTTTTTGCGAAAGCATTGATTTTAGTAGGACTAATTATCCACTTAAATTGATACCTATGGTCCAAGGTGGTGCTGGAGCACAGCCAATTTTGAGCAAAGATAATTTTCAGGTCAAGCAAGTTTGTTTTCATTTACACGGGATCTATTGCCTGCAGAATATGAAACTTCCTTCCTTTCTGTTATATGGTGTCTATCCCTTTGACAAATACTCAATTTATCTATAGTTCTGGAGTCTTCTTTTTGAAGTGATGTCTTATTTTGCATTCTAAGTACTACTGAGTACTTGTTCCTGTTGTGTGACTCATGCACATAATTCTAAAAACTTAATACCACAGAGATGTAATCAGACAAATATTTCAAAATACCCCTGTGGAGACCATCCAGAATATTACTGTGTTAGTCACTCAGGTCTAGAATTTTGGGTTCATAGTAGTGGAGCATGGCTTGTGAGTAAAGATGTCTTCTTTGGCAGGAAATGTATCTGTTGGTCTTCAGCCTGCCTTCTGAAGCGCATCTGCCCTGCTCCTGGGCCAGCAGTCTGACCTGCTGCAGTCAGTGTCATCCAGACTGTCCTCAAGGAGGTCTGAAACAGATGATCAGCTGTGAGGAGGAACGAGTAGGATGAGGGAACTCCTGAATTTGGCACTACATAGAAATATACCTGTTAGCTGGGATCACTTTAGCAAGTCCTGATGTTAGCTCAAAACTCCCATTTCTCTCTTCTAAAACAGACAATGATTAGATAATTTTTGTTAAGAAAGGTAACTAACAATCATCTATTTTTCACATATGGGTATTATTTATTTTATTGTAAGAATAAGAACATTAAAGGGAAAATGTGTGTTGTGGCTTGGGACCAAATATACAGGACAGAGACTTAACTGAGCTTGAATACCAGAACACGTCTAGGCACACGTGTATTCACTAAAAAGTGGCAGAGCTGCCCTGCCCTGTGGAAGAGACTGCACAGGCCACAAGACCAGACAGGCAGGTGAGCAGAACAGTTTTTAACATGACCTCTCTGTCTTGCAAGGGGGAGGAGTCAGGTCCAGGAGGAAAGTCATTTGGGTCATCCTACAGTGAAGGTGCAGGGCATGGGCCAAGGCCCACCCTTCCCCTCCCTGCCCTGAGCCCGTAGGCACCACGGCAACCTCTGCTGCCCACCGTGACCCTGGTGTGGGAGCAGACGTGGAATGCTTCATTCCAGTAGGCTGGAATTCCTGTGGTGCCTAATGATCCCCTGTTGCCACCTGTTGACTCTCTCCAGCTGTCCTTCCAGAAGGATCCGTTTGTCTTGGCAGCAACACAGTGATTAGCAGGTGACTTAGAGGGGGTTATTTGAAGGTAAACAAGAGTTAATTAGTCCCAAGTTCATGCCAGACCATTTCAACATACAATGAAACTGTACCCAGTGTGTGTACCGGCTGTGTTCCCAGATGGGCTCTGTCAGTGTCTGGTGCAAACTGCGCCTGTGTGTGGCAGATGATCAATTCCTTGTCTATCTGTTGGGTTGAGATTTGTCTCAGTTGAGTTGACTGGGAGTCCCTCTGCTTATTATAGACATATCCTGGAAAAAGCTAGTTTAAATTCAGTGCTTGACTTTTGTATGCTGAAGTTGTAGAAGATTAATTCCAACCACTATTTCAAGTGAAATACTGTAAGGTTGCTGTGTAAAAACTTTCACCCTTTCCTGAAATAAGCAAAGCAGTAAATTGGATTATCACCAGAACAACCAATTTCAATAAATTATATCTCAGTGCTCCTAATCTCAAAAGATAACTGTCTGTAAAATAGTTCCGGTGGACAGAGTCAGTAACTCCTTTTCCTTTGTTAGTGTAAGTTAGAATTCCCAGAATGAGAGCACAGTGTATAGTCTGTTTGCTTTATAAATAAATGAAAGACCTATTGCAATTTGGTCTTTTTCTATGTAAATAGCAACTTTGAAACAAATGGTATACATTTAATTTGTTTAAAAGTGCTTTTGAATAAATTGTAGACACCGTTTATTAATATATATTAATATGCTAATTTTAACCTTCTAGGTATCCAGTATTTTCCATGCATATATTAAATATTAATTTAGAATTTGAACAATACTGAATTTCAGTTTTTACATGATGACATTCTACTATGGGAATTAAAGGATAAACCTCACGATTTTGATCTTGACCCGGCAAGATATGCAGAAATAATTTGTGGTAGTGATATTGTATTGCTAATGATTTCCAGAGTTCCTCTATTCATCTAAACAGCAGAGTATATTAAAGTTAGTTTTGATGATGGCATAGGATTCATTCAGAATTTAAGAAGTTACTGGTTCTCTGCTTTCTGAATTGCTTTGCTTTGTGGAACTGGTGTTGAGGTTTTTCTCCTGCCCCTGCTTCTTGGCTCCTGTGGGATGTCAGTGTTGTAACTTAATGAATGTTCTAGTACTTCCTCACACTTGCTTCAACAACTCTGGTAGGAAAAATTCTCACTTCAACGTTTCTCTGTAGTTTTATGAAAGAAGAAAAAGAGATACTGTATTATTAAGTTAAAAGTCTGTAAAGTAAGTTCCTTAAGACGTCTTTTTAAGAGCATAATTCATCATAGTCAAACAGTTATTTTATATCAAATAAATGATGCTGAATACTTACTTTTGCTGGAAAGCCCCTGCTGTGAGGCATATCCAGTAATGCAGAAAAAACTCCACAGTGAGACTGGAAGAAGCAATTGTGAGGGTAACAAGGCTGAGAAAGTTGAAATAGTGCTTGCAGGTGCTTGAAGTCTTTCAGGATTTGACTACCCATAGCCAAGTACATGCTTCAACCTAAATAATATCCCAAGCCCAGTGGTGTCATGACCATAAGGTTTGTTAGACCCCAGTATAACTGCACTGAAGAGTGAGTTGCAATTGATTGTGGAGTGACAAGGAGTGACAAGGATTCATTCACACATGCAGTTTTTGAGACTGCACTGTAAATTCCTCCTGAATAAAAGAAAAACTCCCTCTGACTTATAGTTAAAGATGGCTTTGTCCATGTCAAAGTCACTTTGAAATAAGATTGGATTCCTAAATCATTGTAAAATTCTTAAAATTCAAACTTTCCTCTTCTAATACACTAGGCTATTATAGAAAATGGTGTTTTCTGACAGTCATTGCATCTCCAGGTATTTTATTTCATTGCTGGAAAAAGTGATACTTACTAATTCAATACCATAACACATTTTAAAGCCAATAGCACTGTGTAAGTTTAGTCAGGAATACAGAGGATCTTGAATCTTTTGATACACTTCCCGTGGATTATATACATAGTAAATTATAACTTCCATGGGTGTTTTTGCCTGTTCAGTTTTTTAATTTTTTTTTAGTTATTATCATTTATTCTTATCTGACTGTCGATGTTACTTTGAATTGTCATTTATTTATTGCTTCTGCAGCAATGTAGTGTAGGTATTAAATGGTGTATTTCAGCAGGAATAGATAAAAGCACACCACAACTGTCACTATAAACCGAAAGCTTTAACATGTATGCAACACTCCTACAATGACATCCCATAAGGGGAGAAATTCCCTTTTCCTTTTAAATTAAGGAAGATTAGAATAGATCCAGAGGTCTCAAGCTGTTTTACTGAAGTATCACGGTTTGATATGGGTTATTCTCAAAGCATATAATGTGATACAGAGTGCAGATGCTGTCTGCAGGATCATTATTAGCTGTTATCTCATATGGACTCAAATCTCCCATGCTATGATGCTTGAATTTATGCCATCCATACTGTACAGGGGCAGAACCAGAGTTCAGGGTTGCTCGTGTATAGGTCTGCATTTCATTGCCAGGCTCTAGCAAGGCTGAGTAAATAGGCAGTATGTGGAATTGGGGTTTATATGGGAGCTCATGTAGCAGTGGAGATGCACCTGTGGATTCACTGAGGTGTAGTGCAGTATCAGGTAGGAGACAAAGGAAAGACTCAGAGGAAAAAAAGCAGACAAAATGATTGTAGAAAAAGAAGGCAACAGGTTAAGGTGAGTATGTGCTGTACTTGGATGACTGAGCAAGTGTTAGAGGATCAGAGAATGTATTTGTAAAAATGTGTTGAGAGCTAAGAGCATGAAGATTGGGGTATAGACTGTTTTGGATGTGTCTCCTGTGTGTACATGGGAATATTTTTGGATCTTAAACTTTGTATTTTAATAAGCCATCCAAACTCCATACTTTTGTAAGATATGGAGCAATTAGAGAAAAGAAGAATATAAAAGTCTTATTTGTGTAAAAGAGGTGTGTGTGGGGGAAAGATTATAGGCCATGTGTATGTGAATGTATAATTCTTTATTACAGTACAAGTAAGAAAAGTAAATGTAAATTTAGGGCATTGATTATTTTGGCCCTTTGGGCTGAATTGGCTATTTATTACCTTACTGGTAATCCTCACATGAGAGATTTTTACTGTTAGTCAGAGCAATGCTTGAAATGAAAAATTAAAATCATGTTTTAATGTTCTAACAGTTGAGAAGCATCAACACAAAACATAGATCCCAGCTGGAAGAATATTTGAAGTTTCGTGGGTATTTTCCATTTTTCCTTGTTTCATCAGGCTAAAGGAAAAAATTTTTTTCTCTAAGCCTAGTCCCACATATGTAAAATGTCCCAGAGTTGTTTCCTGAGACCTTCATACGATTAATTAGTATAGGACGAAGTCTGGGGACACTTCTGACTACCTGAACTATGAGAGAGGCAATAAAAGACAGCATCTTTACAAATGTACCATAAGTCTAAGTGGGCCACATTTTCCACAAAGGAAAAGAAATCTTATTTAAGAAGTAATTTTAGCAGAAGGGTTAACCTTTATTGGGTGCATATAAAAGTAAATAATTTAATAAGAGTCCATGGAAAATATTTTCTTATCTCTGTGGATACTAGCTTTAAGATTTGGGAGAGTCAAACTGATAAATAATATAAAAATAAATGTAAGTGCATCCTCTTTATGGTTTTCAGAGTGTTTGAATTGATCAGCATTCTGTTCAAATCAAACCAGTGAATTGTTCAATTTACTGTTATTTTTTGTATTTTGTGCTTTGCACATCTGTGTCTTTAATTTCACTTGAAATTACTTGAGAATATGGCTCTATCTTTATTGAAGATATTACCTACTTCTTGGAAGGTCTGGAGACATTTTATGTCATGGATTCCTGTGTT
>JAWWMO010000005.1:19528293-19556954 GCA_035047845.1 Dendrocincla fuliginosa
GTGTTATGTTTAATTCTGTCCCTTACACCTTTAAAAACATCAGAATTGACAGTAGTTGAAAGTAGTGCATAGAACTGGACTCTTCAGGAGCTACAAATAAAGTTAAGGCTTTAATACTTGTTTGGGTTTTTTTCTGTAAGTATAAAACATGGTAGTTTCTCTACACTGATTTAAAGCAGCTGACATTATCAGTCAATGAGTAAGTGGTTGCATGCCAGCTTTTGAAAAAAATGTAGTGGAGAGATGTGTTCAGACAGAAGCATAAAGATCCTGCTCTCTTACTGATGTTCTACAGGAGCATAGTCCGTAAGAGAAAAAAACCTCACAATTGCTTGGTAGAAATAGATCTGTATATTTTTGCAATTTGACACAAAACACCATCAACTGAACTTCCCTTTTTACATCCTTTCCAATAGAAATAATTTACAGTTTTTATTTGGAAGGAAATGGGCCATGGCTTTGTTTGTATCTGCAGTCTGCATTACTTTTGTTCACTTGTAAATGAGTGCTGACAGCCCTTAGCCAAAATGGTAAATGCTCGCCAATACTGTTTAGACTAACGGTCTAAATTAGAGCCTGAGAGCTCTCAGCAGCCACAAGGCATGTAATTAACTACTCAGCTGCCTCCTACCACCACTTTCGCAGCTTTTACATATCACCAGTGAAAAGGTTAATTGTCACAGTTCTAATATGAAAGCCACTCTGCTGGGTGGAGTAGCGCTGTATGTTGCAGTTGTTTTTAGCTGATTAGAGGACAGGAGTGGCAATGACCAACAGAGAGAATGCAGTGGGCAGATATCAGTGTGCAGTGTTTGCCTCAGCTCACAGCCCAAAGTGGTGGGACAGACCTGGCGTGGGTGAGGACATGGACCAATGAGCAAAGTGACTGCTGGGAGGAAGGAAATGCACTTATGACAAAGTGAAAGGAGAGGAATGGAATGAAGTGGTAGAGTGGCAGTGAAGTGAATGTAGTGCAGAGAAAGGGACAGAGAAAAGAAGAAGCTCAGAACAGCCAGTTACAAAACACGGGGAGAGAGAACTGAGGCATAATCCTAGCTGCTCTCAGTGTCTGCTGTTGTTGGGCTGTTTCTGCACCTGTGTTTTCAATGTATTACTACTTCTCCCAAGCACAGACAGCAAGAGCTTCTAGTGTTCCTGAAGTAGATGGACTGTCCTTTGGCTTTTTGCAACTTATAGTTGTTCATATAGAACTGGATTAATGATAAATTTTCACATGAATTTTACTCTGCATTGTGTCAGTATAAATCAGATGTTACTGACTTCAGATTGTCTTCCTGTTTTTTTTTTTCAGCATGAATATCTGACAGTATCTAGACCAAATTTTCTAAACTAAGTTTAGCCCTATCAGTTCCTAAGAGCAGTGCTTTGAATTGGTGTTTGAGGATAAAATAAATTCATGTGTTTTTGTTACCAGTTACAGTATGAATAAAATTACTGCAGATGGGCCTTCAAATGAGATGTCAGAAAGTGATGTGATGCTCAGGATTTTCGTGGAGGAAAACAGCAGAACATGAAGAACAATGAACCATCTTTAATAATTTTATCTCTCATTTTAACTGCCACAGTCTGGAATTCAATAAACCAGCACTGAACAATTTCATGGGCACCAGACACAATGGTAGTTTTATTTTTACTTTCTAAGATGCAGTGAACCTATTAAGTACATCACACAGGAAAATTTTGTAAGTGGAAAATAATCATAATGTTCAGGTAGCAAGCAGAATACACGCCATTATCTGAACTGTTCATATTTTGTATAAATTCATGATCAACTTCAGAGGAAAAAGTAGCAGTTCACAAGAGAAAACTGTGAAATGGTTCATCAAAGAGATGAGGAAAGTACCCTGAACCCTTCTGTTGTGAAAGCTCAGTAAAAGATGTGTCTTTGACAGGAAAGGGGCAAGACATGGGCAGAACACTGTGAGCATTCAGTGTAGTCTGGCGCAACTACAGAACTACTGCCAGGCAGGCATCAGACCAAACTAGAAGGACAGGCATTTTATCATCTTTATGTCATTATTTACCCAGCCTCTTTCCTACTTCTGAAAGGCCGAGGAATAGCAAAGGAGATGATATGCTGAATCCTGTGCAGGAATTAGTGACAGATGCACAGCTTGTTGTGCACTATTGTCAAGACTATCTAGTAAGTCAAGAGAAGTAATTTCATTTTTGTCCTACATAAACCCATTCTTTGCCCTTTTCATATTAGTCACTGGGTATTTCTAAAGGTAATGGGAATATTAGAGGAGTTAACGTTTGTTGCTCAGATGATGTACCCCATTTCAGAAGCAAACAATTGGCCTCTTTTCTGCTCCATTAGCTTCACTGGTATCACAAGGACAATGCAATTATTTACTCAGCTCAGTGGGAAAGACCAGCTGTACTCCATTTTGCACTTTCTCTGCTTCATAACTGTAAGTAACAGGAATGTATCATTAGGAAGACTTTAACATTATACTACACGGGCATGAGACTGACAGTTTAGTATCTAGTAATTTTTCCTGGGTTCAAAATTTATAATTTCCAAGCTGAGATTGTGTCCTTGGTAAGCATGTGCTATTGTAGGTTGTAGAACACTTTATTGCAATGAAATGGTCCTTAAACATTTTCTTAATTTCTACTGTATTAATAGGTTAGTGCTGTAGTACTTTATTGCTTTTAGTCCTTTAAGTACTATCTGTTGTATCAATCTGCAAGTTTAATGAAGAAAGAGATGATAAAGCTTGTTTTCAACCCCCTTTTCTCCTAGTCAGCTATATAGCACCTGCTGTCTGGGCAATCATTAAAAGGACATTTGGGATCTTCGTGATAGGCTTTAGATGATGGAATGGAAGATGCTGTAAAGTATTTGTAGTTATACATGAAATAGATATTTCATTCGATATATGATAAGCAATCTGATGGAGAGAGGAAGCTCAGTTGTTTTTTTTCCTTCTTTTTTAGGAAGAGGAAAGCTTTAAAATGTTATGCTTGTTTATATTCCATGTGTTCAGCATCATGATGGAACTCTACAGCCTGAACAACGTCTGTCTTTTGTGTTAGAAATAATACAAAATGGTGCTCTGCTGTCACTGCTAGGTCATACATAGTCCCATGCCTCTCTTACTCAGTGTGCAGTGCTCTCCCTGATGAGATGTAAGAGAAGCAGGTGTGATGTTGCCATTCCAAAATGCAGAATCCATAATGCGGATTTCGTATTATGAAGCAATTTTTGAAACTGTAAATTAGGCTGCTGAAAAGACTTTGCACTGAACATCTTTGGAATAACAGATATTTTTGTAGAATTTTTGAGTATTTCCTTCACTTGTTCCTCATATTCCCACAGGCCATACCCTTCTGACGCCATTCACACCCCTGTCTTTTGAATGTTGTTTACTCTAACACTGGAATGTCATAGCACTCTAATTTTGCCCATTTTTGTCTTTTGAATTTTGTATTAATTCTTCGTTACTCACTGTTTAGGTAATGAGAAGATGTAATCCATCCTTCTTAGCTTAATGGGATTTACATATTTTATTTCTTCTATGTAAGAAATTTGGCTGCAGTTGCATATAAAATAAAGAACTGAAATACAATATTTCTACTCTAAGAAAATGGAACAGGTACTGGATGATACTAAGAAGAATAAAATGGATGGAGCATGGAAGTGTAAGATTCTAAAATGACTGTTAAAATTCTGAATCTGTACTTTAAATTGGGAGAGAAAATATATCTTTATCGTGAAGAGTTTGGTAGTATGTTCTTTAATAGCATTGTGTAGAGATGTTAATAGCATGAATATGACAGAGTTGTCAAAACCCATCTCAGTTTCTTCAAACTATATTGTATTTGAAAGAACAAGCTCTGTTTGCTTTAAGAGAAAGAGGGAGAACGATGGGTCAGCTTCTCACACTAAAGGATAAGAATTCTGGCAGAGAAATGGTAACATGTAGCAGGAGAGCTAAGAGGAAAATCAGGAGCATAAAATGACTTTAGATAATTGAAAGCCCAGGACTGTATTTTACAGAGGATGTCTGCACTTTCAAGTGTCTGAATGCTTAACTCTGTAAATTAATGACTTCAGGTCTAGCTACATACTAGGCAAAACAGGCTTCTTTTCACCTCTGTCTTATACATTTGGTACTGATCTAACTATCCATCTGTTTCACATGGTTTTAAGCTGTAAGGTTCTGATAATTATTCAGCTTTTCTTAATTTCCTTGGCTAAAGTTTTAATGTTTGGGATTTCCTTCCACTATAGGCTGTCAGCCAGAAAACAACAAACCTAGCCAGCAGTCTGGGTGGTGCCAGACCACTGGCTCCCACTTGGTAAATGGCTCAAGCCAGAGTTATTTTTACTACTTTGAAGCAGACTTAATATCTTATTTCTTCCACTGTCATCTTTGCTATTGATTTTCACCTTAGCAGCCTTGCTTGATTAAACTCCTGGCAGTCAGGTGAATTGATATAAAACTGATAACCTTCGTAGCAGATGTAATTTATAAAAGTAATGCATAACTACTTAATTCTTCATAGAAGATTTCTGTGACACACTTGTGTGAGAGAAATTTTAGAGATATGTAAGCCTGTTTTTTATATATGAATTGTTTCAGTAATGTAAAACAATCATAATTCTGCACTGTAATATTTTTGCATTAAATGAGTTTTTACGACATTCTATTATAAAACTAAGCACATTCTTGACAGAGTTTTAATATTGTAGCCTAATTAATACTTCTAGAAGGTGCTTTTTATAAAGAGGTATTTAAATGCAAATGCAGTTTTTCAGGAATTGTCCTTTCTTGTGCTGGGACAATGAAACAAAACAGTGGTTATTACTGATTCACTGCAAGGCTGTCATTTTGCACAGTTCAGTCTGCATGACATAAATCTAAAGAATAAAAGCAAATAAGTGATTTAATAATTCTGTGAGGGACCAAGCTTAGCAGTATAACCTACAGTGTCTGTAATGTATAATGGAGCATAACTGTGTCCCATGCAGTATTAAACTCAGTAGGAAACAAGCACTAGAAGGCCATATGATAATGACACATCAATTTTTGATTTGAATACACTGACCTATTTTCACTTCTGTTGCTGTTCACTGAATATTGATTTTTTTAACTGATCCTGTTTACATTACTGCATCTTCCTATATATTCATATGTAGTCTTCATTGCTAGGATACCAGAATGATTAAAAATCCAAATTTCTCTGTGTTTCAGTAAACTGTAATGCAAATTTTTTGGATGTTATACAGTACTTCTCTTGCTTTTAGAGAGTCACTCAGATAATTTAGGTTTCATGCCTAGCCCTTTGTTAAATATAAACTGTTAATGGAACCTTTCAGTGTTTAAAAATTTAATCTGAAGCTTATTCATGCATTACTTTTACAGTGGGAAGCATTTGATATTTATTTAGGGAAATCTTTTTCACCATGAGGATAGTTAAGCAATGAAGGAGTTTGCTCAGAAAAGCTTTACAGTGTTCATCCTTGGAGATTTTCAAGACCAGATAGGATAAAGCCCTGGCCAACCTGCATTGGTCTAAGAACAGGTCATACTTTGATACTTTATGTGGTTTCTAGCGTTAATCTGTACAAATTAAATTTTCAAAGACCTTACCTTTATAAAAAGCCTGATCTGTTAGTTATCCAGCTGTTCTGTACCAATGTCCATTGACTGTATCACATATAATTTCTCATAACTATAATAACATTTTAAAGTGGTTGGATAGCTTATGATTGCAAAATTACTTAAATCATCTGAGTGCACAGAGATGAGCAGCAAGTGAGAGATCAACATGAAGTGATTGAAAAATGCCATTGCTACTTCATCATGTAATAGTTGTGATCCCACAGTAGAGTAACTCATGCCCAATGATGGTGATTTGACTATGGACTATGACAATGATTCACATGTCTAGACCGGAGAGCCACTGCAGCCAAATGACAAGCATATGAGAATAAATAATGCACGGGGGATATGTATATCTATGAGGTATGATTATAGATGATTTGCTGGAGAAGCACAACATATGGTTGTATCATTGTACTCATGATCAAGCCATATAATACTACACTCCATGCTATATCTGGTGTTCCACAGCCAGTGGACTTCCTCTCTGCCACTGTGTATTCCAGCTCCTGTGACATCTCTCAGTCTAGATCTCACTGTAGTAATTTTCATTTGCCATAGGCCAGGAGGATCTTCCCCCTCAGCAATCTTTTGTATCTGTCAAGATATATCATTAGTTGCTATTCCAGAAGTAAAAACAGAAAAATAAGCTTAAGATGATTAAAGCTTGCCATTTTGAAAAAGAGCAGAGTAGGGCAGATTTATTCTTAAATCCCCAAAATTTTTGTTCTCTGAGAAGCTGTGCCTCTAAAGTTCTATGGAACACAGGTAACAAAGATGAAAGACTGTCAGCCATTGTCATGTCAGTACTTTTGACTTGGTTCTTTTTTCCTCCCAGGGCATTCATGTCAGGCTGCATAGAGAAGAAGAATTCTTTCTTTCAGGAAACCAATGCCCCTTCTCTTGCCAAACACTGCCTTTCATGCGAAAAATTTTTTCTTTATGCTTTCCCTTCTTCCATGTAACAATACTTTTCTGCTGATACGTGGTTTTAAAGCATATTTTTCAAACATGGTTTGTCTACCTGTGCAGAAGACTTGTTCCTTCTGAGAATATCCTTAAATCTCTTTTATATTGTTCTCAAGAGTCAGAGGGAGTATTACACATACAAAAATCTAGAATGCCAAATTACACCTGCTTTGCATGCACATAGCCATGTAGTCCTTATAGAACACATTTGTCATGTGAACCCTTAGATAATCCTCTTAGGAAATATTTATGAATGTAAACCCCCATCCTATGTGCACATATATGTCTTTCAGATGTGTTGCTTCATTTCCCACTAATGGGTATGTTTAAGGTTTGATCAAGTGCTTGCCAGAGAACCAAAGAGTAATGAACAAACATTGCTTTTGTGTCTTGTAATTGATAGACACCTGTATCTGTAAGTCCATCATTTCTCATATTCTCTTCATGCACCTAAACTCATGTTCACTTTAGTGAGGTTTTTATGTTTAGGAAAAAAAAATGTTGCAAGATTTCTTGAAATAAAACATTTTTAGGAGAATCAGTGAAGTTGAAAAGCATGCATTCCTAAGTTTGAGAGAAATGTCCATAGAATTGAGTGTTTGAGCTCACCATCTAAGCCATTTTATTCAGTTCTAGTACTTGTTTTACAAATGTTCAAAAAAACAGTGTTTGAGACGCTCAGGGGAAAGACAGGCTATTTATTTAATTTGTCAGGTCTGGCATAAATCATAACCCTGTTGCATTTGATGTTGTACAAACAGAGTTAATAAATGGCCCTTGCCCCAGGTGCTTAGGAATTAAGTCTAAGACATAAGATGGTGTGTAGGTATGACAAATAGAAGAATAAAGAAACCCAATAAATAGTGCTGGTTAGGGAGATAGATTGCTTCCTGCATATCAGCATCAAGGGGTTTGTAGACTTCCCAGAAACGCTGGGTTTTCATAAAGAATTTAAAGGTGGTGGGGTTGTATCTATACAGTATTTACAGGGAAATTCTTGCAAACATGAGAGGGAATATGGGAGAAAAGCCAGAGTTGCTTGTATGGAAGATAAACTGACAAATTAGCTTGTTACAGGATTTTAGGGCATAACATTTCACTTGTGACTGAGGGTGAGATGTAGCTTGCTTTATTTGCGTTTTGCTCTAGCTTTAGGACATAGGTAGGAAAAAAGCTAGCAGATGGAAATGTTAACTAAGATAGTCTGGAACTACTGAGGGAGATTCCAAAGACCGTTACTGTTATTCTCTTTTTATTTTGACTGACAACACTGAAGGCTCTGTTAGAACACTCTGAATTTCACTTCAAATATTTCACTTCAAATTGCACTAGCAAAGGATGGTGTATTGGGAGTTTCCTAGTTTTGATATCACGATGAGTTTGGTTTATTACTTTAATGAGTAAAGAGATATATATGTATATATATAGTGAGAGGGACATAAATGGACAGAGAAAGGGAATAAGCTCACTATTCCATAACAATGCAATAAATGACTTCCTCATACCAATAATGGAAAGGAAGCTGGAAGAGCATCTAAAAATACAGAAGTAAAAATAATTTTAGTTCATCATTTAGAGGAAATTATCCATTGAGAAGTCTGGTATACCGCCAGTGCCTCAGCCTTCATACCCAAATGCATTGGAAGAATAGAGAGACTATTAATGAAAGGATTTTTTTTTAGTCAGATGAAGAGTTTTTTTAATGGTTCTGTAGCAACTGTCATAATTTAAGAACAGCACTAATTCCAAGCAGAAATTTGAATATATGGGTAGTTTGTGCAACACCCTCACATTGGTACTGTAGAATGAACAAAAAAAAAGAAAAACAAACCACATTTATTTACCAAATGACTAAAAGTAGTCTAAGCTTTTATCTCTCAGAACGTAATACTATGAAAACAATATAAGGCAACAAGATTAAAAGTACTAACTGAAATCACCCAGATTCAGCAAAGCTGACTGGAATACTTATGTGCTCCATGTTAACCAATCTTTCTACCATAATGTGATCAGACTGAGCTAGATAAGCCTAATCCTTCGGCAACTGGTAGTCACCATAAACTGAATGGAAGAACAAAAGTGCTGAGGAGTGTCAGTGGAAAAGGGAAGAAATTACATTATTTCATCAGTAGACAGAGATCTGTGACAGTCCAACAGGTCAAGGTAGACTGAGATGTTGTGATAGTTCAGTATGAAGTTAAAGTGGTAAGAATGGTAAGATCAGCTCAGGCAGGGCAGTTACTGCTTGAGTTGAATTGATCTTGTAGAAACAATTTGCAGCAGAAATGAACTGCAGACAAGTTGCAAGTGTTTTCATTTGAATGTACTTGTTCAGCAATGCCGTAATTGATAAAGTACAAATGTTAGTGTACATATTAGATACTTGACGCTGTTATTGGTTAGATCAGGTTAGACAGGTATTTTATCATTATGATTATTTTTTGTGTTTAGAACTCAGCTCACTTAAGTTGCAGAGAGTGGAAGAGATCAAAAATCAAACACTGATTACATACTGTGTATCAAATTATCTAATGGCCACTCTCAGAATCCGTAATTGACAGAAATAGTTTTAACTGTGTAACATTGTGTAATGCTGACCTCACATTCTGCCAGCAGTTTTCACAAGCCATTACCTTTGCAATAATGGTGGTAATTCATAGTATCCAATGACACTAAAGACAAACAGTCATTGATAATGCATCTGAATGTTTCTTATTTTTTTAGAAACTGCCAGGGAATATTTAGTAATGCTAAATTATCTTAAGGAAGAGCATAGCAAAAAAAAAAAAAATTAAAATTGCAAATATCGTGTGACAGTTCACTGAAGAGGCTGCTCGTGAGGCTGCACGTGTAGATCTAAATACTGTTGATTTCTGTTAATTAAAATACATCTGGTGCAACTTGTTTTCAGTGACAGTATCAGTGCCATTCTTCATATACATGGATGAATTAGAAACTACAGTTTGTCCCATCCTGTGGAAGAGGAAAATTTTCTTCTGATGGTTGAGTAGGGTTTCCTTGAAAGTCCTGAGTGGGTGTGGGTTGTTAATTTTTTTTCTCTTTATATGGAAACAAACTGCACATGCTGGAATAATTATGCTTTCAGTATTGTGGTTCTGTGATAGAACATGCAGTGTCATAATCACCAATTTTTTGGGTGTCACTGCAAGTGACAGATGTCTGAGGCTCACAGTCATTTTAGCCTGACATTTGCAATTATTGCAGCAGTATTGATGGAAGAGGATTAAGGATCTCTCAGGTGCCAAACCCCATTATTTCAACTTTATGTAGAGCTGTCAAATCCTAATAATTCTGCAGGGATTTAGCCATCACAGCGTAAAAAGGCATGAAAAAGGTTTGCTAAACAACCTTGAAACTATTATGGGCCATCAAAATGTAAATGATAATAATTTAATTAATATCTAATTTTATAATTTTCACTCAGCAATTTTTAAATGATGCCATATTTTTTAAGTGACATAGTGGTCAACAGTTAGTAATATCCCTTAAATATCTCTTAAAACTCTCTGGTTTTCCTAGCATCATAGAATTGTGATTCATGAGAGTGCATAGTCTAGTCCAATGAAAACATATCCAATGTGCAATAAAATGGATTGGATAGTTTTTCTTTTCATCTGACATTTTCATGTCAACAATCTGCAGTCCAGTCTTTCAAGTCTTTTCAAAGGGATATAATTTGTAAAGAGCTTGTGTGATTTATTTTTAAGACACTTCCATGAAAAAATGAGTCATACTCAGTACGTTGCCGAACTCTTTTGTATTATTGTTGGATACTTTAAAAAATGATTCCACAAAGAATTGGTTTTAGTCTTTAGCCTCTTATTTTGGAGATTCTGAATATCTACCTGTAATGTGTTCTTTTTGAAACCTTAGTGTGTTCAGGAAGCTAGTTCCAAAGTTTAAAATCTCAGATGAAAGAAGCATATTCTTTGTGTTAGACCTAGCCATTTCTCTTTGCTGACTTTTTTTTTTAACCTGACACCTGCAAAAGCAGATACTGGATTGTGCATTGAAGATGACCCTTCATATCTGTTGACAGACCTTTTAAGCTGAAGAATTTTTCATAGTGAAGATTCTGTTTCTTTGGTAGCTTAAAGTTTCACATGAAGATCTACATGAAACTTAGCACCTTGACCAGCACAGTTTTTCCGTCTTTATGGATGAAAGAAGCTGATGGATTTTTATTCTGTTTTGCTAATTGGATTCAGAGGTTTTGCTTTAATTACAACGTTTTTAACAATGACATATAGCAGTTTAACAGAGGAGGTGAAAAATACTGTGTTTGTTTAAGAATAGCAACAATGCCAATAGGATTTCCAGTCTGCTTAGAGGTCTTCTGAAGTTAGAACTCTGCTAAAGTCACAGAAGTGCAGCAGGCATGCTTGAGGGGAGAGGACACAGCATCACTGACTCTGAAGTGTTTTTATAGAAATATGTTTTCTAGCTAAGTTTGACCTGGCAAGAGTATTCATCAGATCCCAGACTGCAGTACTTGCTTATTTTATGTATTCTTATTGAATTTTTAAGGAGTTTAAATTTAATCAGTTTTTGATCTGTTAGTCACCAAGGCATACTAGAATTTAGTATAGTCTTTCTTGACAGCTCAAAGACCTGTTGGTTTGACTTCTGTGTGCTGTGAATGATTACAGTGTATCTTATGCTCACTCTTTTTTTCCCTCTTCAATTTGTAGTTAGCTAGTTTGCCTGGAGCCCAGTAATTTGTTGCTATGACTGTTGGATGCTTTGTGTCTTTAATGAGCTCAATAGCTTGTTTTGAGCTTTTGCATCTGGTAAAATAATAAGCATGACATCTCTGTTAGTCACAGCCATGCCTGCAGTGAAGGGCACACTGGGTTTTGGGCTTAAAATAGATTTTTCTTCTATAGTCTGTGTGCTCAAGCCTACAATAATTACTGAACAAAATGTTCTTAGACATTTGCCTGAATAGCATCTCAATCAATGGCACTGCTTATGAAGGAGAAAGCTATTTTTGAGTCATAAAGAGGCTATGCGTATAAGCTGGCATTTACTTTCCTGTAGTTCCAAAATCTAGACCTGACATTTTTGTTTTCACTGTAATTTAATCAATAGGTGTGCTTTGATCAGACAGCTAAAAATCTGTATATGCTCCTTCCCTACAAAGCAAAAGATTGGAAGAACCACTCCCTTTTGCCCTGAAATGATAGACATTAGCTTATTGTTATATCAGTAGCCATATTGGGGAGGTTTTAAGGAAATTCATGTATTTCATCTGTGCTTTCAGGAAAATGATAGAAACAGGAACAAAGTCCAGGGAGAACCTTCACATGCTGAATGTAGTGAAGAGATGTGGTTTATTTATCCAGAGAATAAGGATAGGCCTAGCTAATTAAAATGGGTTTTATCTCTCTTTGTAAAAATTCTCCAATACTAATCTAGCCAGTTCTGCAAGTTGTTCTCTTCAGGAATACTTCTCCTAACAGGTAGAGCCTTAGACTAGGCGCTTCTGTGGATTCCCATGTTAGCCTCTTCCCTAAAAAGATCCATGGTAAAAATGTATCTTCTGGGGCCACCTATTGCTCTATAAGTAGCCACAGTGGGAATTGGCAGTATATTTCTTTTGAAATACTGTAAATTGGTCTTAAATGGTGTAGAAGATGTAGTATCTGGGGTCTGGCTGTGCTCCATAGATTAACAAGTCACAAAGTCACATGGTCATGTGAACAGGGAGGATGAGTAATTAGAGCACAGTCACAAAAATTGCTTTGGAGTGACAGGTTAGGGCTGGCTGCTGATCTGAAGGAACTGCCATGGGGCACACTCTCAGTCAGCTGCTAATGCAATTAGCATTAGCTGAGTACTGTGAGTTGTCCAGGCGTGTAAGCCATTACTTAACAAAGTATTGTTTCTGATATGCAAGTTATTCAAGAAAGACAAGGCAGTAGCTATATTTTAGCCATAGGGTACAATTAGCTTTCTGGGAAATGGTAGTTTGGAGGAAAGAGCAGTGCTATCCCTGAAACAACTTTTCCAGTATTTGTTTCACAAGAAATCCAGTTCTCTGATAAACACAATCAGGGCAGCATAAAAAGTATTGAAAAGTTGGATAAGAATGAAAAAAAAAAAAAAAAGAAACATAACAATTGCAGTCCTTTCTTCCAGACACAATGAACACTGAAGCCCATGCAGGTTTGAAGATAGGGAGAGAGTGTCATGATTTCTTCCATCAGGTGAAAGAAGTCACCAAAGCATCATGGCTGTGTTGAGTAAGTTACTGCCTGTGACTCCCAAAGGTGTCAGAGTTAGTAAATTGCACTAGATCTTTCACATTAGATTTTTTTTCTTTCCCCTTAAAAATCAAAGTAAAAATAATGCAAAGAGATTAACAAAGGAGGGAGTACTGCTGTCAATGCGCCTAACATGTGTACAGGGTCTAAGCCATGCATGTTTCCTAGGCTGTTATCTATGGATCACAATCAGAGAGAGACACACAGAAGCATCTGTGAATCTGGCCATGTTTTGCTGCTGAATGCTTTGTGAAAATGTTGGCAATATTAGTGTTTTGAGCTAGTGGAAAAAGGGAGAAGGCTATAAATGAAAATCTTGGTACTTCATGCTGCAGAGTTATGACAAGAAGTGTCTAAGTTCAAGTTCATCCTTTCTAAAGTCAAACAATTAAAAAAATATTTCAAGGGAAATAGCATGAAGTGTTTTGGGTGTAAAATCTCAGCTGCTATGAGAATGTAGAATGAAAAAGGAGCTGTTTGCTCCATAGTGCCATTTTGTGAGACATTTGTATTGACTTAAAATGTAAAAATTATCAAAATAAGCCACATTTAGTTTAGAATCCAAAAATCTTATGAGAAGCCTTTAGGATCCAAACTCAGCTTTTATAAATCAGAATCCTTTACTTAAGTTGAGTGCATCCATCAAACAGGGAGCTTGAAAGTGGCATGACTTGGAATAAGAAGATCATCTCAGGGTGGATGGCATGACTATGACAGGCATGTGACTGATAAGGCATTTTTGTCCCAAGGGTTGCTTTACCTGGAACTGTTTAACCTGCATAGAACTCTGCAGGGTTCTATTTCCTGTAACAGAAAGAGTTTCACCATATAAGCATTATAAAAGTGCTTTATTGAAGAGGAGGTTTGAGGTAAGTAAAGTCCTCATCATATTTATTTAAAATAATGTAAAATTAAAAAAAAATAATTGTTGTTGCTCTTAATATGTGTGGTGAGTGCCAGTGCTTGGTTGCTTTTCTTTGATCAGTGTCATTCCCTTTCCTGTGTTTGTGTGTTGCCTGCCTCTGCTCCCTTGGGAATCCTCAGGAAAGGAACCTTGATTCTATGACTTGAAAATAAATAACTAATATAGAAACAGAACCTTACGACCATTGAATTGTTGCTACCCATACTAAAGCTATACAGAAATGGTAAATACCTCAAGTCTTGTTTCTAACTGCAAACTTTAAAAGTAAGGTTAAAAAGGACCTTTAGATTGCAGATTCTGCTTGGCCTGTTTCATAATTGCTAGCTTTGCTTCTTCAGGTATTAACGTGGGAATACACAGAACTGTGAGATTTAATGCCAAAAAACATACCTTCAGCTTGAGTGAGACTGATCTTATGCCAGGCATTTTGCTGACTGATGGACTGCTGATTTAGATTGTGTTTTCCAAGAATTTTAAAGATTTACAGACAGTCTTCAGGAACACACTCCTTCCTCTAGTGTTCTCTTAAATTATAACTTCAATCTGTGCATGTAGTTACTACAATACCAGTTAGGGATGCATCCAAGAAAGGAAGCTTCTGTACAGTTTTCACAGTCCAACAACTTGTACATATTTTCCTTTCCTAAACCAAAATTTCATAAGGGTTGAAAAGCAAGTTAAGTTTGGTAAGTGCTGAAGTAAATCTCTGATTAGAGAGGATCTGTTAAGTCTTTGCACAGACTATATTGACTTAATTCTGAAGAAAAGGGACACCATAGAACCTCAAGATTTCTCTATGTTTCCTTAGTTATTTGGGCAAGAAGACATAGGGAATATATAAGCAGTATGTTTCATATATTTTCCTTAGAGCAGTTTCAAGAATATTTCCCTTAAAAAAGTAGAGGTAAATCTCTAAGAATATTAGTCCCCTTAAAGACATATCTTTACAGATGAATGCATTATACTAAACAATATAATTAATATGTCAAGAAATGAAGGTCTTATAATTCTAAAAAAATATTGCTATTTCAAAGTACATCTTTAAAACTTCCCTAGTGTTTCCACAGAAACCATTGTGGTAGCATAGGAAAAAATATTTCTAAGTTTGTACTAGCATGTACTTTCTTCCGAGCTGTATAGATATATAAATATAGATATAATTCTTCTTAAGTGATTGAATTCTTTAATCAGAATTGTGGCATGAAGTCCTACTATCAACCATGGCTGAATTTACAGCATGTTGTCTAAAGACAACATGTCAGGATACCTGAAGAGACAGTGCATGGGTT
Source organism: Dendrocincla fuliginosa (assembly GCA_035047845.1). Taxonomy (NCBI): domain Eukaryota; kingdom Metazoa; phylum Chordata; class Aves; order Passeriformes; family Dendrocolaptidae; genus Dendrocincla; species Dendrocincla fuliginosa. Next base: position 19,543,400 of record JAWWMO010000005.1, read on the forward strand.
TAATACTGTTTGCCAGTGGGAATTCCTGGAGCTCAAAGTAATAATGTCTTCTACATTAATGGGCAGTGAAGTGAGTGTAGCATTAATCTTCTTAAAAAGTTCAGTTCTCCTGAGAATATGGAAGAATAATGTAAACCGTGGTAATAGGAGGAAGGAGTCAGGTAACATGGGGCTACTTTTATATAATTTCAATCTGATTAAAGAAAGTCTCAATATTTTCTCTCCACGAGCATTCAGGATGACAGATGACAAGTATCTCAGTGCTGTGAGCAGGTGTGTATGTCTCATATATCTTAGTTGAGTTTGAAGTTTTGAGATCCAATTAATAGAAAGAATTATTTTTGAAATTCCTATAGCATCACCTTTTATGCTATTGTACCTGAAAATCTGGCCATTATAAATGCCCTATTTTCCAGAGGCTATATTTCTGCTTTGAAAAATGTGCCTTAGGCTGAATCTTAATTCATAATTTGCCACTTGAGAATAAATTATTTTTCAGTAGTTACTAATGTAGCAAGAATTGGTTTGATTTTATAAAGGGAAAGAGATAGAAAGCTGGGTGACTTCAAACTGGGGCTTATTCTCTAGTAAAGAAGTATCCAAATGGAAATGTACCACTGTGCTTTGTTTTTTCCTTTATAGACAGAAAAATCTTTGTATTTGCAAAACTAGTTCATTGTTGTTCCTTTAATGAAAAGAGATTTGACTTTGACTGTAACTTTTCTTGCTATCAGTTTGATTAGAATCTCATCAACATGATTTTAAGTGTGACTTTACTTCAGGATCAAAGAGATGTGGGGTAAGAAGAAGCAGATACCTGACAGTCATTGAACTTGATGTTGCAATGGAAGGTGTGTGTTTGGGAGAAAGTATGCTGAAGTACAAGAGGGGATTTGATAAAGAGGTCAAAGTTAGCAGGAAGATAGACTGGTGATCTTGTAGGGAAGCTGTGCTCTGCATTTATTATGGAACTTGGTGCAGGAGCAGCAAGAGGTTTTTTCAGATCTGCCAGAAAAGGATTTCTGTCTCTATGGCTAATCCATGTGACAGTGTCAGCTCACACTTTCTGTTAAGGTCAGCTCTCCAAATAGTTGGACAAAGCAATACTCGAGGGAGGCAGAAGGAGTAACATGACAGGGAGACTCTAAAGTTCATGTGTATTCACTGAATTGTACCTAAAGCAGCGCGACCTTACCATGCCTTGTGCCTGCCCTGCAGCACAACTACTGTCTCGGTGTGGATGAGGAATATAAATTTACTTGCACTGCTGAATGCTAGGCACAATTTTGCACACCTAAGTTTTCTTACATGCCTTTGTTTTTTTAGAAATACTTTCTGGATCAATTACATTCATTTTTATAGCTGAAGAGACAGGACTCGTGGTTCTTTGTACAACAAATTTCAGTGACGTCAAGGGAATAGGCCTATGCAGTACCTCAGTTTACAAATGAGGGAACATTGAATTTCTGACTACAGTGACATATTGAGGTTTAATTTATGCATGTTTATGCAGCACTTTTAAATTCCTGGACATATGTATCATGCTGCAAGAAATACAGTGCAGCATCCTTGGTGAGGTCTTTTTATTGCACACAGGAGCAACCCAGACTCTTGCCAAGGGTCCTTGAAATCAGTAAAGCTCGTTAGCTAAATGCAGTTTTGGTGGGAGAGCATCTTAATTATCCTGGATGACAATGAAAAATTAGAACACCACTTTGTCACTCATATCCTACTGAATTTTCAGTAGGAGCAGATAAAATTTTGAGTAAAACATTTTTATCCTGAAAAATGCATGATTTTTTATTCTGATTTTTTAAATAAAATTGTCTGAGAAACTAGCTAAAATAAAGTTTAAATGAAGGAAGGGAAAATAATAATGAAATAGTTTCTCCAAAAAGTCGCTTTTTGAACAAATTCACTTACTTTGAATAAAATATTTTTTCAGCTTAAATATTTTATTTTCTAAAATTTTCTTTTTCCTTTCTAATTTGCAGGAAAATGTGCATAATAGCTTTTTTCCCATCAGTATCATCATTCCCCAGAGAAAGAAGTTGCTCACAGAAATCTTTTAGTTATGTATATTTGGGAAGGTATTGCTATGGTTTACCTCTACATATAGAGGCACAAATATTCTTGAGCCTATTGCTACCTTGTTTATTTTTCCGTGGCATTAATCTGCAGTAGTTATTGGATATTTGTCTTTACTAATTTTATTCTTGTATCATTGTTTTGGAAAGTATTGCTTTGTTTCAGTGATAAGCAGATTCCTAGATACAAGTGCCTGGAGAGAGGCATATCCATTTTAGTATTACTAGATTCCTTTAAGTGTCCACCCTTCGGTATTTTCCCAGGCATGTGAGCTTTTATGCATAATTTCTTTTACTATCTGCCTGATCAGTTCAGACTTGATATTTTCCCAAGCAAGAGATACAAATGGCTTTTATACATAATGAAATACTTTAAATAGTATGGCAGTTAAAGACCTTGTGCTTTCTTGTGCTTGAAGTTTGTAGTCATACATCAAGGAAATTTAAAATTCTGTGTCATGGTGAGGACAAAATTAAAACCAACTCTACAACCAACAGGTTGTAGAGTAACTTTTGTCTTTCAGATGCATTCAGAAAGTAAGGTAAGCTTTGCTTGGCTTTATAGAGAGTTTTTTCACCTACACAGTTAATGGAAATAAACATCACAGATCTTAAGCTACTGCAATTTTCAAATATCTGCTCTGAAGTGAAATAGTCAGCACAAATTCACTGAGGTCCCCACACTGCCCATGGCTCATTCTGCCAGCTGAACCTTCGACAAATGGGACAGGATCCACTGCTGAGTTTCTCTCAGGGCTTTCCTAATGTTCCCTACTGATGCAGTGAGGGAGCAGGAGTACAGCCTTGATGTTCTTATGAGAATGATACCAAGATTTCTCCTTTATGTAGGGATGTAGGTTCTGATATTCAAAGACAAATCACCACCTTTATAATGACTCAGGACTGTGTCAAGCAGGAATGTTGTGCAAAGAGTTACACTGGCAGTGCTGACAGTATCATTATTGTTTTATTTTACAACTCTTTCATAGAGGTGAAACTGCGTATAAAATACTCAAGTCAAACTAGCTGTGACTGTTAAGTAAAATTAAGTAAAATTAATTTTTAAATTATGTTTTTCCTTTCTTTCTCTATATATTTACTTTGACTGGGGGCTTCTCTTCCCTCCTCTTTATTCACTGGGAGTTTTCCTGCTGGCTGCTCAGAATGGTCTGGTCTGGTATTTTTCTTGATATTTCTATTAAATAAAAAAGCGGCAAATAAAAGAATTGAATTAAGATTCTTTAATGTGATCTGAGATAAATGAAATAATAGTTATGTTTTATCTTCCTTGAGGATTTGGATCCTGTTTGGATAAAGATTGAGGTTGTTGCTTTTAAAATATCGTGTATTATAATTATAGGGGGTAGAGCCCTTCCCAAGTCTTTGTTCGTAAAGCCTAACCCTGATGATGATTGTAATTATAGATTTATAAAATATTCTATATAACTACTAACATAGTTCACCCTTGTTCAGTAGCGAGGATGAAACTGATAAATTAAAATAGTAAAACTCTTCATCTTTTGGCTTCTGTCCCACAACTCTTCAAGCATGTTGGCATTTTTCATGCAGAGAGAGTTTGCATTGAATTTCTCTTGAGTATTGACATACACTTCTTTGAAATTGCTATTCTGTGGTCCTCTATAGGAGAAAAACTCAATTGCCTAAATGTTTTTAAAAGGTAAATAAAAAAGGGATGAATGAAAAAGAATTAGTTAAGACTTCATACGGAGTGTTTGAATTAAAATTTGTGTTAAATACATTTTGGCCGTAGTTCCTGTTCCTCTTTTCAAATACTCTCCAAAATAAAGCCCTGTGTTTTTGAGTGTGATAGGAGCCCATGAAACCCGGCTATTATTGCTGCTTGTCTGCTTCTCCCCATACGTTTCTCTGCCTTTGGGAATTAGCAGTAGCAGAAATAGTGCATGTCATTTCATCACACTATTATCGATTGCATTTTTTCAGAACTGGGAAGAGAGAACAAATGGGTCCTAGGATTCACTGCTACAGCAAGAGTTTTAAAGTATCAGGAAGTTTATGTTCTAAGAAATCTTTCAATCCTTTCCAATACCTGGACAGTCTTCCTAGTCCAGTGTAGATTGCAGAAATTTAATAATGACAGCTAATTGGTTCACCAGATGACAGAGTCATGGCTCATGCCAGTGTGCTCTGAGGCTGTGGATATTTAAAGTGAGCTGGGGAAACAGGTAGGCTGACCTGCAAATTAGTTATGGAATGAATTCAAGTAGAAACTTTCTGTGAAATTGATACTATTTAGGACATCAGAATTAAATAAGGTTGAGTTTGTCATTCAAGTCTGAACCTTTTATAGCTTCTGTCTTCAATTTCCTAGATCTTCATTTTAATGTACAGTAGTAATTAATAAAAAAATTGCTTTTTGAATTATTATTTCAAGGAACTCATTAAAATAAATTCTGAGGAATTCTACAAGGAACCCATAGTAAATTAAAAAGGGTTTCTCCTATATTACTTATGATAGGCTTCTCATTGTTTAGTAATTTATAGCTGATACAATAGTGATAAATTGACTGTAATCTTGTAGTGATTCATATGTGATAAAGTATAGAAGCCAAGTTAATAGGAAAGTATAATGAAATATGTATCCTACCTTTGTGAAATGATTTAATGTGCAGAATTCAGAGCTACATCTTCTCTTGGGCCTGGTAAGTAAATGGTACATTGTATTTTGAATCGTGTGGGGAAAACTTACCCGGAAATTTACAGAAGATTTGGCTACTCAATTAACCTCTATTTACAATCGTAAGTGTTTGTTTTCCCAAAGGAATATGGCAGTGTATAAGTTGTGGTTCTGTGTACTGTTTTGTGGGGAAATAACATTAAAGTTAGTCAATTGTTTCTGCCATAAAGTGTAGCTCCTTAACTCAATAGACTGGAGCTATTAGGAGAGAATGAGAGAAAAGGATTTGTCCTTTTGAAAAAAGAGGGCTCAAGATTAACATAGATTTTGTCAGAGTCTTTTTGTGTTATTGACTGGCATGTTCTTCATCTTTCTTCTGTTAGGTCATTAATAACGTCTCTCAGTTTAGCAAAATCCTTTAAAATTATTGGTTTGGAGTTTTGTGAAGAACAGACAAAATTGGGAGAAGATACTTTATGGGACTGTGGGATGATGGATAGGAAATTAAATTTTAAAAAAATATGATTGCTGATCTGGCATATATTTCATGGGTTTTGCTGTTATTTGTTTAAAAAACCATCCTGTAAAATCAGTGAATAGTTGAAACATTTCTGTAGAGCAGGCACACGCTGCAGCATAGATTTCATCAAGTTCATACAGAACAGACTGCAAGACACTGATAAGGAAAAGTGATTCAATTTTTCTAGTCTCTTTATTGCAGATTGCATTTTTTAAAAAATAATTATGAATATGTAAAGTTATCATACTGAAATTATTCTAGAATAGGCCCAGTGAGACTTTTACCAAGTAATTAATTTTTCCTACTAGAAGCTTTTACTGTAGCTTTAGCTTGTACGTCTAGTTGTTCAATACCTTACTTCTTGGATTACATTTATTTGATACATTTTCATGGTCTGTGTGTTCCAGACCTCGTGTTAAAGGCCGTAAAAAATGGCTGTGTGTGTGGCAGCTCTGAGCATCCCTGAGTTCCTTGGTCAGCCCCCTGCCCTCAGGCACATTGGAAAGGAAACCTGTAACTAGTAGTCACTGAGAAGAAGGTCTGGGGTGCTTTGACTGTCTTTAACAGAGTGCTAGATTGAAAGATGCCACATGGATGCTGATGAACTGCCTTTTACTGAATCAAGTTAATGTAAACTAATACAGGACCAGTAAGAATAATATCTTCTTATTTCTATTTATTCCTGTTACAAGACAGTTATGTGAAAAGTCAGAAGGTCTTTATGTAGTATACAATTATGGCTTTCTTTATGGAGATCTATCAGTATTTATATTTTTCTATCTAGATTTTTCTTTTCTATTTTTTTTTTTTTCAGTTGGAGATTTTGACTGTCTAGGAATTTCGTGGGTTTTTTTGTTTGTTTGGTGTGTTTTGTTTGTTTTTAATGAAGAAATTTGTAACATAAAGGTTTTGCAACATCTGCCATGTTGATCTGCAAAATGAGTGCAAGGATTACTACACCAGAAAGGTTTGGTAGTAGTCTTTATGCCTCAAAATGCACTCAGAACAACTCATAAGGTGCTTTTCATGAGAGCTGATTGAGACAAATAGTCTTCTCCAGAGTAAGAGTCAGACCATTTTAAATGAGGCTACTGCTCACAGTCTTTTGGGGGAGATAATGATTTTCTTTGACAAAGTGTAGAAGCCAAGGAAGGTCTTTCTTTTGGCTGGGGAACCTAACTCATTTTCCTGGATTGTGTGTTACAAATTCTCCTGGCAGTCAAACAGCCTCAAGAAATGGAAGAGTAACCAGTTCCCTTTTGGAGTTACGAAACTGCAAAGATTATTCAAGTCCAGGCTGTTCTGCGACGTCAGCAGATGACTGTGTCCTAAAGTCATGGAAATCTGCAGGCATACTCATGGTACATGAAGTGTCTGACTTCACAGTGGTACTTAAAAAGCTTCAGTTTTGATTGCTAGAGGCTTAATTTTGGAAAAACTAATGCTACTATTGATACACATTTTACTTCACATTCAAGCTCAAACATTTCATAGAGAGCAATTTTTCTCTTCTTAATACTTACTGAGCAAAATAGATTGAAGATTCTTTAAGGCTCACTCACTACGGGATGGAAAATTAATGTGACATTCCAGCAATGCTTGTGATAGTTTTGTATTCCCATGGCATACATCTTACCAAGTTCTATTTGTTAATAATGTGGAAACCTGCAATGGAGTAGAAATATGTACATCATATAATACCAAAAAGCAAATTGTTTCCTCTTTCTATGTAGTACAGAAATTAAATCTTATAGTTAATGAATCAAATACAAATGATTACTAGAAGCAAATGGACATACAGAGATATTAATTGTTTGAACTAATAACATTTTTTCCCCACAAAGCCATGATTTAAGGCTAAAGTGATGGAAAAACCATTCCAAACTTTTGAAAGACACTCAAGTAAATCTTATATGTCAACTTCAGAATACTTTTGCCTAAGGGTTGTAATGCACAGATAGTAGAAAGAGGGTTTGTTTTTTTGTAAAAGGATATGAAAGAAAACATTACCTGACAGTGCAGGCTGGAGCATGGAACTGTAGCTATGGGGGAAAACCAATCCTGCATTAAAATGCAGATAAAGAGGAACCTTTAAGGATAGAGAGCAGTCAGTAGGGTCATTGATGATAATTTAATCAAATATAAGTTATAGGATATGTTGTTGAACTACTAAAAGATAAAGTACATATGAATAGAATTGAATTTACTTTTGTCCAGCTCTAGGGTTTTGCTGAATTTCCTTCCAAAGGTCTGAGCCATTTCCTGAAAGAGGAAAACACTTAGGGAAACACCAGTTAAGTATATCCAAATGCTTCTGGTAGTTCTGAAAACATTCATAGTTTACATGTCATTCTGAGTTATGGAAGATGGCTCACATAAGGCAACCACTATGGGAGAAAACAAAGATATTTTATTATTTTATGGTTACTGAGCTTGCAATATTTTTGGCCATCTTTGAAGCAGAATTTAGTACTGGAGAGCAAAAATTCTAGTTATCATTCGGAATCCCTTTGATGTGTGGAAATTGAATAGGGAGAGGTTGAGATGATGCTGGAAGAATGAGGAAAAACTTAAGGCTCAGTCACACTTTCAGAGCGTTAACTGTAAGTGAAAGTGGTATAATTCTGATTGGAGTCACTCTGAAGTCGGGATGATTGAGTGTGGTATAGATTTAGAAATGCCTAAAACACATTAGTGAAATTGTGGCCTGACTGTGCAGCTTTATTGCGGGAGTATAACTAGAGATGATCAAAAGAGTTCAGGGGACAGAAGCTTGTACTAAAGTTTTCCAAAGTTTGAAAAATCCATAATTAAGGCTTCACTGTTTTATCATGAATCATTCGTTTCCATCTAGTCAGATTGGATGCAAGGTAAAAGAAAGGCTAAAAGTCATTTTGAGATGAGGAAAGAAAATTCCTTTTCATGTATTTCATAGACAACTTGTTGTCTTTCTCTAGTTATAATTAAGGGAAACCCAAATTGCAGATGCTTCTTCATTACAACTGCTTTTTGTCTTATACTGAATTTTGGTTTAAATACAACAAGCCGCTGGATGAAATTGTCATAACCATGGAGAAGAAGTGTGGGTTAGCAAATGGGGAGGGCACTTTCCAATAGAAAAGTGGAAATGGAAAGAAATGATGTTGATTACTGTTATTCTTCCTTGTAACTGGGTCTCACAGTACATTCATACTGTGTTTAATTAACATCTTTCATGCATCAGCAACTCCCTTTATTATTGACTAGTAATTTTTCTACTACATTGGGAGCATGTTAATACAAATAAAACATTGCAGCATCTGGAGATGAAGATTCTTGCCTTTTTGCTGTAAAAATAGGAAGAGTATATCATGTTAAATATTTTTTTCAAGGAAATGCTAACTCCTTGTCCCGAAGTTTTACTGACCCCTCTATAAAATGTACATTGGTGTAGAGGACCTCAGTGTTTCTGTCTGTGAGTTAAGCACTGCTTGTAATGAAATATTTATTCAGAAAATGTGATTGATTTGCCATAAAAAAGGGAATGATCTTCCGATTTTTATTTTAGTCTCACTTTGCAGCACATATGAGATTATTCTGGAAAGTAGTTTCATTATCTGTGCAATGAGTCAGTATTCCTTTTCAGCTCCAGTGGGATGTTACGTGGTTAAAATCAGGAGTGGGTTTGTCAGTAGGGATGAGGGCTGTGTGATGAGGAAGTGGCTGTATGCCTGTGCAGCCCTGCAGTCAGATGGCAGCTGGCTCCTCTTCTCGTAGGATGTCCTGATTTCTTAACTACTGAAATTTGCTTTAGCGAAATCTGGGTCAATTTATGATTTATGGAGACGTTCAGATCCTTTTCTGGTTCCATTGCTGTGGTTACCCTGCAGACCCATTATGAGTTAAACACTCAAAGTCTGAATGCTGCTGATTCCTGATTAGATGAATCTTCATTTCATAATTATTTCTTTGCCCCAATGTATAACAATAACAAATCTTGATCTCTAATGGTAGCAGATTTTTGTTTATGGAAAGTTATTCACTACTTAATGTTTCTATATTCAGTCTAATTGAGATGAAAGACTTTGTATATGTAATTACATTCCCCTGAGATTATTTAGGCTAATGGTTTATAGGTAATTTAAGCATTAGATTTGTAGCTTAAACAAGAAATTATTTAATGTGATTTGTGTAGTATGGCAGTCTTTGTGGGAGCTTTCCTCCAAGCTGTTTTTACAAGTGCATAGTCACGACTGACATCTAAAATATGTCTATGAAGGCTGTATGGACCAACTAATGTGCTTGTATTTTGGAGTCTGTTTTGGTGAGTATTTTCTGTAGCATCTTCCAATCTTTAGTGTTTCTTTCTACAAATTTTAAATTAGAAAATATTTATAAATTCGGTGGCTGTAGGACAATGTGGATTGTGATAGTACTTCAACAGAAATTTATTTTTTTCTTGTTAATCATGCTGAGTTTAGACTTCCTGTTTATTGACCTAAGTAGGTGAAATAAGTAAGTACATTTAAGAATTAGGTAATTCTTGTAATAAAATTGCAATGTATAAAGTATATTAACTTTTATCAGCTCTTCATCTCTCTGAGCTTCAATCATCCCTGAGTAGTCAAAGCAAATTTCTCTTCATTGTGTCTTTCTGGACAGTGGTTGTTTTCCAAAAGGAAATAGATTCTACTTGATATCAAAAGTGTTATTTTATGTGTCTAATATTGTCAAAAAAACCAATGCATAATCTATAATGTTGACATGATAAAATTGCAATAAAGCCTGCTTTAATAAGATAGTTGACTAACACGTGTTGCAACAAGTGCAACAATGCACTGTGACAGGCTCTGATTAAACACATTGATCAATCTCATTTCTCACTTCCTGCTTTGGACAGTCATGGAATTTACAGAAACACTTCACATATCTTATTGCTGATTTTTTCAGAGAGAAACTGTGCCATGAAAAAATTGGTCAGTGTAATTGTTTTTACAAAAATGACTATAAAATTTATTGGAATTGGTGGATAAAGATAAAACAAAATCCTTTCCTATACTGCTTTTGCTGGTTTTATGTCAGTTGCTCTACTCAAGTGCTTAGAAAAACAATCTATTTGGTTAACAAATTATTTTTTTTTTCTAACCCAGGACCATTATCCTCCACATTAGGAAAAATAGTATATAAAGGAAAAAAATTTCATAACATTTACCAAAGATGTCGTGTTTGTAACAACAAAGGTCCTCGTTTTTATCGATTTCACTTTTTCTGTCCACTCCTTCCTGCCTGCCAAAGGGTATTAATTTCATTTCCCATGTCTGCACGTGAATCAGACTGGAATCTACTTTACTGTGAAGTTTGTCCTGCAGAGTGATGTTCAGATAACTCTAAATGATTAAATATTTTAACAATTCAGAGTGTGGTAATTCATTCTTACAAAGCAACACAGTAAATATTGTTGGATAGTTGCTGTCACTGCAATATTGTGAGAGAAAATTGATTTGTTTATTGATATCCCTTTCCTCTGTACATTGCTCTTATTTTTTATGCCTTCCCCTTCTCTAATGTACACGTAAGCAGTCCCAGTTTAGGCTTCTAAATTCATTCTGAGGCCAGAAAGAGGCTGAAGGATATTCAGTGACAGAAGAGCAATTGGAATGGGAGGCTCCTGAGCCCCATCCATGAGCTATCATGCTTTCTTTTTAATTTTCTAAAATGTTTCAAGTAGGATAGAGAACCATGTAATTTTAAACTCTTGGATGTTACAATACATTTAATACATTTTCTGTAATATTTTTATTTCTTAGAATTGCTTTCTGTATTTTTTTGATCTCCTGTCCTAGGATATATACAGAGTGATTTTTACCTTGAGAGGAAAGGTTGGTTGGTAAAAAGTCTTTAGGCTCGCTGGATGTACAGGGGATGAGGAACACTATGGCTGGATGAGGAAGACTGCTTTTATATATAGGAAAAAATGTAGTGCAGACAGAGCTGTCTGGGGAGACCATATGGGGCCCTGCAATGTGACCCAGTAACTCTGTCACTGATCTAAATGACTAAAGAAGCACTGCTGCCCTGGGTCTTAAGGGGGAATTCAGATATCCTTCCTCTGCACATGGTATCTCTGCAGGGCAGTTTCTTGGTCTCTGTGCTGTACAATGGAGATCTTACTTTTCTTTCACTAGTTTTTACTACTGTAATTCTTGTGGTCCTCCAGCTTCTCACTTGCATTCATTCTGTGAGTGAGCTGGGACATAAAAGTTGTTGGTTTTTTTATCTGTATAGCTTTATTTTACTTGGTTTGCATTAACCTAGTTGCTAGTGTTACAAGTAGGTTGGGGAGAGGAAGGCATGACAAGGCCGTAGGCCTGGTTTTTATTTGATGGAACTCATAGCTAAAATCAGATCTGTCACTGATCTCAGCACTTTACTTAAAGCTGCCTGGGTTTCTTCACCACTGTTTTCATCCTCAGAATTGTAAATCAATACCCTTTGATCTCAACATAAAAGCCTGGAAGGCTTATGTTGCAGATATCTTCCCATGTGCCTTGATTCATTCAGTTCTATTGCTAAATCTGGTCTAAGGAAATCAAAAGCAATACTGAATTGACAATTAATAGCTCTCCTCAAGACTGCCAGAAAGTAATTTCTCAGAAAGTTTGAAACAAACTTTGCATTGTTCTGGTCTATTTTTAGTACTCTGCTTAGCATACACAGGTAGTTTTTTTGAAAGCAGCACACAGTAGCTGTACTAGGAACTTCAAATGCTTTTTCCTTAATTAAAATTTGGATTTCCTGAGGAATAATAAAAAAAAAACCAAAAGAATATGGAGTAATACATCTCAAATTGCTGAAGAATTCTGAGGAACAGATGTGTTTTGTCAACCGTACAAATTTTGACCATATGGAGTAAACTGTAACTAAACTAGAATACAGTTGCCTCCATTTTTTGCAAAAACCAAGTTTTAAACTTTTCAGTGTCTTTTTTAGTTCACTTCTCCAGACTGCTACTGAGGGGGGTGTCTCTTTTGGTTGCTATTGCATTAGTGGCTTTCTCCAAGATGCCAGGAATCCTCAGTGCCTATTAGTCAGCTCTTACAAACCTGTGCTTTCTTTTAATTGATTCTATAAGGCAATAATGCAGTTTGAATTCAGAATTTTGCAACATATTGGAAAACTAAAATGTGTGGGAAGCAGACAGTTGTTGTTTTGGTTGAGTTTAAAATAAATAGTCATGTCTCTTCCAGTTGGACTAAGCTGAGGACAACTTCTTGAAAAAGCAAAGCTTCTTCCTGTGTAATTTATGTTATAATCTGGTGACTTAGTCATCAAATAACTCATGTCTTCAGCATTTGAGCAATAAATGTCTGGAAAATAATGCCTGGAAACTCAGCTCCTTTGACAGAAGGATATCTTATTTCTGGGTGTTTGCCATACAGGGACAACTCATCCATCACAAATGGTTTGTTTGTGACACTTTCCTAATGTTTTCAGCTGTAAAGCTTTGGTATGGGCTGCTGTAGTAACAGCTTGTCTTGAGGAGTGTGGGTATATGGGAAAAATCTTACTCTCACAAAAATACTTCACACAAAAATAAACCTGGCATGACTAGTGAAGCCTACTGTTTACTCAGGATTTATCTCAGTATATTTGAAAGCTGATTTTGACCTACTGTTTTACACTTTTATTTATTAAAAAAATATTCCTTTTTAGATGTTACATAGCTTTCTGCTTGCTAGTTAAGGTAGAATTTAAGTATAACTACAATTATCATTTATGGGGCAAATTTTTTTATGGAAAAGTCAATCAAATTATACTGGGGAAAATAAGATTGAAATTTAATGAACAACTGTTACAAACACATTTTCCTATGCAAGTCCTACAATGGTTAAGTTGTAATACGTGATCATTGCTGCAAAAGAGCAATTAATGAAGCTTGGTAGAAATGTGCTTTTAAAGTACTGATCTACCTGGGGGAAAAGCTATTTCAGTTAATTGTATCTTTGAAATTTACTGAAAAGCATGGAACTTTAGCATACATATAGAAACACTTAGATTTTCTACTCTCAACAACAGTGCAGAAATGATTTCCCATTTAAAACTAAAAATAATCAAATATTTTTGACATAACCTGACTTTTGTATACTCATTAACAGTAGGAGCTAAAAATAGTCCAAATAATTTTGTCTGAAATGGTCAGTTCAATTTTGGACTTTCATTCCAACTCAGAGCAGTGAGAGTTCTAAAAAGTCCTAATAAGGATTTTTCTTTTTTTTTTTTTTTTTTAATTATTATTTTCCTAGCCTCTAAATC
>JAWWMO010000005.1:19557054-19606519 GCA_035047845.1 Dendrocincla fuliginosa
AGGATTTTTCTTTTTTTTTTTTTTTTTTTAATTCTTATTTTACTAGCATCTAAATCTATGTAAAATAAGCACAAAGGGAATTTTAGATATTTTCTGGCTTTTTTCTTGCCAACTGGTGACTGGGGATTAAAGCACCCATATCGAGAAAATCTTGGCCCAAAAATCAACAGGTGTTCCTTGGCCTTGTAGAAAAGAATGTGTGTTTTCTTGCCAAGAAATGTGTAATGAACTATCACCACTCTTTATTTTTTTAGGATTTGTTTTTTCTAATTTGTGAAGAAAACTGCTTTGAGAAACACAAGATGAAAAACACCCAACAGAAATAAATACACTCTATTTTCACATTGAATGTGTATTTTGCTGTATTTTGTTACAATAAAAAAATTCTACCTTGGTTCTTCCTTGGTTTCTGAAGGAATGTTGACATTCTCTTTGATTTTATTCTTAGCAGTCATGTGGACATTGAGTGTTTTTGGCAGTTGTGTTTTCTCTGTGACAGGTCTGTGGATTAAACTACCCAATTAAGCAGGGAGGTGGGTTTAGTTGACTTTTTTCTTAACATGAACGCAATTTAAAAAATACAGGGGTTTTCAAAATGTCATTTCCTGATTAGTGCCCTGTTATATTAACATCACTGTGGTGTGTACTTGCTATGTCTACTGAATACAAATGCATTAGGACTCAATAAAATGGCAACTGTTTTATAGCAAAAAAGGAAAACAAATGTCTTAAGGCAGACCCTTGGTTTCTCTAGGGCATATTATCATCTTGCAAACTCTCTATAAAACTAAAGTAAGGATTTTAATGAGAGCTTTATGTGAGGGGATCATAAAGAACAATGATTCAATGTGCACCAGGAGAAAGAATATCTCAGCAAGAAGGAGTCAAAGGTAACTTCTAAGAGCAGCTGTATCTTTTTCATGTATGAAAGGCATGAACAATTAATTTTCCTAGGTATGCTAGGCTTACAGGATATTGTGCTGAACTTACATGGGTAATGACAATACAGTCTAACATAGATGCCAAGATATATGAGATTTTAATGCAAATTCCTATTCAATATATGTGAGGCATAAATACAGGACAGGAGCTGCTATTTCTTTCAGGTATTTGTAGCTGAAGTTGCTCTGGCATCATTCTGCTACTGTTGTATCGAAGTTGGTATCTTAAGCCATTTTCAATGTCAAGCATGCTGAATTTATTTAAATTGATGGCAGTGAACACCTGAAGCAATGCTCCAGAAGTTGATCACTGTCCAAGTCTGGAGAACATTTTGAACTCTTTTGATTTATAGTGAAATTTGCAATCTGTCTTCGGAATTGTCATCATTCTAGAGTAAAAGTGATGTTTTGGTCTCTCATGTTATCATCACACAGTGTGAGAAAACTGTGTATACTGATAAGAGACACAGAGGGAACCTGTGCAGTTCTTAAAATTCTCACATATTCTATCCTGAAAAGTCTCACTGCTTCTCTGCTTAATAACAACTACTTTTGCCCTTGCTGCTCACTTCACATGGGCTCCCCACCACTGACTGTAATGGGAACCTTAAAGACAGGGAGGGCAAGCTGCTTGATCGCTGCCTAATGTTAGAGGAGAGGAAATTTACCTGGGGAGTTAAAGGAAAGCCTTTAGTCAACTTGTTTATAACTGCTCTTTTTACCTGAACATGATACTCAGGTATGAAACACACTGAAGTAGACACTTCAAGTCTGTATATATATATATATATATATACTGATGAACTAGGAAATTACAGAAATTTCTCAAGGATTTATTTATTGGGACCAATTATATATCCTGACATGTTAACTGATATTCCTATTGTGGTCATAGGACCATGTTGTTCTGAATATAAATGCATAACTGTACCTTCCCCCCAACATAATTCTCATGGGTTTCCACTTCTCTATGTAATATAGTGGAGTTTGTAGAGTTTGTGAAATCTTTTCCTGGTTGTAGGGATGTTGAACTAACAGATAACAAACAGGAGAAGATGATAACTCCTGTGATCTCAACTCTAAAGTGAGGCATGCTTGTTAGTGGTAATAGGTAGTATGAATTTTAAAGCTTTCCTAAGGAAGGAAAATTGAAAAAGAAAATTGAAAATGTTATTGCTTGGGAATTATTTTGGAGAGGAAGAGGTTAACGGTTAAATATGTTTCAATGCTTGAGAAATAACCTTTATCCATCTTGGATACTCTGTTATGTGGAAAGCAATACATTGTGTGCTTTAGTAAGTGGGAGACTAATTTTACACTTTCTTCCTATTTTTTTTTTTTAATTTGTGTTTTTTCCCGTTTCTAGTTTTTGAATTTTGAATTTTATTAAAGCAAGGGGGAAGAAAATTGCCACCTATTTTCTTCCTGAAGAATTAAAAAGGTGGTTTTCTGAACTTTTTTTGGCTTGCATAAGACTGCAGTAGCTATATGACAATAGATTGTGGCATAATAGCTAACCTGCATTTTTCTGATGAATATAGTTCACATGGCAGTTTTCAAGCTGTAAGATGAGATCTAATATGTTATCTATATGTGTATCTACACACAAATGCAGGATGAATATATTTATATAAGCTAGGTTAAAAGAGGGTAATTTTAAACTACTCAGAAATATTGTAATAAGGCTGATTTTTTCCAATGCTTTGTATAGTTTAGCCATCCTGTCTGAGCCAGCAAAATCTAAAAAATCTCACAGACTTTTAGAGGGAGCTCCTCTTCTCTTGCTTCCCCCTACCTGTCCTAGGAATGTACAGTAGTCTATCCGTGACAAGCAGGACTAGCTCACTCTCCATCTTCCCAGCAATGACAGCATCCCTGACTGCTTCAGACCTCAGATCTGACACTTCCTAAACCCTATTTTGTCTTTTCCTGAATGAAGGTCCCAAATCTCTGTTCAGACAGTTTTCTGATATGTAAAGATGTTTTTATTTTCCCATAAGTAAAGTGGCACTCTTAAGATGATTCTTCCTTTTGTCAGAGAGATTTTATTAGTATTTATAGTTATGCTTTCTCAGTTCTTTTTGGAGAAATTACAATCTGTCAGACACAAAGATATAACAGGTGTTTGATATTTATACTTTTGGATTAATTCTAGGAAACAGTGAGACTAAGCTGCATAAGTTCAAAAAGGAGCCATAGTCCTGCTTACAACACAGAAATCCAGTGCTGTCAGTGATGTTCTGGCAGTGGGTATGAGTGTGGGATTAGTAGAGGTGAAATGTTCAATGAGGTAAATAGAGCGATGCAAATCTCAAGGGCTTCTGTAACACAGAATATGAAAAAGCATGATTTTGGAAATGTACACTACATTGCTGCTTCCTCTCACAGCATCCACACCTCTCTTTCCTCTCTTCAGCTTTTAAAAATCAATTTGATGTGACAGCCTCTAGTTTGAAATTAGCATGATTTGATCTGTGATTCAGGAAAAATCTTTCTCCATGGAAAATGCCCTAATGGGAAATCTAATGATAGCATATTCCCCAAGGAAAGCTGCCACCTTAGACTGTGTCCCTGTAGGAGGGGAAGTGAACAACTGCAATATTCTTTGTATAAAATGTGTGTGTGCATGTGTATGGTGACATTACACAATGCTTTGTGGCAGCTTATTTTATTCTGGGTTCTTCACATGACAGATGAAATGATTTCTGTAATTATTCTTAGGTATAAGACCCAGACTCAATTCTGTTAATACTTGGATCGTTTGGCATAAAATACATTTAGGTATCTCATTTAAACATCCCTCTGGAAAAAGGCTCTGGAAATCAGAAGTGATTGAGTGGATGAGCTACAACTGTATTGCTTCTAGGCCCGGTAAAAAGGCAAGCGTAACGGGCTGATTTTCATTTCAAATGTTTCATTTGCAGTGAAGTTTCATCCCAAGGCTTATATAACCACACTTCCTTTTCTTCTGGCTCAATTAACTCTTGTTTTACTTCTAAGTTAAATTAAGATCTTATGCTAAAGAGTAGAAAAAAATTTAAATATATCCTTGCTTTAAAAAAAAAAGTACATTAACCATAACCAATGATAAAATATTACTTGTCATTACAAGTCTTTACCACTTGTCAAGTCTTTATGATTAGAAATAGATGAATTATATACTTTGACATACTGCTGAGGAAATTATTGCACATGTATCTATGCCTTATTTTAATAATTTGAGGTGAATATTTTAAAAATACATAATATAATTAGTAAATTCAGTAAGAAAGATATATGTAGTCTCCTAAAGCTTGAAGAAACTTTGTTGCATCTGTATTTGTTGTGTAGCAATAATGCAGTTTTTTAAATTCATTTAGAGAAATGGTGCTCAACTTTGGTGAAATTCTCTTGCTCTTCTGAGCATTCAGTATGACTTTGTCATACGTTTTTAGGTTCCCAGCTGGGCCAGTTTGCTTTCATGGCAAGATTGAAATCAGTCAGTGTGTTTCCAGGATTACTGAATGGTTTAAGCTACCTCTGTGTTAGGATCTGCAGAACAGCACTTTTGCAATTTCTGTGCTTAAGAGAGAGGGAATATGTCCAGAAAAAAATCACTGAAGTCATCAGTCAAAGGTGCCAGTGCAGCTGGTGGCTTTATTTCTCAGAAAAGCAGAGAAAGATGGAAGGGCATGAGGGGAGATTTTATTGATTGCTTTATGGAAAAAATTATTCTATTTGCTACTTTTGAAAAGAATGTAATTTGCCTGAGATATAGCAGGAATAGTATGGAAAGCACTGGAAGGAATACTTGCCTGATTTATTTTGATATGAAATGATGCCATTCTCTCAGAGCCAGAACTCTATCAGGAGCTCCACCAGTATCACTAAAGGTGAATGTGACTTCACGGGTTTGATAATGCTACAGGTAACTTTTGAAAGATCTGTTGGAAGGAAAACCTGGAAGAGAGATTTTTACTTCTCAGTGAGCTGTTCATGTAATAACAAGTTATAATTTTGGCTCTGGCCTGTCTTTGCTTAGGCATAACCTGTACTAGCTTGCTAGAATGATGGGCAGTATCCATGTGCTGGAGACAAAGAATGCAGAGGCTTGGAGTTTGGTTGGCATGGGTGTTGCAGAAGTCTGGACCCTTCTGAAATGCTGGATATGTCTCATTGTGATTGTCTTCATGAGAGCCTTGTAAAAATGCCAATCTTTGGTAATTTGTCTGATATACACCATGTCATACTCTTGTGTTGTCTGTCTATCTGAGCCCTTTGAAACATCTTGAGCCTGACCAATCACTATCCATTGATGAATTGTCAATGGAGTTAAGCAGATATAATGCAGAAGGGAACTAAGCCTTTAAGTTATTTAATCTTTTGTCTCAATGTAAGTGTATTTACAAGACTGTTCTGCATGGTAAATACTGCATTCATAACTGTTAAAATACAAAATAGTGTGTTATCACTAGAAGACTCCTGGAGAGATCATATAGGTATTTAATTCTCTTCAGCTATTTTAGGCTAAAATTTTACAGTGGCAAATAATTAATTGTGGGATGTAATTCCCTGACTAAGTTACAAGACTGCTTTCTTTACCATTTCTGTGTTGAAAGCCTTGAAAATCTACTAGTGCATGTTATAATACTTTTAACCTGTACTGTAATGTTGCCTCTTTTAAGATTTGACCCAAAAGCATTATTGTCCTTAAACTTGAAACTGGTAAGTCAGTTTTTCCACATGCCATTCTTTGAATATAGCTGCCAATGTGTGATTCAGATACGCTCACCTCCCACAGGGTAAAGCAGCTTAAAATAATAAAAAAACCCCTCAGTTTACAAATTATTGTATTATTTTTTGGATTTGTGTAATATTTACCATTTCTGATTATCATAAAATCTGATAAGTGAATTCAACTTGATAATCAAAATTTATATAAATGTTTGTGGAAGACTACTCTTTTATATTTAAGGAAGAAAAAACAATTTTTGAGAAGATAAAACAAAGAGAAAACCCTTGTTTCCTGGCATGTGATAGGTGAAAGGTCTAAAATTTGAGGAAATTGTATGTCACTCTCAGTTACTATCAATCCTCATTGCTCACTCTCACACTGCAGAGGAGCATAGTTAAGTTTTCCAAGTTAGAGTCGTACTGTACAGCCATACACTGACATCATTTCACACTGGCATTAATGTAAAATATTTGTAAAACAATCTTGTTGCTGGAAAACACTGCTTCAGTAGTCAAAGTGATGGAGTCATGTTCTGAATTTAATTTTAATGCACTGTATTGTGTCTTAAATTACTTGCAGACTGTATACATGATTTTGTGTTCAAAATTCCTGAATGTATTTACAAAAGGTGAATCATTTTATCTTCCTCCAGACTGAAAGACACAGAATTTGAAGTTCACGTAGACAGCAATCGACAAGCCAGCAGAATTAGAGGTGAAGAGCTGTTCTGTGGTGAGTAAACTGAGGCTTTCATACACTGAGCTTCTTGTGTGAGGTTCTCTGGCACATTCCTCAAATAAGTAACAACTACAAATTAGCAGTAACTGATTTAAACCTTGAAGAGTTACTCTTACATTCTCACATTTTAGTGTCCCTTTGTGACATCTAATGCTATATATTGTAGTTCTTTCATCAAACAATATCTGTATCTGATACCATGAAGCACTTTTGATTGCTAAGAAACCTACTCCTTGCCAAGCTTGTAACTGAATATCCCATCGCTGCTCTGTTTGCAATTATGTACTATCGAGTGGCATTTTAGGTACTGTCTTCATCTATTCCGGTCACATTTGACAATGGTATAAAGCCCCTTCTTGCCCAAATTAGAGCAGCTCTCAGTGGAGACAGTAATGTGGCTGGCAGTGAGGATGCTCCTTGATACAGCCCCAAGCCAAACAGCTGAGAGAGAACTGCTGCCTCCAGAGCAGGATCCTTCCCACAGGGCTCAGCTCCTGGTGACAACTCAGCTGAGGGCAGGACTTGTCAACTCTGCTCTCCTGATATGCACCGTCACCACATTCCTAGAAAAGCAAAACCCAGGTATCTGTAAGTGAATGTTAAAATACTGAGCTTTGTTCCTCTGAATTTAGTCTTTTGAGGGGGGCAGACAGTACAGTGGAAGAAATAAAAGGGAAACTAAAATTTAGGAATTGGTTTTCAAATTTGTCTGTTTTACTGAGGTCTCAAGGAGTAACAAGGCCAAATTCGTTTAGTGGAATAAGGGAAAATGCATTCATCTGAAAATTACTTGGTGTCCTCATACCAGGTTTTATAGCTGAGAAATTAACTTCAGGATCATTTGATAGTTGCAGAGAAAAAAAGCGACCAAAACCAAAAACTAAAAAGCAAACAAAAAAACCCAAACAAAAACCACCAACAGAAAACCAAACCAAAACCAAAACAAACAAAAAATCAGCAAAAAACCCAAACCAAACCATCAGAAATTCCAGTGAGATTTCCCTTCTTAAATGCTTCTGAAACAATATACTAGTTGCTAGCAAGAAAATGATGGCTTGAGAAACAGTTGCCCAAGTTTTTTGCCCAACTTTGCCAAGACCTTTTTCTAACTCTCCTTTAAAAAGGAAGCAAGGTTGGAGCTGCAGTGGTTTACTATAACATACAGAACTTGGATTAAGCACACTGTTTTGTGTGGCTTTTCCCCCTTGTAACTGCAGGAAAATGTGTTCTGCTGGAAGAAAACAAACTTTATAGCACAGTAGATTTTGCTCCTTGTAGTTGTAACGAACCACAGAGGGCTTGTCAGTAAAAATTATGTGTGTATATATATTTTATCCATGTCTTGTTATTATATATGTGTATATAGTATTTATGTATGCTATACATATGTGTATGTTTAGTACATGCATGTGTATTGATATTATATGTATGTTATATATGCACATTCATGAGAGAGAAGTCAGAAAGTGGTCTTTGAGCTCTGTGGAAGAGAGAGAAGATATTGCTGTTACTTCCAATACGTGTCTCTTGGGGAGTATCATTTAGTGGGATTGTTGGATAGTAATGACTCTTTTCAAAGTTTGCTCACTTCCTCAAGCAAAGATAGGACCCTTGTTAGATTTATTCAATTCTTTTCTCTGTTCTTTATCTTCTGCCCAAAGTTTGTTGTCCTGTTCAGATAGACTTCTACTTTCTGAATGCCTTCAGCTTCAGTTCAAAGGTTTTTGTATTTCTCTGGCAGTGGTGGCTAAAATGAAGAGATCCAACACACCTTGTGATTGAGCATGCTGCCAACATAACAGATGGATGGGATTGTTGGCAGCCAAGAAGCCTTATGAAGCATGGGTGTCAAATCGTTAGAGACAGCATTTTTAACTCAAAAATATCTGTTAGATGTTCTGGGTTTATGCACATGATGGAGCATAGTCTAATCAGGCTGACTGAGTTATTTTACATTTTAAACTATCATTCTTGAGTGTATAGTTTGAATATTACCTGCATAACCTTCAGCTCTTACATTTCTGTGTCTTCAAGATTTATATTTACTTTGTCCTGAAAAAAATTCATGTTAGGGAATAAGGTCAAAGCCCTAATACCTGTGCTGTCTTCTTAGAGCACATTGTGTGTGATGTGATAAGGGTATCACGTTATACATCCTGATCCTTTGCACACGTCTAGATTGCGTGTACTTCATTGCAGGGTTTAATTTACTTTTCTATTTTAATGTCACATATATTGTAACATATTGCATTTGAAGTTGTATTCTTTTATTTTAGCTCATTTAATTATGCTGAGATAGGGTGACGTTTTTGAGGTATAACTGACCTATTAATCTTTTTCCCTTCTTTTCTGCCCCACATGGAAACAAAATATGAGCAGGTAGCAAACATGGACAGTTAGATATTTAGATCCTACGGGATGCTTATCTATATCCCTTAGTTTATAATTCACGTTGAGCCACAATGATTTTTATTAGGGTTTTGTGACCCTAAATCAGGTAAGTGCTTTAAAATGTTTAAATAATAAACAGTTGACTTCCTTTTTTTGAAAATGATGGTTTGATTATCTTGTTGAGTATGAAATGCATGACTTGGGATCCTTTGGTTCATTATACCACTCAGCATAATCCCATAAAACCAAGTTCCTGCCCCATTTTATTAACATGTTATGCTTTTTATGTTAATTTAGGTTAATTTAACTCTGTTAATTTAGTTCTAAAAGAGCTTTCTGTATCAGAAGGTGAAGGGTGTGGTGGTATGGGGAAACTTGTGGCATGTAATTTATCTTCACATGGTGTTCACATCCAGATAAATGAGAGAGGGAATGTTATTATCATGAAGTAGAAACAAGGTGTTCTAGAAAGAAGATTCACATCTTATAAAATAACTGTAATGTGTTAAATTAGCCCATTAAATCCAACCACATTAATCATTTTTAAGCTAAACAAAGATATTTCTACTTCATATTTAAAATTAATGTCCGAGAATAATTTTTTTAAACCTGTGATAGTTTCATTCCAGACTGTATTATCCTCTGAAATCCGAAGCACTATTAACAGAGACAGGCAAACCAGTAGATAACAGGTAAAAGAGTCATTCAAAGCAGGCAGGTCTGCATTCTTATCATAAATGTGCTGAAATGACAGTAGAGAATGTGCATGAGGAATTTAATGGAATTTTCTAGTGAATTCATAGTGGCCTTCATCTTAAGGTTCAAGAAGGCTTATGAGTTTGCATTTATTCTAGTTCTCAAGCATATTTAAGGATGCCCGGAGATGAGAAATCACATAGATTCTCCAAATGCTTAAGACTACCTGAATATAAAGTACTAAGAGAGAGAGAGAATAATTTATAATGCAGTGTCAGTGTTTCTGATTTTAAAACACCATAATATCAACCTTTTTTCCCCATTATATTAAAAAAGACATGCATTACTCCACAAGAGAGTTTTAATTCATGTTTCATATTATGCTTTGTTTATTCTGCAGCTATCTAGATATTTCCTACCAGATATGATAGTTAAATCATATTCTGGATGAAAATGTATAACCAGCATTTTAAAAAGTCATCATTTGTACAGTTTATAGCATCCAACGTGGCAGATTTTAAGATGGCATAGTAGCAAAACTTCACCAATGGCCATGTAGTCATGTAGATTTGTAACATTCTTGCCTGTTCTATAGAGTAAGTCCAAATCTAGGATATTTTTTAAATTAGATTTGAACCACGATGAAACCACATAATTATTAATCATGTTTGGGTTACTGGAGGCTCAGCCTGTCCCTCTTCTTCAAATATATAGAGAGGTAGTTTGGTGTGGGAACAAGAGCCACCCTCAGACTGAGAAAGTAGTGACAGTACATGTCAGTACACACGTCTATACCCTCAGGATACTGGAAGAGAGAATGCGGAATTTACTAGGAAGAAAATTCATCCTGTGCATTTCCAGGACTGACTACAATGAATGAGCTTAGGCACTTGCACTCAGAACTATGATAAGGTATTAGATTGTTGCAAAAGTCAGGTCAGCTTGTGACTGCAAACTTTAGGAGCAGTATGCCTGATGCTGCAATTATGTGTCATTCAGGAAGTCAAGGAAAGGCTTTCAGAATTTTTCCTTGGCAAATGTCTTCAAATGAATTTTTGCAGTGAAACACCTCTACTGCATTTCAGCTAACACAGTGCTGGTCAATGTACACGCTGTTTTCAGATGCACTGTGACAGCATATGCTCCCTCTCTTACTAAAATAATTTTATCTGATTTCAAGAAAAGCAGCTGAACAGAGCAGGTTGAAATGGTATTCCTGTTTGGAAGCAGCAGAGCACTATGGCGGTGTTCTGTAGGATGCTGGCTCTCAAATTAAAGTAAAAGAGTGTTTAATTTCCCGCATCCCCCATAATAAAACACTGTTCTTTTAAGTTAGAAAATAATTTAGAAAAGTTTATGAATTTTCTACACTACTTTTAGGTGGTGGGTCAAAAAGTGTCAATTCTAGTGGAAAGGTTGAGTCTGCATCAACAGAGGTTAAAATGCTCAGATGCTTCTTTTAATTTGTGCAAGGTGCTGACAGATGAGTGAGGTAAAGCAGTGCAGGCAGTGCATGGGATATGGATGTAATTTAGAATAAGTAATTTAGAATAGATTCAAAAGGTGTTGCCAGGCTAAGCTAAGGACTGATGCTGGCAAGTACCACCAGCACTTAGGTCAGTGGCTTCAGCAGCTGGGTAGAATGCAGTGAAGGGAAGACGAGATTCAGGCTACTGGAGGGTGAGGTGCAGTTCCAAAAGTGCAGGTAAGGACTGATTTTATTACTAGAAAGAGTGTCTGGAGTAGATTTAATGTATGAACATTGAACTTCAGGAACAAATGAGCTGGAATAAGGTGTGAATTCAGGAAGGGGCTATTACACTTATCTGGGACCTGAAGCTGGCATGTGCCACTTGAAAACAACTTTTTAGGATGAGATGCAAAAATATCACTAAACTATGGATAAGTGATTAGAGCTGGGTTTTTGTTAAGGTTCAGGTAGCAGAGTCATCAAGTTTCAGAAAAGTTTATCTAGTGATGGCATACCTGTGCTTGGTATTGATGATGAGGGGTCATTGGCTGCTGGTGGGACTGGGGACTTTTGCATGACATGTTCAGAATTGGCTGCTTGCCCAGCTTGATCACTGAAGCTGGTGACAGTCCTAACTGCAGACTTCTGATGAGGTGTATTATGGGAGCAGGGCACTGAGAGGCCACAAAGTACTTTGCTTCTTTTTGCAGTCCTTCATAAAGGTGATGAATAGCTGTCTTGCACAGGGTTGTATACTCTTTGTAAAATGAAGATATGACTGCTCAGACATGCACGCTGTTAGCCATGCATAACAGCTGTTTGCACCATGCCAGAAATGAAATGCGTTCTACTCTGGTTCCCTACATGTAATATTGAATTCAGCCCTTATTTTAATCAGTAGGTTTGCAAAAGAAAATGACATAAAAGACTGTAGTGCTGGCATGCAGCATGTGTGCTGTTACAAAAGGAGATTGTGAAAGTGAAGAAAATTAAAAGAAATTGGGGGAGGAGAGAGAAATCAGAGATGACTGGGTTTTCCCCTTTCCATCTGAAGCCATTTGCTTTCCAAGGCTCCAGTTTTGTAAATCACATTAGCATCTGCTTAACCTCAATCACAGTAATAGTCCCTTTTTATTTCAGTGTATTTGCATGAGTAAAGTTAGGGATGTGCAAGAATTTGCAAAAGTGAAACAAAGGTAGGTATGATGCTAATATATTTGTATTCTTTCACCCAGTTATATTCTAATGCTGCATGTCCAAATCCATATGAAATAACACACAGGAACACCATGTCAGTGATAATCATTCTAACTCTCAGTTTCCCACTTGGATTTAAATTAGAATCTGATTTGCAGACAGTCAGGCTACATTCTGAAGGCAAGTCAAGTCTTGCTGTAATTGCACTGGCTCTGATTTGTTTCCTAAACCACCTGTTTCTTTAGTTGTGCTTATTTTGGGAAATAAAGGTTATGTTGAACAGCAAGTAATCTGAAATCTTACAAAATATCCTCTGTATCTATAAGCATTTAGGACAAAGACAAGTTAACTGTTTTGAAAGAACAAAAGTACAGCAGGAGCAGAAATGTAATATTTAGACTGGACAGGATTTTTTCACTGGAAAATCTGTCACATATTTAGTTGCCTTTTCCTGTTTTACTAACTACTTTTATACACTACCATTTTAATTATTCCTACATACCTTTTTTCAGTAAAGCCCTGGGTCTACCCTTCTGACCACTCCTGCACTTCCAGCTACCATCAGTGGAAGGCCTGCCCTGTGTTACAGATACATACTCTGCTCTAGCACTTGCCAAAAGCTTGGCAGTGGCAGTAGTTCAGTAGGAGAGATCACTTCTTGGTGTGCTCTCTGGTATAATCACACCACTTCTGTGTCATCCTGTGGTCTCCCAGCCTTTCTTGTTTCTGTAGAGAGTTATTCTTAAAGAAGCCAGTCAGTGGGATGTGGGGTGTTGTAAAAATGCACTTTTAGGTACAGTGAGAGGCACATCAGCTACTTGAACAGACCATAGGTGAGCTAATGCCTTACAGTGGGGTACCAGATCACCAGTCGACTTCTAGCTGAGAGAAGCTGGGAGATGCTGCTCGGACTGGGAGACTTCACAGTGCTTCATGGCTTCTGAGGCCCTGAACTCTGCACAGCATCCCAGGTGCTAATGCAGTCTGTAACACTACATTCTCACTGGTCCCCATCTCCCCTCCTCTTACACCTGCATTCTGGTTTCCAGAGAGAGTAACTTTGTATATCAAGGTGAGATTGAAGCCAGGTTGCCCTCACACCAGGAGCAGCCCTCAGTGTGCATCTGCAAGTCACTTTCGAAATGTTCAAGTTTTCATTGATAGGGGTTATATATCACTTTTTACCCTCTTGGGAATGATAGAGAACCTGACCTTTGTCCCAAAAACCCCAAATTTTCCTTTCTCAAAGTGATAACTATAATACTGTGGTAATTAATTGTGATTAATTTCAATTTTGACCAAAGATGTTTGTCTGCCATGCATATGGTTCTTGAGGATGCCTTAACTATTCCTGATGGGATAGAGAAAAGGAGCAAGTGAGAGGGTGAGGAATCTTTTGTGAAATTGTTCCCCAAATAGTGGTACATACTTAGTAGTGGAACACACTTAGTAGCGGTACAATGAAAAATTAAAGGCCAAACCCAGGAAATTAACATTTTTAGAAATGCTTCTAAGCATGTCTAATCCTTTCATATCCCTTGGAACAGCATTATGAAAATTAATTCAAACTAGGAACAGCTTATGAAAATTAATTCAAGCAAGGCATATACGTGAAAAGCTGCTGAGCAATGCTACTGAAACTGAGTGACATTTAGGTATTCAAATTTTTGAAGACCTGTACAATGAGAAACTGATGTTTCTTTCTAGTGTGAGTAGCTTCAGTGTCAAATGAAACTTCAGTGGAGATTTCAGGAAAATTTGGGAGCTGGGCTCCCAGTTTTATTGTAAATATTTCTGCAGTTGCTTTTCTTGAACCTTGCCTCAGTTTTTTCAAGTATTTACTTCTCATGCAGTGTGCACTTGTATAACTTCCTGTGACTGAAGTTTGGAAGACAACTCCAAATAAAATAATAAAAATAAAAAATATTTCAGCAACAGCAATGCCAGTAATAACAGAGGGTTCTACACTGTGAAATCTGTGAGAGTTCTGTTTCTAGCTACATTGGAAGGTAAAACACAGCCTATGACCCTCTAGCTCTGTCTTTACCCCTATGGTAAAGATACCTGAATCCAAGTTCTTGCAACTGCAGTTATGTATGGAACATTTTTGTATTGTTACTTCTGGGTTATTGCATCTTTATTTGAAAGAGATTTTTAAAATCATACTGCTAAGCTAATTAAAAACAATGTGAACAGAGTTGTCCCATGAGGTTGATTTTGAACCAGAAAACAAAGTATGCTGATTATTACTGAATAACTGATAAGAAAGAGACTATAACACAGATCCCTATACATTTTTAATGCTAAAGACTGAGCCTTAAATTGTAGGTTTTCTCATGGAAGTCTGTTGGAGTACATGTGCTGAGGAAATGAAATTCTCACCTTCTCCTAAGGGCACCTCTCTTCTCTCAGCATGGGGCAGAGTTTTGGGACTAATTTATGCTTACATCCTTCACTTGTAAAATATCATATCATAACCGCACTGGTCAGAACTGATGCCCCGGTTATGTTTAGTTAAACCAACTAAACAGCAAAATATGAATGTGTCAGATTATTCTTTCCTTTAATTTGTGTCATTTCATGGTTTGGGATTAGTACTGATGAATATCATGTGGTATCTCTTTATGGTAAGATGTGGTTTTCCTGAAAGTATCTTAAAGAAATGCCTGTATTCCAGCCTAATTAAAAACAATAGTTCTCCGAAGTGGGAAATATTCCTACTGAAAAATCAAACTACTTTTTAAGAGTCCTTCTCCAAAACATATTGAATTTAGCATATTCTTCTCCAGATAACAGCACAGTTAAGTGTGCAGATTCTTATTATTTTGCCTATATTTATATTCAAAACATTCAGAAGCGTGTCAAGAATTTGTTGCTCAGGGAGTTTATACTTGAAACCTTTGAATTTTCAATATGATTCATGATATATTGTATATGCCATAGGTTGGTAATATGGTAATATTTCTCTGACTGCTGTTTAGATGCTTCCATTACGTGAATTGATGTCTAATTCTAACTCTTGATAACATTGTTCAGTCATTATTTAGTGCTGCAAGATGTGGAGAACAAGGTGATTTATGCAAGGAGAGCCCAGTGGGATTAAGTACATTTTAAGCAGAACTTAGGTCTTGTGCTGGACCTCAGCATGTGAGTGGATGTCATATTGAATGAACATTACAATCACAAAAAAAAAAAAGAAAAAAAAAAAGAGAACCTTTTTCATGCTGGAAAGTCTTAAATCAAGTCTTACTAACTCTGAATTTATTAAGACTCCAGGGGTTAGGGAACTTTTCCAGAAGATTAAGA
Source organism: Dendrocincla fuliginosa (assembly GCA_035047845.1). Classification (NCBI taxonomy): domain Eukaryota; kingdom Metazoa; phylum Chordata; class Aves; order Passeriformes; family Dendrocolaptidae; genus Dendrocincla; species Dendrocincla fuliginosa. The sequence goes on from JAWWMO010000005.1 coordinate 19,572,509, forward strand.
CCTGGTGAGTGGACAAATATTTTATAACACATGTATTGAAAAATCTTTTCCTTTGGAGAGCTGCAGTAATTACAGCAGGCATTTGGTGCTATGCAGTTCAGGAAAGTTCATCTTTGGGATTGTACTTTTGTATACCAATAGTTTGACAATCCTTTTGTAGTTTAATGATAATATATAACTAATAACTAATGTAGTTATTAGAAAATAAATTCTATTATTCCTCTTGGAAATGTGGCACCATGTGTGACATTTTAAAGAGAAGTCACATCTGTGTGATCCAGTGGGACAGAACAGGAGGTGATCAGAGACAGGCACTGAATATGGGCAAGGTAGTAGCAAGCTTTATGTGTGCCGGCTTGCAGCAGCCAGGTGAACAGAACACAAGTCCAATGCACCACACACATGACCTATTTCTGATCACTGTCCTTTGGGCTTTCTTATCTTCAGAGCAGCTGTGTTTAAAACAAAGGCTCCTGCCAGTCTGTTTGCCTCTTGCTGTACTGATTCAGGGCACCCACTAACAGCTGTTTGCTACTCATTAGGATGAATCACCACAGTAGTAACTGGCAACCACAGGAAGACTGGGAGCCTGAAAGATGAAGCTGATGTAGTCTTAAGTTCACTTGATTTCTTCATAGCAAACTACATGCAAATAAAATAAATCTTTAAAGGGGCATCACCCCTATAGCCATTTTTGCCTCTGTGACCCTATTACATCCATAGTGTCTCTGCCCTGAGCCAGTGCCTAGTCTGCACATCAGGGAGATGCAGTCAATGTTCCTCACTGTCAGCCCTTCAGAGTGCCAAAAGCCTGAAGGGAATGAGGTTGAGAAACTCACGGCTTTATTTCTCACTAGTTTAATGAGGTTAGTGATAGACTTTGAAAGAGATCACTTGATTGATTTCTTGGCAAACAGCCATTGCAAAATTCCTCATTAGGATGTGTCTTTCAATCTCCCCTAAATTATGGTGATTAAACAGCCCAAGCCTGTCCAGGACTGAAAAGAAACGAAATCAACTTTTAAATTTGTTTAGGACGGGGAAAAATGAGCAATTTAGAAAAGGGCTGGAATACATACTTGATTTATTTTTGGATATTGATAGTTCTTATTATTATATTGTTTAGGTCCATGATTTCTATTGCTGCATGTACAATACAGCAAACTTAAAGAACTTTTTTTTTGATTTTTTTTTGTTTGTTTTTTTTTTTTTTACAGGTGTGTGTGGTGGAATTTGGTAAAGTTACAAAGCATGGGACAAAATAAGACCCAGACAAGATATTGTATTAGGTCTTGCTCTCTTTCTCCCCATTTGACATTAATATAAATATATATTTTAAGAAATAAAGTATAGCTGGGCAATTTCAGTTATTTGCATTTTCCTGAAAACTTCATATCTCACCACAGTGCTGCAACCTAAGAGTTGAAAATGCTATCCATGGTGTAAGAAATCATCTACTAGCCAGTTACGAGCAGAAACCTGTGAAAGCTGGGACATCTCACCTATTTGAAAGTTTGCAGCGTGCAAATATTACCGTAGGTCTCCCTGTCTGCCTGTGAGCAATTTGTTGAAGATGCATAGTTGGTTCTCTAGTTTGTTCAAGTGGAATCTCTCGCTATGGGGATGCAAAACTGCTAGCACCAGATTTCTAATATGAATAGTCACAAAAATATTGTAAACACATCTTTTCCACTTAGGGGGGAGAAGGGGAATCCTGAGGTAAAGTAACTTTTGCAAATAATTTCTAATAGTAATACAAAATTTATTGCACTGCTGTTGTTGTCCACAGGCTGAAGGGCTACCAAAGTGTAGAAAGGTCACACAAGAGGAATTCAGTCATCAGTGTATCCCTGTCTCACACACTTACCTAGGGGTACCTACGTTCCTCATCTGCTCGTTGTTAAAAACAAAATGCTAGGCTCAATGTTGCTGTGGTTTTCACGGATATTGCTTTCTAAAAGTAAGTGATAAATGCCTGTTGGCTTTGTGACAACTGCAGTCCCACACACTTCATGAATATTCATTAAAGGAGCAAGATTATTCAAGGCAAGTAAACATAGAAAAGAGATAAACTTAATATAAAAATCAAAATACGCAGGTGAAATTTCAGTGCCACCACCAAGAGAATTACCATGGAAACTTTCTTACTGTATTTTTAAAATATTTTCATCATTTTTTCCTTTTTCAGTTAAAATTGTGCTGTTTTCTATAAAGGCAGATTTTTTAGGAGATATAAAGCATTTATCTGAGAGACCATTTGGGGCAGAGGGAGAAGAATTGAAGGTTGTATATAATGAACTTTTAGACTACTTTTCCACTGGAAACAATTCCCAGTGAAGACATATAAGTGGGGTGTGGGTTGGGGCTTTTTGGCTTTTTGTTTGTTGTTTTGTTGTTTTTTTTTTTTTTTTTTTTTAAATTCTCTTGGTGGTTCTCTCTTAGAAGGTATCATTTAACTGATCTATTTGATTTCATGTAAAGAGTAGCAAAAATATCAAAACAAGAATGTCATCATCTGTATCTCCAGAAAGGCCAGAGTAGAAAAATGACAGAGGTGTTGTATATTAAAAGAAGCAGATTGCATGCTGTTTTTCTGGTGAATCTTTCTAAACCTGTTACATCTCTAGCTTTTGATTCCCCCAAAGGACAGTAGAGTTTGTCTTTTGCTCTGTAACCTCTCACAAGAATGTAGATGTCTGGGTCAGAGATAATTCTTTTCTGGTTTACGATTCATGGCTCACTTTTAACTGGCTCTTCAAATGCCATTTTTTTAATACCCAGTAGAGGAAGGAGAGTCACTGTATTGGGTAAACACACGTTATGAAAAGATGCAACAATATTTTTATATTTTTAAACTTTTTGTTCTGTTCCTTGAGTCCCTTGCTGTTCTTTTATGCCTACCTAAAATCATGATAAAATATGGCAATTACTGTTAGTATTTCAGCAGGTAATGTGGCTGCTACCTCAACAGCTGAAAATACCTGCTCTGAAGGACTTAAAAGCCATGATGAAATGCAATTACTGCTGCAGAGCTCTGTTGTATCTTTATTGGCACAGATTGAAGTCCAGGGGAAAAAAACTATTAGGAAAAAGAACTTCAAATATTAAAGAGCAGGAGAGCCCAGCTCTCCTCTGTCATTGACACCATTTGGATTGCAGATGGCGAGCAGAGGTCAGGAAAGCTGAGAGTCCATCAAGCTCTGTGTTGCATCATTGAGGACTGAGTGTGCTTCATAGCTCTTTTACTGCTAAAAAGAGAAAATTCACTGAATTGAAGTTATGGTTATAGCCTTATGTTCAATTTGTTCAGGACTAGAAAGTTGGTTGAGTGGAACTTTTTATTAATTGCTTAGGTTTTGGGAGTGTGGGGCATTTCAATAGAAACTCAGTTCAGGGTAAACTCAACTCTTTCTTCCTTCCCACTGATAAGCTTTGAGAACATAAGCCAGCCTTTTACTCTGTTTTGTGAACAAAAAAGATGTCAATCCATGGTTTATGCCCCTCATCTCTACCCTAGTACACCTTATTAGGGAAGTGGTAACTGGTTCATTGATAATAAACAGATTATTGGACAAGGTTTGGTGTGGGGGTTTTGGTCGTTATTTTTTTTTTTTCATTTTTTTTTCCCTTTAATCAACTCTCAGGAAACATACAAAGACAAGCTTTTATTTACTAATCCCTCCCATGATCCATTTGAAATTGAACTGCCTGAAGTGTTACTGCAGTAGTATTTTATGAAAAAATCAGTGTGGCCGTGTTTTGAAGCCAGCCTTCTTTTTCTTGTCTGTGTTAATCTTCGTTTATTCACCACTAATATGTGATATGCTAATATGTGGCTAATTCTAAATGAGTCTTTGTATCTCCCTCTCCTAGTATAAATAAGACAATTCAATTTTGGTTGTGTCAGTCCCTTATGTAACCTCAACCATTCGTTCTGCTGATTTGAAGTGCTTATTTTTCTCTGTGACATTCAAGAACAAAGGATAGGTCTTTCTGTGCTTCACTGCACAGCTTTTCAGTTTATCCTCATACTTTTGATGGACAGTTACTATATTTTATTGATCCATACTTCATGGTTGTCATTAAGCATACATGGAACTGGAACTTTACAATAGAAAGTTCAATTTTAGAAGCTACTTTTGCAGTCCACTTACAGAAGTGGAGTTTTTTAATATAAGTATATTCTTCATATTTTTTAGTGAAAATTAAACAAGTGAAATATTTTTGTTCAGTAGAGAAACAGGCTGTCACTAGAGAGTAGTTAAATAGTGTTTTTCTGGCCATATGATGCAAGAAAAATTGAGATACCCAACCAATCTTGCAGTGGTGTTAACTTACATTTTGATTCTGTTCAAAACACCTAAATACCTGCATTATTAAAATTTTTCACACTCAGAAGAGCTAGCCATGCTACCTGCTGTAACTGGGCATATACTGCCTGTCCTGACTGTGAGTGACTCTGCCAAAGTGTAATTAGACCACTGAGCTGCAAAACTGTTGGAATTCCTCTTTCAAGTGGCGAAGGGATTCCATTTCTTTAGTAATTTTGTTGAAAGCCACAGCATTTAAAGGGTTTTCTAAATTTGCTACTGTGTCACCACTAGTTTGTTCTAGAAGAAGTATGTGACAAGGTAGGTTGTTCCCCCTTCAGAATTCTCCTCCCTTTGCACTGATCTTCTCTTACAAGATAAAGCAAAGCAATATATCTTTCTTTGTGTCAATCACCACTTTTCTATTCTTGAAATAAATCACTCTTGTTAACCTTAGGTTCATTTCCTTCTCTTCCTGGCTTGTCTTTTATAATGTTCATTCTCAAGTGTAACTAAAAAATAAATGAAAGAAATGGAAGCAGAGATGGAGTGAGATACTATAACTATGTGATGATTCTTAATTGCAGCTTTCATCACGCTAATAGTAATTATTCATATCAAATGACATGGTGCATAGATAGCTTCATCCTCACGAGTAATATAGTGTGCTCTCTGTTTTGCAAGTTTTTCTGAACAATTAACAGTAGGGTGGGGTTTTTTTAACAAAATTCAGAAAAATCAACATTCTGATGTTCTTCCCTGCAGATAACTGATTCCAGTGAAAAGAAGCCACTCAGTACAAGTTGTTTGGTTTTTTTTTTTAATGGAATTAAAGGCAAAATTAATATTAATCTCTGTTAAACTCTCAAAATTACTATAGGACTACTATTTTTTTAAAAATGGAAGTAAGTGTGCATCTATTTTTATAAATGGTTAGTAGTAATTTTTACACTAAAACTCACTCTTATTTTGTGGGGAAACTCAGTCATACATTGTTAAAACAACACTATGTGTTTGTAACACATGTAACACTATGTAACAAATGTTTCCTCATGTACTTCTCAATAATACAGATATTTCTGTTCTGTATCATGGCAGTGGTTTAAAGAAACATCAGGGTTGATGCTTTGTCTCCATCTGAAATAACAAAGCCAATCAATTAATACAAAATATAGCAATTTGACTGTCTCTGTGTCTGGTACAAATGCTAAAGAGGATCCCACCAATTTATTTTTTTCCTCATAAGTACATAGAAATAATAACAAGGGTTTTGCCAGAGATTTATCTGAATGCCTTTACTATTAGTTATAAAAATAAATACACAGTAAAACTCTACTTGTAACAAAATAATTTTCCGTATATTTCTGCTTTTTCTTAAAACATGTTTTCCATGACAAATGGTGTAAATATATGTACTTTGGTAAATGCTGTGGAAGAGTACAGACTGTTGTTTTGGACATGAGGGAGGTGGTAAAGAGTTTTATCAGCACTCTTAACTGGCCAAGAGTATTCCAAGGGCAGGGAAGAGTTTCTTCCTCACCACTGGTGCTAAGTAGTTATCTGTCTCGAGAGATGGCAGCTGATAGTACAAACACCAGGGACATGTGTAGGAAGGTCTAACTGATATTGGTGATACTGAAGTTAGTGGGGAAATACCCCGCAGTGTTCTTTGGGAGCAGAATTTATCTAGTTTGGAAGGATTGGTGTAAAGGCACCCAAAGAGCGGGTGTCTCTGTGGGGGGTGTGTGATGACAGAACTGCACAGGCGCTGCGTGGGGCTGGGCCCAGCCGAGGGGATGCTGAAGGGTGGGCTGCAGCTGCAGCAGCCTGGACACCAGCAGGGTATTTAGTGCCACTGGGAGGTCTGGTGTGGGGCCTCGGCCTGATGGCTACCCTGTGTGTGTGCAATAGAAATCCTAAGTGCTATTCACAGCAGCCCTCTCATTGTCTGCCCGGCTTTTAATTTTCTCTCTATCTCCTCTATTTCCTCTGTTCCCACCAGGCTTTATTGCTTATATTGTTCAATCAGTGCATCAAATATTAAAGATATAGACTGAGATAAATAAAATCATTCATGCATCAGTGGATGAAGCTTCTGTGTGCGGCAGGACCTTGATGGCTTAGATTGCTGGGTTTTTGATCTGGGAGCCAGAAGGAACCACACCAATTTCAATTCCAGATAAAACAAGAAAAAATTCTATTTCTGAGAAATAGAAAAGGACAAGATCAGAAAGAAAAGACAGTAACACTGAAGAGCTGATCCCAGGAGACTCCAAACATTTTAAATGGCATGGGAGTATTATGGAAATCGTGCTAACTGTCACATCATCTGATTAGATGCTTTAGGTTTATTCAGAACACAGTGAACAAATTGAGAAATTAAGAGGACAAATTGAAAGGAGTTGGTTGTTCTTTAATGAAAGAAATATGCTTAGATCAAAGTAAAAACTAAAAAGGCATGTTAAAGGTTAGCCATACGTTAATAATTCAACATTCCTTGAGACTACTTTCATCATAGTAATTTAAAAAAGGGCCTTAGTCTGTGGCTCTGTGTTCATCCATGAATCTGTGTGCAGTCTTTAAGTAGCAGTGAAGCCTTTTGGTCCGGTCAGCCCTTCTGCTGGCTGCAGGGGGCAGTTTGTTAGAAATGCAGGGCTTCAGAAAGAGCTCTTGAGCTTCCAGGGGAGGCTGCTAGTAGGAGAAGTTTAAGTCGAGGGGTTTAGCTAAGTAAGACACCAGTAGTCTGCCTAGAAGTGGTCCCTGGAAAGGAGAATTAGGTGAGAGGGGCAGCAAAAAAGCTTACGAACAGAGAGCAGCCTCAGAGCTCACCTAGAACTTATGTTTTTTTTCTAATTGTGCTGTGGTATGATGCATCCAGCAAAACAGATTAACAGTGTTTGTATGATAACAAAGGTGACTGTATTTTAGAAGAGTGACTGTACTTTGCTTTCTTGGATTATTGTGGAGAGTTGCCTATTTTCACATGACAGTGCCTCTGTGTGTGTACACAGTACAAGGTACAATGTACAGACATTTAATATATAAACATTAAATATTACTTTTAAATCTTTTTATATTAAAATTTTTTCATTTTTTCCCTGCAACTAATGGATATTGCATATTAAGTGCTGTGTTGTTACTTTCACCAGTTTAGTTCATAAACCAACCATTTTTCCACATGCAGATGATTTCTGAATTCCACACCATGAGTTATCTTTTGTTGTTTCTTAACTGTTGGAGCGTTAAGAGGATACAAATATTGAAGAAGTTTGACCAACTGAAAAAAATATACAGAAAGAAATCTACAAAAATAATCACAATATGTACCTGTGCTTTTGTGCTCAAATGTCTGTATTTTAGTTCAATAGAGAGTTAATATATTAGGCAGCTGGCCAGAACATTCAGTGCAGTTTAAAACATTTAGTGAATCTGTTTCCCCACAATTAAACTTACTGTGAACACAGGGGCAAAACTGAAGTTAGGGGTTTTTGTGAATTTGATGTTTTGGTCTGGTTAGGGCCTTTTTTTTTTCTTTTTGTCAGAAGTGAGTGTGGGCTTTTCAGACAGTGCTTATGTTGGAAATCACATGCCCATTTCCCACTTGGAAATTGAAATAGCAATAGCAAAGAGCCAGGCAGACAAGATTTACAGATATCTAGCCAGGGTAAAAACTTGCACATCCAGCTTGGGGAAAATGCAACAAAAATCTTTGCTTGTTTACAAACACAGCTTTAATTTTGGCCAGGGCTGTTTGCATGCTTGCATTTTATATTCCAGTAAGAATGTCTTTCATCAGTTTGGGTTGGTGTTAGGTGTTTCCCTTGGGTTTGTTTGAATGATCATGCTTTAAGATATTCTTTTTTAGGTAAGGGAATTGATTAGACTGCTGTGTTTTCAGCAGGTATGTTGTACTTCTAACCTACAAGTACATACACGGCAAACTTGGAAGACTGCAGACTTGGAAGAAAATTCTGAGAGAGAATAAAAATGCAAAAGGCAGAAATGTTTAAACATTGAAGTATTATTAAATGAGATGCCAGTGGTATTTGTGCAGTGCTAACAGAGAGATCTTGAACAATGGTTTATGGGCTGTCACATAATTACTGTTGCTGTGTATTATTTTTTCCCCTCTATTCAGTGCAGCTCTTTTATTTCTTTCATCCCACATAGGATTTCTCCTCTGAACATGGTTTGGTGAGTCATTGCATATTGTGTTTCAATCAGAAAACATGGCATGCTAAGAAGAATGAAAAATAATTCAAAGAATGACAACCAAAGGATTTGAAAAACAAATTCCTTTAATCAATTTTTTTTCAGCTTTTGCAATATTAAAGATCAACAGTAACTTGGTAAAAAATGCTGTGCTTACATTTGTGTCTGAAGACCCTAATAATCAATATTAGTTTTGGACCATATAATTGATGATCAGAAATGATTACCAAGATGACTGATTTCTTAACTCTCTGGTTTTTAGAATAAGGTATTGTGGACAGCTGACCCCAAGGCATGTATAAGTTTCTTTTCTTCCTTTTCACGAGGGCAGTTTTCTAGTGGCTTTTAATCTTTTTCTTAGCACCTGTATATTTATAGACATCCATCTATTTTGCTCTGAAGTAGATCACTTCAAATGTATAAGGGTTTTTTCCTTCAGGTTTTTCACTACACAGAGGACCTAATTTGTTCCATGTATTCTAAAATAGGTAATACATGACCTGTTCTAGTCAAATTATAAAATCGTAGAAAGAAATCTTTCAAGGACTCTATAATAAATAATTCAGAAGATAATGGTTTGTTTTTTGGGGGTTTTGTTTGTTTGTTTGTTTGTTTTTTAGTGTGTAATCTTCCTTTCCATTTAATAATTAGCCCATTTTCTAAATAGTTAATACTTTACAGTTACTCTGTGTTTGAGGGCTCTAACATGGATTTCTTTTTTTAGCATTGGCTGAAATTTTGCCAAAGGGTTGCAGTTTTTTGCAGTGAATAGTGCTTCAATATGGTTGAATATGCAATATATACAAAGTCCTGGTGGGATTTGTAAATTAGTGCTGTAGAACAATTGTAAGATGCAGGACAAGTGGTAGAAAAAGAAAAGCTAAGATCAGGACAATTGGAAGAAATGCTCTCCAAATGCCTTGCAGTTCTCACGAGGCAGGTTGTATGTGCAACTGATCTACATAGCCACTACTATCCATTACTGCTGACATCCCTGTGAGGTAGATAAAATGTGTTTAATTAAGGCAGTGATCATCAACCATCGCAGACCAGGAATGCCAGATGGTATGTGCCAGATGGCACACCCCTGATGGTGGGTGTCTTAAAAATACCCAGCTCACAAAGATGGGTGAAGCATCAGTGACAGCGTTGGAATGATACAATGTCCCTGAGCAAGCACTCCCAATACTGTTTGAACAGTATATCTTGGTTTGAATCTTACCACAAAATTTGTCAAAGCCAATTAATTTTCCTCATATTTTTACAGAAATGGAATCTCCTGTATGGTATAAATAAGAGGGTGTACAGCTTCAAAGTGTACAACAAGCTTTACTGCCTTCAGTACATTAAAATTACACACAGGTTCAGTTACCTCGATAATTTAAGTCTTTTGATTGTTCAACCACCAGGGAAACATTTCCAATGCTTATGTATCTTGTGCTAAACTACGTGGAGTGATTGCACAGATGAAGACAAGATAGTAAGGTTCACAAAAAGGACTCATAAATCATTAGACTCTTTACAAAGTATTCATTACTTTAAGTGGTAAACCCAAAAGCCTAATTGTCCTTGGATATTCTAATCAATATTGACAAAACCAACTGTTTTTTCAGGTTTCTTAATTATAATGTCACAGCTAAGGTCATTGGCACAAAATTGAAATGGATGTTATTCCACATAAGAGATGAAAAAATACAGAATTCTTGAAAATAATTTTTTCCCTTGAGTTTAGGAAAAAAATACAATTAATTCTCATTGTGACCAAATTCTATCAGCTTTTTAAAATAGAGCAACAGTGAAGATGGAAGGACTGAGTAGACAGATGTTTATTCAATGTTTTGAAGGAAAACAGGAAAGGGAGTCGAAGAGTTGTGGATGTTTGTATTCAGATAAATTTTATCACTGTGTTCTGGGGGATTGGATGCCTCATCTTTTCTTTGCATGTCACTGAGTAGCTTTGCTGCAGGGGTGAACCCTTCATCTGAGCAGTCCCTTTGGTATTTGCTGAGCTGTCGGTGAGCTTTTGACATCTGAAATTCTCAGCATGGAGCCTCTAGTAGAACAAGACCACAGCTACATAAATTCCTCCAGTATTTTTTGATGTGACCTATGTATCCATGACTTTCTTCCTCCCGTTTCATTTGGAAGTGACAGTCCCTGTTCTTCCTTAAGTTCCTATTTAATTATTTTATAATGTCAGCATTAAATGCATGCCCAGTCATCCCTAAAAACATAACATAATGCTAACCATTAAAAATTAAACTGCTTTTCTGTTTTGGCTTTTCTCATTCCTGCAGACACTAGAAGTTTCAAACTACATTAATTATGCTTGCACTAATTGCAGCAGAGTTGCACATGTTTCTGGTGTTGCTTGAGTTATCTTAATATTGAAGCTCCCCCACTTAAGAATTCCCAGATCATTTAAATAATGTTGGGTTATAATATCAGTATCTTTTTTTCTACTTTCTTTCTTCAGTAGGACTGATCAGAGAGTGACTTTTGTCATTATTAGTTGACCCCAAGAACATTTTCCCACCAAGAAATTTATGGTTGTTTTGCAGTGTGAGTCTGGTGATACTATTTTTGTGAATTCACCTTTCATTTTAGTTATTGTGGAGTTCGCCATACACGTTTAGAGACATCTTTAGTGCAACTGTTATTATAGTGGACTAGATTGGAATGAGAAGAGGTCATTTTAACATCTGTCTTTCTTGTTTTCCTTGCACATAATGCACACCATTCTGCTACTTCAGAAATCTCTGGAGTATAACATAAACTGAGATTTAATGACTTGGAACCTGCTGTTTCAACTGATACTCTGACAAGCTGCTAACCTGCTGGAGCTTATGCAAGACTTTTTTTTTTTTCATCCTTCACAGTGAGTGGCTATGCTGGCAGCAGGTTTTATGTGCCAATACAACATATTTTCCAAAGTAAAGGTTCTAGCAGGAAAAAATGGTGAGACGTGCAGAGCTGAGAAGGTCTTGAGTACCTGAAAAGAAAGTAGTCACCCAGTTTGTTCAGTGTGTTATCATAGATGTGAAGTGATCCTTAATGTGAACTAGGATGTTAAAAAGCATAAAGATCAGCTGAAATAGGTTTTGTAACATGCTTTTATTGTCTTTGCTACCTGTATAGACACAGCCTCCTAAACCTCTTTGATTTAATAGAAATCAGGCATCTTCAGAACACTGATGATGTGAAAATTAAATGTATCTTTCTAACTACAGGTGGTCTAGAGACTTGCATCCTGTATGATATCCCCAAAATATTTCTAATCACTGGTGGCAAGCTTCAAGCTAAAACTAGTAGATACAGCAATTCCTTGAAATAATAGACCTACCAGAGTTTAAACTGTCCCATTAAAGTGTGCCTCAGTGTTTTAGTTAACACTGCTTTCAGCTCCTCCTAGGCTTCACTGGTGTTCTGGGAGCTATTTCTCTTCCTATGACACTTATTAATGCTTTATGAGGACAAATGTGTGACATGCATCAGGAAAACCAATTGATTTTGTAACTGAAGTCATAAAGCATGTCCCATGCTCCAGCGAGTTATATGAAGCAGACTGTGAGAAATTGCATGAACGACAGTACATCAGAGTCAGATCTTGGTTACAGAAGTCTGATCACAGATGTGCCCATGTGAACTATAGGAAATTACTCTGATGTTACTCTGCTTTTACTGAGATCTGGATGTTGGATGTTTTTGTCTCAGTGCATGGTGTCCTTGAGTAAGGGTATGGTCCTCTGTTAGTGTAGTTCAGCTAGATTCTGCAACGGGAGAAGGTAAACTATTTTTAGTTAATGTGATTTAAAAAGCATCCATTTCACTGCTCAGTAAAAGCAGGGCACAGGCTATATGTAGGATTCTTAAAAATACTGGGTTTACTTTGTTCCGTCTACTCTGGAACATTTAAATGAGTGAAAAGCTCTGCTTAAGAAAAAATTTTGAAGTCTCTTTAATAGAGAAGATTCTGGGTTTGGGGCTACAGTCATTGACTGTTAGTGTCATAGTTCAATGAATACAGCATGGTCAAAACATTGTATCTGGCTTTATACATTCAACTAATTACTTTATCAATTAGAAGTTGATTGATTTGGTTTTTAATTGCAGGGCACTTAACATATTTGTCTTTTCCTAGTAATTTGCTAGCCAGGTACCTTCTCTTTGACTATGGTTCATGCAATAAATTTCAATACAAGTGGATTACTTCAGAAACAAAAAGCCATGTTCCCCTCCAGAGCACTTTTCTGCAGAAATTGAATGTTGGCTTCTATTCTGGAAAGCCTGTGACTGCCAAAACCATTCATGGATTTGGATTTCTCACCTGACCAAACTAAGACTGTCTGGAAAATGGAGCAGCATTTGTAGGTGCCTTTCACAGACTGTCTTTGGAAACGAGTTAAAATTCGTCTCTCCATGCCTGATGTTCCTAGGCAAAATCAGGAGACCAGAAATTACAAACACATGAGTTACAGATCTTTTAAAATTATAAAACTCAAGGCCAGATTAATTCTGCTCTTTTCCTGTCTGGTCAGCAGAAATATTGATTTTTATTTTGCAATGCAAAGGTTCGCATTGCAACCACTGTAATTTTAAAATCTTATCAACTCACTGTGAAATTAAAATGGAAATGTTACATCATATTTGATTCTAACATAAGCAATTTTAATGTTGACAAATCAGAGCAATGTCTAGTATAGCATCCATTTACTATCTACTTTCTGCTCTGGACACTTTCTTTGTGACATCCATAAGCAGATAGACTGCTGCACGCAGGAGGATTTGAGATAAAGGGTATATTTCTTTCATTTTGCTGTATAATACTGCTTTATCAATGTGGTGAAAAAGCCCTTTTGGATTTTGTCACTATTGTGACATTGTGTCACTAACAGAGTATTTTTTCAGATGCAGCTGTATTAGCTGTATCTCCTTAGAGATAGAGAGGCTTGTGCAAGACTGTCACAAGTTTCGCTCTTTGGTTCCTGGTTACAGACCCTCTCCCAGAACTAGTTTACTGGTTTAACATTTGCTCTTAATTGAGGACAACACTGAGCAGACATTACCATGCTCTAGTCATGGATCCCTTCCCTTTGCACAGAGTCTGCTGCTCACATGCCTTTGAGGAGAATCTGGTGTATTTGTAGATTTGTTAGAAAACTGTTAATTTTATCTGTGAATTTCTGTCAGATCTGTGAGCTGTACCAACTCACCTTGTTCCCTGCATGATCATTAATTAGATCCAGTGCAAGAAAAACAGTGGGAGCGCAAGGTCAGGGATAAGTAAACCTCAATTACCCTAGATTAGCATTAGTACAAAAGTGTAAGGGTTTTTTTCCCTGGGTAACTATGCAGTCTAGCACGGCTACTCATGCTGACTTGTCATTATTCCCCTTGTAACATCAAGAACATCAACTTGCAGGCAATCTTCCTGTTAATATGAACTGGAAAAAACCCTTGCCTGTGTTTCTGAAGAGAATTTTTGGACATTCAGGGGTTATAATACAATCTTTTATATTTGCATGTCTGATCCGATCTTTCTATTAATCTATTTCTTGAACTTGGCCAGAAGCTGATGTGAAATTTTTTACGTTGTGTATTATAACAAATAGTTGAAATGTGAACTGAGTTTTGTTGTCACTTGTAATCTGTTTGGGAACTGGTTTAAGAGTTTTAACACTTACTGATGGTTCTGATCTAGCTGAGCTCACACAGAATACTGCTATTATTAGAATGAGTAATGACAGTAGCAGAAAAGACATTATTCTCATAGTATATTGGAATTTACTGCAAGTACCCAAATGTATGATGACCACATATTTCTTAAGTTTTATGGAAGATGCAGTAACACTAATAAGGTATTATTCCAATATGTTTGGAATCTTGGGAAAAAGAAATATTTTTCCTTATGTTCTACAATGCTACATTTAAAAAAACCCAACACACCGATTTTCAAGAATCATTCAACAGACTTGAAAATGCATTTCAGTAGAAAATGATGTAACCCTTACATTGACGGTGTGATCCAGTGGTGTCTTAAAATAATCCTCCCATAAATCATTGTCAAATATGTGTAGGTCTCCTTTAACCTGTAAGTTTACCATATGTAGTGTCTATTTCAGTAAATAGGTCCCTTTCTATTGTACTTTATCTTCCAGATAGGTTTCAGCAAGGTTGATGCTGAGGAAATGCTTCTACCAGGTAATAAGGCAGATTAAGCCTTTATTCTGTGTTTTAAAAAAGGAGATTTGGATGCCTTCCTGGTCAGTGTAATCTCTAAATTACCCTAGACCCAAAAATCTATTGATGTTTTTCATTTTTCACACTCGAGGGGCTTCATCACTCATTGTAGTTGATTTTGAAAGGACTGAAAATTTGCAAGTTTTGCCTCCAATTTTGGCTGTAACCATAAAAGATACCAGAGTGTGAAAAATCTGGGCACAGTGAAATCCTAAACAATTTCTGTTTATTATGTTCTAAGACTGTAATTCTATCTTGGCAGCCCTTGTATGACCTTTCCCAAAAGTTTAGCCATTTTTTGTTTTGGAAAGAATTTACCAAATGTGGTAAGCCTGCAGACACACAGGGATTTGCCAGCTGAATCCTTCTCTGCAAGGTTTCCACCTGTCACTGTTCCCAGTGTGGAGGTTTGCAGTACTGTGTCACCTCCACCAGGAAATCCTGTCCAAAGACTTTCTGGACATACTCATACACTTCGACTTGCTCTTGCAGTCTCACTTTCTGGAGCTGCCCTGTAATAGCTCACCTCCCATGTAACAAGCTCCATGGGAGACTTATTATTCCATTTTGCTCCTTCTAGTAAACCAAACAGTAAAATTACCTTCCAAATTAGAGCGTAGTAGAACCATCCTAGAAATCTCCTTGGGCTACATATTACCCCAAACATGCTGACAAATCTTGAAATGTACTCTGGTGTTTTTCCAGTTTTTCGTTTTTCACTGACCTGGAAATTCTATGTGTATGCTCCTATTTCTTGTAGTTTTAATTTGACATGAAGAACATTGACATTTTCAGACTGTTTTGTGTTGTGAAAATGCACTATAAATATTGTCCTTTATGTCCTTTCTGGCTGATCCAAGCTTGTTTCTTCTGCAGATTATCTAATTTTCTTGCAGCTGTGAAACATGCACTAAACCTGCTCATTCAGTGAAAAAGCCAGGGAATTGCTGAAATCCTTGTCAGGTTGCATTGCTTCAATCTGTGCAGCACATAGAAACCAATTTCCCGGCATTCTTTTAACCCTTGCCAAGTGCATTGTGATTTTTTGATGCAGCTCCTCTTCAGGAATTGATTCTCTTCCTTTTCTGACAGCAAAGGAGACTTTTGCAAGCCCACTGACTTTGTGGCTAGGTGATTTTTGAATTTCTGCAGTGTCAGCAACTGTTTGTAGGATCTGTAAGATTGCACAAGAGGTTTATGCTTGCCATGCCTTTATTAATTTCCCTTCTGTTACATTAAACTGCCATCATTTTCCTAACAGACTGTAGGATGGTGGGGTTGGCTTGGGTAGCCGAGTATTTGAGGAAAGGTTTTTCGATAGAAAGAATTAGAGGTTTTTGCACTTTACAATCTGAAACCGCTTATGGAAGGGCTGGAGTTGTAGTGTCACTTTTTATGGCTCTCATGGAATCACAGAAGCACTTAGTTTGGAACCGTTAACCTAATGCTACCAAGTCCACCCAGACTTTGCAATGCTTTTGTGGTATCTCTGCATCAGAACTGTGAGTTGATCTTTACAGCTGGCTCATAGTACTGGGCTTACACACACTATGAATGTGGGAGACCACTCTTGAATAGCTGAGTTCATATTAAGCAGAAATGGATTTTCACTGGTTTAAAATAAGTAATATTTTAATTTTGTGAAGAAGCTACACTCTCTGGTGAAGACCTAAAATGTCAGATTTATGCCTCAGATGAATTATTAAATCTGTACTGCTAGCGACTGGAAAGTTACAGTTTCAAGGGAAATAGGGAAAGTGTAAATAAGCAAGAAACCAAAATATTCAAAATACTGTGTTGGGATTTTTTGTTTGTTTGTTTGTTTTTTTAATAAATTATCACTTAAAATTGTTCTCCTTTCATATTGCTTCTCCCTACAAGACTCTCCTGACTGTCACAAGTCAAGTGACTTCTGGTTTCTCCATATGTTAAATGATAAAAAAGCTTTTCTTTTGCAAACCAACAATATGACCAAGAATCGATTTCTTTTTTTAACTTTTGTTTGTTTGCTTTTTTTCCCCTTCTAGTACAAAAAGCCTGAGGTTGTTTTTCCTTAACTCAGAAAGTAGAGGGCTGAGTGTCTCAAAGGCACTGGGGTTTGCAAATTAGCGAGTACATCTTTGCAAGTGCATACAGGGCTGTATTTAACATGATTTGGTCATTTAAAGCAAGATTAGAGCCCTTTTACACAGGGAAATTCAGAGAATTATTTAAACAACTGTTGGCTTTTTCTGTGTAAGCCCTTTGCAATTTTCTTTTTGTGTAAATATTCCTGCACAAATTGTACTGGAAGCTGTTTCTACTACACAGAGAATATTTACTAATATTTTGACTGAGAGCACTGAAATTAAATGCTCTTTTTATTACACTATTTTTAACTGAATGTTGTTACAATTTATACAAAATCCCATGTCTCTTTGAAATATGGAAATCCTTTGATTCCAGTAGCAAGGTGTCAAATACCCTATTTATGCACTGTCACAGTAAAAGTATTCTGGATTTTTAATTTGTTCATTTAATATACATTAATCATCCCAGCTAGCAAGCATCATTTCTTTCACACAAGAGATTCATTAAAACTTAAAAATTAATTGCCCATTACCCAGACTGATACTGTGTCTCTGCTGGCATGATAAACCATTTTTCCTTTTTTTAACCTTTGTAACATCAACTGTTATTGATTAAAACAGGCTGGCACTGCCAACTCTCACACAGTGTAGTGCAACAGCAGAGGATTATCAGGAACATCATTAGTCCCCAGCAACCAAACACACAAGCATACAAATTTACCCCACTGTCTCTTAAAGCACAGTTAATTTGTCCGTGTTTTCCTAAGAGCAATTAGCAGCAGGCAGGAGTTTTAATGAAATAAGCTGGTGATTCCCAGAGGGACTATTTGTAATAAACTTTACTGAGTAGCAACAACTTCAAAGTGTTTACATTAAGACATGATTAATAACAAAGCTGGTAAGCTACACATTAGGTAAATTTAACATTTTTAAATTAGGTACAGGCCCAAATGAAGGGATATTTCTAATTAATTAATTGTATTCATTGGTATATTACCTGTGTAAGTATATTTTTGGAGAGGAGGGTGGTGGGACTTACCCCTCCTAAATTTTTTTTTGGTGCAAGATCAACAGGATTCAAGTCAATTCTTGCACAAATGTACTTTCCAGCAATGTAATAGTCCAGTGAAGTGGGATTGTATTGAAACATTTAGAAGTTGCTGTTAGTGTCTATTTATGAGTTATTTGGAGCTGTACAAGTGAGCTGTTAAAGGAATTAATTAACTTTCTGTTAGGGTTAAACAGGATGTTAATCATGCCAGTGGAAATCAAGTTTTGGGAGGTTGTTATAAAACCTGCCAGAAGTTTCATAATCACATTCTTAATTTCTGCATGACTGAGTATTAAATCAAACGTGCTAGTTTAAAAACAAACAAACCCAAAGAACAAATTTAACGGAGAATAATTGTTTTCTCAAACACAAAATGTCTGACTTTAGTTTTGCTGTGGGGTACACTTTATTCCAGGTGCCTTTGAGCTAAACAAACCCTTGAGAGGACCGCCTACCATTTTTCACTGTTTAGATTTTAAAGAGCAATATGTAATATAAATCATATTATTTTACACAAGGAAAGACAACTGCATTGGCAGCTGTTATAAAAGTGGGATTAAAAAACCTTCAGGAGCTCTTTAGGTTAAATAATTATCCAAAACATGAAGAACATATTTAAGAAACTTAAGCTTGAAAGTGAGGTTTTTAGAAGCACCTAAGTGATTTAGAAGCAAAGCCAGCACTTGAAATCAATGAGATTCATGCTTCTTAGGAATGTGAGTACTTTTGAAAATGATGAAATAAAACTCTGGATTCTTAAAAATGTGGTATCATTGTTCTACAAGATGTTCTATAAATTGTAGTGTGATATAAGTTCTTAATTATTGGTATGCTTGAACTCAAACTGGTACTTGACTTGCTTTAAAATATTATAGCAATTAAAATTCTCTTACTAATGTATCGGTAAGCTGGTTGGTGGATGGCAGCCTTCTGACTGAGGGCACCTTGATGGTTTAGCAGATTATTTGCTCTGCTGTTCACAGCATGGTGTCTTTTATTGGTGTGGCCAGTTTTGAAATGAGAAGCAGTGGTGCGTTTATCTCCTGACTGAGTCAACCAAGTCTGCTGTTTAGATTGCACTCGTCTTCCTGCAGTCCTTTAAAAGTGTGACACATTAAGCAAAACACTTACTGCCTTCATTATGAACCCCCCCAAATCAACATAATCAAAGAGTAATCAAGATTTACATATGGTGTCTTTCCAAATCAGAATTTACATGAGGAAAATCAGTTTAATGGTATTTGGAGTTGTTTCTGTTGGATTCATTAGGCGTTCACTTGCTTTTAGGAAGGAGTTCTAAGAGGGCCTGTTATTCACTGCAGAGACCAAGCAAGGGAAGCAAATGGGAAGGGTAAGTGAAGTAGCATTTGAGCTCTGCACTGACCTATACAGATCAGATAAATAATTTGGGCAGGATGCAAAAATGTGTTGTATTAATGTAGATATACTAACGTATAAGTAGTCCAGTGTACTAACTGCCACTGATTGCTATTGAAATTAACTTAAAATGTATGATGGTGATGCTTTTTTTACTGATGTTGTTCATTACTGTGTTTTCTGTGCTACTTCAGAGAGTCAGAAAAAAAAAATCTACATTTATAAAAAGTTATGAGATAATTTATATTTATAAAACTTTATTGATCCTAATACTGGGCCCAAGATTTGGTGACCTGATTTTTTTCATTAGAAAAGGGACATAATATTTGTGTTGGTGAAAAATTTTAGGTCTTCTGGGGGATGATTCCCTCTGCTTGGACATGTTAGGTGAAGAAGGGGCCTGAACTTATTATGTCTATTAATTAACCCTTCAGATTTAGAAAGGTTTCAAATATCTATTCAAATGACTCATATGAAGCTCTGCTTCCTTAAAGATCTCGCATTTTCTTCTCAAGATGATACTTACACACAGTAGGCAAATCCCTTCTCAAGCTTTTGATAAAATAAATATGCCAATTTCTTTGTAAGGCACTTTGAAAACAACATTCTTGTTGATGCTACCTTCTTCCTTCTAATGTTCTCCATTTTCTAATAGTTGCTGTAAAAGCAGCATTAAAATTTTTTAGTGTACTAGTCAATTACTGATGTAAACATTCGTACCTACTGCATAATATTGTAATGTGGGAAAATATAGAGTTATTTTGTGAATAGAATATCCTAAATATGAATGGAAACTAATTTTTTTTTTAATACAGTGAATCTGAAATTTTGTTCTGTTTCAGTTTATGCCCTGGTGAATGCAGCACCAAAGAATTCCCATTGCTTCTTCCTGTGTCTAAACTATAGGTCACAGGTGTAAGGAAATAATTAAAAATTGGTTTCCCATACGAACAAATAAGCAGTCAATTTAGTAGAAGACCAAGTTTTGTAAGATAAACACGTATCTGAAGGGATAGACTCAAGAGCTCCTTTGAGTTCCCTCTTGGCCAAAGAACTCCAATATGTAATACAGGACTCTGCCTACATTTCCCAAGTGTTGGTATGCCACAGCCACCAAACCCTTCCTTCTGGCATCTTGGGTGGGTAGCACCATGCCATTTCGTTTCAGAAAGCACAAGTCTCTATAAGCATAAAGACTATTTCAGCTACAGAAGTAGTGATTTTAATTACTTCATTGCCATAAAATTAAACCAAACAAAAATGCCCACAACACTTCTATGGAGTTTGTTCTGTATTAGAAACAAAGGGCAGTTCTGGAGTACTTGGGTTAAACTGTGGACGTTAACATTTCTAAATCTAGTAAATCTTTTAAACCAGCCATTGTAATCAAACAATGCATTGTCATTAATATAAAGACTCTGCAAACCATACCCTAATTCTTTACAATTTTCAGCGTCACTTTATCAAAAAGCCCCAAACAAACTCAACTGCCTTCTCAGCCCACCTGTTAATATAAGAACTATTTGCCTCTGATTACCCCATTTTCATTATATACCTATTCAGATGTATCATTATAGCAATTCAAAGCCAGTCTGAGTAGTATTAAACATTATGGATTCTAATTAGAAATAGAAATACAGGTATTGCAGGTTTTCTATTTTTCATTTCTGTTGTCTATTTTTAGGTATTTCTATTTCTAAATTGTTTTGGGTTTTATTTTTTTTTTGTACTGAATTGTTGCTGTATATTCAGTATTATTTTCCCCAAATTCCCTATATTCCCAATCATCTATGTCTGATTAGAGGGAATCCATGTTTCCTCCTGTCACCTTGCTTTTGTCCTATTGCTCTGTCTGTTCATAAAGCTTTCTCTCTTTTTTTTTTTTTTTTGCCCTGAAATCCCTTTGTCTTCTGTAATATTTATTAGCTTAAGGAACAATCTTTGTTCTTTGTAAGCTGTTAAAGGAATTAAGGTAGCTTTGATTTAGTTATTATACTGTGACCAGTAATGGTCTGCAGTGCATTGGCACAAACAATGAAGCTTTTTCCTAATACTTCACAAATACCTTATTCCTCAAATATCTCAATGGATCATGGTAAAATGCACAGATTAAATCATAAAATATTTCAACAGCACATACTTGCATTTTTGTTAGTTTGGTTTGTTTTCATCCAAGCAGAAATGAAGAACTGCAGTTGTGCTGTGTACACTCAAAAATTATAGCAGAACAAAGCCCTCCTAATGGAATATATCCACTTCTGAAATTCTGAGTTCCAACATGCTTATTCCCTAAATAAACATCATCCTGTGCAGAGAGCTTTTCCCACTGAACTTGTGTGAGTTGACTAAAGCTTTGTTTCAAGTCTCTCTGGAGAGGACTGTCACTCGGGTTGCTGACAGCAGAACCCTGCAGATTGCTCGAGGGGATTTCTACATCACTTCAGCTGCAGCTATGATCGGGTTTTTAAAGTTCTCCTTGAAGAGTCACTGTAACACTTTGAAAGGCGAACAATTCTGGTAACTTCTGTGGAAGGGAAGGGGTAGGGAAAACCCAAATAACACCCCCACCAACTACCCAAAAGAAACTCCCAGCAGCTAATGTCTGGAGGACAAGAGGGGAACTGTACAGTCGAGTTCTGAGTATACACTGAAATCATTACTTTCAGCTTCAGTGAAAAATCCTGTGAGTGTTTATGTTGTTAGCTCTGTCTTCTGGGATAATACTGTCACTGCAGAATGAAGAGCATAACTTAAGGTCTTCAGAAATTTAGGTAAGAAATTTAGGTAACAAATTAGAAAAAAAAGAAGGGATTTGGGAAAATATCTGTAAAGATTGGTCTGCACTGTGGGCAAATGATAGGGCATGAGTTGTTAAGTGGGACTCCATGCACAAAAGGTAGTTCAGTGGTCATCTTTTAGGGAATTTGAAATTCTTTTGAAATACTGCTGAAAATGCCAATTTAATTTTCTCCCTTTAAAATGTCTTAATTTTTACATTTTATATAACCCTGTCAAATCAATTTAAAATGATCTAATTTTATGATCTGATTCTAGTTCAATCTGAATTCACAGCTTTTTAAAAAATACTTCCAAAGTTTCTGTCCTCTCTTCCCTTCTCTCCCCAACTTGTTAATGAATAACACAATAGTGTCCTGGTTTGGATAATTTATCTGAGGCTTCCTTGTATAATAGTGCCTCAGATTGCCTATAGCTCCAATCACAGTAGAAATGGTTATGCTTGAGAAAAGTTATTGCTAGCTAAACAAATAAACTTTATAAGTTACTAAATTACTAGAGTATCTTATGCATGACTAGCCCTGAGTTTTGATTACTAACTTCAGTGTTGGTTAGAACCATATCAAGCTAAAGTTTACCACAATTTAAGTAGGAAATGCTCAAACCTAGGTGCTAATGTAATGTTAGTTGAACTGCTGCTAACAGAGTTGCACGTCTGAGATTATACAGGTTACTACTCGTGCCTTCTTACAGTCAGTTCTACTCTAGGAAATCCATGTTGTGGCCTGAAAAACAGATACAATTCCATGCACTCCTGCTCTTTTCATGCCAGAATTATTCACAAACATACACCTTCCATGAAAAGAAAAGATTTTTTTTTTTCTTCCTCTTCAAAATCTAGTACCCTAGTCTAGTTGAAAATCAGGACTTCTCTTCCTTCTCTTACTGGACAGTCTCCTGTCCAACCCACCCTAAGTGGGACCATCATTTTTGTTACCCGCCTGCAGTTATGACACAGAGATACCATGCAAAAGATCCTCCCTGACTTTATACAGAACAAGGATGAGCAAAAACTGCTGGAGTCACAAAGAACTTGGATAGGCAGATTTGGAGGAAAGAGATTATAGAGGAAAGCTGAGGGGTGTGTAACAGGTAAGGAGGTGATGAACTGAGTGGGTAAGGAAGACTGAAACTGTGCAGAAACACAAAGAACAGGAATAGAAAAGCAGTGGTCCAAAGCAGGTTTTATGAGGAAATAGAACTGGGCCTATGCCTACCATAAAATTATATTTTCCTGACTCTAGAATAGAACCAAAGATTCTCAGATTTTTCCATGTCTGTTCTTGTCAGCAAATTGGTGGGAAGTTCAGTGATTGTCCTATGGAACTCTGGGTTTCATCTGTTAGTGCGAGTATGAGATATCAGAGTTGTAGAAAACTGCAGGGGAAACCCGTGAGGGATTCCAAGATTTCAGCACTACTTATTATTTGCTTATATATCCTGGTGTCATCCCCGGCATTTTATGATCCTGTAAACACTTCAGTTCCCAAGAAAGTTCTATTCTCCTTTAAAACAATGTGTCAGTTTCTCATAAAGTGCCTGAACTTGTTATTCTGCGTAGTGTGTTTTTTGTCACAGTGTTACCAAGTTTCCCTTATGAGAGGAGGAAAACAAAATAAAACTTCTTCAGGGAGAGAAGGGAGCCATCTGCCCCTGTTCCAAAGAACACCGAGGGATTTCACCACTTTTTTGTTTTTTAATCAATGGCAGATTGTGCTAAGTCAGGCACCCAGTAATTTAAGAAATGCCAGTTTCTGATTCATAGAGCTTTCTGAAAACTGACTGAGTGAATCTGCTGGCCCATATTATTTTTGAAAACAAGCTCACTGGATCTTTCCAAAGCAAACCATATGGATGTTTTAGCTGATCAGATATAAGTCAAAAATAAACATTTGGGCAGCACATTTTAAATGCAATATGTACCAATTAATAAGAAGATAATTAGTGCTAATTACTAGAGATGAACAAGACTGGAATTTTATTTTAGGGAAGAAAATCTGTATTTTCAGCAGTTTTCCAAAACTGGGAAAAACAATGCATTTTACAGAATGAAATAAGCTCCACAATTACTCAAAATCTTTCAGCTCAATACACAAAAAGGATTCTACTTTAGGTTTTTTTACTTCTATTTTTATATTCAGTATGTTATTCATATTTACAAATGTATTTATTTTCAATATATTGGGGTTTTTTTCTGTTTGGTATATTTATACTGAAAGTAATTAACTTTTCCATGTTGGAGGTTAGCCTGGGTGACTTAGAGCTTTACTTCTGGTGATGCCAGCAGCCTTCCACTTCACTTCTTTCAGTATGAGTTCAAATGGAACATGGCTTAGCATAATTGTGGGAGTACACTTAATCACTGCATTTATGCAAGATGCTGTATTTGTGTGCTTTCCCTGCCAATTGTTCTGTACAATTCCGGCAAGAAAACATCTTTTCAATTTTAATACTAGTCAGGGAACTTCTTATGGGAATTTTGCCTACAGAAGTGTATAGTATTTGGAGTTTCTTAAGGTTCTTAAGACTGTTTTGAGATACTTTCTTATAGATACATTTGGAAACAATTGGAAGGCATGGCTGCATCTCAAACACATACAGGATTGGGTTTCCAGTGTTGAAGTTCATTGTTTCAGCAGAACAGTCCTAAAAATCCTATTACCAGAGTTGAAGCTTGAAAACAAGCATTCATATTCAAAGTGAAAGTTCAGATGGAAGTGAAAGCCAAGTAAAATCCTTTCCTTCCTATATCCATAAATATTCTGTAAGCTCAGACCCTAAGCTCCACCTATGGAAATTCGTTTTACACTGAGGTGGCATAACGATAATTAAGGACAAAAATGACTCTGCAATTTGTAATCCAATTCAGGTCCTCAGTGGGTATAAATTATCAGACATTACCAACTTCAGAGGAGCTGTTCTTATTTATTCTTGGTACCTGCCACACAGTTCATAAGCCTGCCAATGCTTGTTGAGGGAAAAGAAAATTTGGCTCACTTTCTCCTGGGCCCTTTAGGCTAATGCAATTAAAAAATGTATTGTTTTGCTATTCAAGTAAAGAAATGAGACTAGGAATACAAAGCAGAGAGCAAAACAGCTGAGTTGAAGGTGACATTTAAACAAGATCATTTGTTCTAGTGGTTTTGTATTTCTGTGTAATTTACCATGTATTATGATCAAAAATGGATGGCTAAAGTTATGATTTTAGGATAAATTCTGCACTCCTATTGTCAGAGTAAGTATTTATCTGCCAACGGGATGGTGTCACAGGATATCACCCACTATTACTCTCTGGAATAGCTGTAATCTTCCTTTTTATGTGGGTGGGGTTTTTTGGTTGGTTGGTTTGGTTTGGTTTGGGTTTGTTTGTTTGTTTGTTTGTTTTTTTGTGCAACCACTGATTTTGCTGTCTTTCAGCTTAGCTGAATTTTTTTCTTACTGGTTTAGCATAGATGCTTTTCACAGGGCACAGGTAATCTCACACCTTAGATATGCTTATATATTTGATATATGCTGATATATTTGAAAGACTATATGCTACAAAGAGATCATTCCATGAAAATAGATTTATGACTCTATAGAAAAAAATTGAAGATAAGAGTTGTTGGATGGTAGCAGTTTGTACAACCAGTAATAAAAGCCAGAGCCACTGTAAGCTAATTTGATACCAGATCATGTTTTCTTCCCTGGGAGCAGGTCTCACTCCCTAGGTTTCCCTTCAGTTGACAAGGGGTCCTTCATGCCCATGCTATGTCCTTTCTTCTAAGTCACTGTAAGCTGGAATCCTTTGTTCTGGGGTGGCAGCAGGAACCATCTGTAAAATGCAGAGTTTGGGGTGTTTTCTGTGTTCCTTACGTGGATGCTCAGAGTAGATGCCCTGCATGGTTCTGCTGAATCTTTTGCATGGGTCTAATATGCTCAAAACGTTTTGGGTGCATTATTTTTTCTGAGATTATAACAGCCTTCATCAAACAATGAAGAACAAAGCTTAATCTGAGTTTGATTTTTCTTGTAGGATGCTTAGTAATATTATGAGTAAAAATATCTATTACAGAGAAATATTCCAGTAATCCATGTGAAAGAGCTAAATCAGAGTGTGACCTTAAGTTCATTGTAGCAAAAGAACAGGCTGTAAAGCTGGAGCAAATGCAGTCTTGGAATGACTGCAGTCTCTGATACCTGTGCATGAAAGGATGATTGATGTTCTCCTGTCAAAAGATGATACACTGCAAAGGCCTATATGAAAAAGTCAATGGCAGCAAGAAGGAACATAAGGAAAGCTGGAATAGCCACCAATCCAGAACAATGCCACATATTTAATGTAATTGCCTGACTTGGAAGAGCAGGATTATGACTAAGAAACAAAGCCACATCTAATGACAGGGAGAAAAAATAAGTCCATTTGTATCCTGCTGTTCTAAAACATAACTGAACCTTTTGGTTTTGTTTTAAATATGGCTTGCTTAATTTTTAGAGGATTCTCAAATCTTAAGGTGTAAGTATATCTCTGCACTGAAAAAATCAAATTGTATTTATTTGGCAGTTTTAGGCAATATCAAAAGAAAAGCCTGGATCTGAAATACTTTGAAATGAAAACTTCTGCATGAATTCAAATCAGTTACACTGATTCCAGTATCTGAGTTTCATGTGGTTTTAACACCCAAAAACTATTCCTGAGCATCCATAATTCTGACTGGCTTATAGAATGACTATGCCCTATGCATGGGAAACAGATTCTCACCCATGTTAAAGGAATAGCAATGCATCTGTAGAACCATGCCTCAGATTTCATTGCCTCAAATATCATTGAGATATTTACTAGCAAAATTTTGCCTTTCTGAGGGCTGTTACCAGACTCAGGTAGGTTCTAGTTTTTATGAAGTCCAAGGAAATGAGTTGATCATTTCCAGGAAAGGTTAATCACAGAGCTCGTTAATTCTTTTTTTTTTTTCTCTCAGGGGGAAAACCAAATAAAAATAATTTCTCCTGTTAAATATTTTTCTCTTATCATTCAAACCCTTTCAAATTTCTGGAGACTAAAAGCTCTGTTTTTTCCACAGGAGGAGGTACAATAGGGACATCTGCAGTATAAGATTTTGTGAGAACGATAAGACTAATTTTAGAGGAGATCAAACACATTCCTGATTAAACAAAATGCAATTCACTTTGAAAGCACTACAACTCTCCATACCCTTTTATAGATTTTATTAAATTTGAATAAATAAAAGTAAGGTAAAGCAAACATAGTATAAAAAGCAACCGATGTTGGTGCTTCTTGATGCAGTGAGCTTAAGCTATAATTACCAAACTGAGGTAAGACTATATCCATATAGCAGTGAGAGGATGCATTCTAAACAGAGCATGATGGTAGTCAAGGCACCAGGGGAATACAATCAATTTCCAAACTTTTATATAAAAGCAGTAGATAGCATGTCATTAACTTCTAAAGAAAACTAAAGAATTTGGTTGGAAGCCATGTTTTCAAATTATTACCTAATAGCTCAAGGCACAGCCAAGTGGACACACTAGTCCACCTCAGTACCTCAGCTGTGAAAGCTCTTGATACACATAGCTCTCAGAAAATGGGGAAGAAGATGCAGAATAATAAATTTTAGGGGAATAATTAGCTACAAAGGTACCTATGATAAAGGCAAATATGATACAAGAGTGGATAGAGTTAGGCATTTCCAGGAATGAGGGTGATTTTTTTATAAAAGCTCAGCATTAAGCATGAAGTCCTTGTTGGCAAAAGAACAAATCTGTATTACATGGTCACAAAAAGCTTCAGCCTGCAAATGAAACAAATCTAACATGTGACAGGGATTTATGGCAGAAGAATATGCTTGGTCCTTGCTGGAAAAGTAATCAAAGTCTTGAAGATTCTGGGGATTTTGACTTTTATTCTTTCCATGCTAGGTGTTAAACCTAGAGAGCAGAAGTGTGGTTTCTTAGTGAAGTTTTGTTTGCTGAAGGAACTTCTTTGTGTAGTTATCTTAGCTTTTAAGAAATGTTGAACAAACTGAATGGGCACCACTGATTGTCTCCACTAATATAACCCAATCACACACAGTAAGTCAAAGTTTATTCTGACCTCATGTGAAAAAAAACTATCGTTGTTTTTTCAAAATGCCTGTGTGAAAACAAAACTGAAATTCCCTTGTGGTCAGAAAAAGAACAGTGCCTCTTCTGAGCCCGAGCCAGAAGGTTAGAACATTAGCCTTCATTTCTCATACAGGTGCCAAAGCTATGCAAAGACCTGGGGTAAAGCCAGCTGGCCCCACACACTTCTGACCTGCAGACCTGACCTGGGAACTAGAGCCAGTTCCAGAAAAAAAGGTACTTGATTTAAAGGAACTTTATTCAAAATTAGTCACAAACCAACTGGTGCACTATAAGTATTTCATGAAAGATATACATAAGTAGTATAATTTTATGTTCCATTAGGAAAGAAAAGATACTTACTGCTGAAATCCTAATAAAACCTTATGATAGGAAGAAATGGTAAGATGTGGCACAGCCTATTAGGGCTAAATTATCCTTGTGCTTTAGATGATTATTTGAGATAGAATGCATGTCTCTGTGTGTCTTTTCTGAATGTAGGTCCATCAGTAAAAAATATGAGTGTTCCTGTTATTTATTATGTAGTCACTAGCATAAAGCTCTCATTTTCCAAATGTGTTAAGTGGATGCACTTAATTTACCCTCCTGTTTCTGAGGAGAGAAATCTACTCTTTAACCTTGTTTATATTCTATGGTTACATAAAAGAGTCTGATTGTGTCTTGTCATGGGTTCTAGTTGCATCATTTCTTAAATGTCTTCATTTTGCTTGATTCTTCTGTGCTTGACTTCTGTTTGACCTGATTAAAGCTGAACACCTTAGCTTAAAAAGCACTCTGCAAAAAGATCTCATTCTTCCTTTCTGTTTCCTACTAGCTCTTTCCAACAGAAGTCACCTATTCTCTTCTTGCAGCAAGTCATATAACTGAGGCTGTGGAATCTCCTCTGGAGATACTCAAACCCCTCTGGACACAACCCAGAGTGCGTGCCCTGGGGACTGTGCCTGAGCAGGGAGGTGGCACTGGATGGCCTCCAGTGGTCACCCAACCTCACCCATTCTTTGTGTCACTCTGTGACGGCACTGCTTTGGTCTGTGCTGGCCAAGGTCTGTACGCTCGATCCTGTTCTTCCCAGCTGTCCTTTGGATATTTGGATATTTGGATATTTTGGATATTTGGATATTTTTCTTTCTAGTAAATCAACCTACATATTTATCAGTAACAATGACCCTACTAATAACAAAGTCACAATGCCTTTTCTCTGAACCTTTCTTTGTTGAAGAAAATATAATACTTGTGGGGAGGAAAAAAGTTCGAAAGTTTCAGATTCATACTATTAGTCAGAAGTATATTACTGGCTCTTTTTTTGGCTAAGAAAATAAAGATATTTTGCAAATATAAGAAACTTTCCCTCGAGAGATGAAAGTTGGTATCAAGTGCTAAATATTTTATTGCAATAGTAAAATACTTTGGCCTTAAAAGAAGCCAAAAGAAGTAAAAAAAAAGAAGCCAAAAGAAGTAAAAACCCATATAGCAAATTAACTAAAATACTTGTGAATGAAATGCCTTGGTTATCCTCCTTATCATTTTCAACACATATTCCTCTGTATTATATGTTCCAATTTGGATGATGAATCATAAGTGTATGTATATATTATAAAGGCCTGTGAGATCCTGATGCTGAGTGGACTGCACAAAGTTATGAAGCTTGGGATTAATTTAAAAATCAGTATTCAAAGTTTATTGGAACATTCAGCTACTGCTTTTAGTGCACAGGAGAGACAGCAAGGCAGAAGGGTGTCTGCACTGCTCTTTCTGTTTAACGCTGCAGATGACTATATAACATAAACTCATCTTACCTTTTTGCAAAGCTCTATGGGTGGTCATTGAGGTTTTCAGAGATCGATATTTACCACTATTAATATAATGCAAATAATGCCATCTAGCCATAATACATTTCTTATTTGAATTTTTCATCTCAACTCTACTGTAGTTAATAGTAGTTGCAGTATTATCTCATTCATTTCAGTGACAAATAGTGACTGCAGAAATGTAGTTTTAAGATTCCCATTTTTGCAAACTGTAGCCTCAATTTCTGGTGTAAAATCTCTATTAAAATGATGTAAAATGGACTGTATAGTCGAAACCTCAGGTGAACTGGTCCAAAATGCATTCAAGCCTAGACTTTATTCCTTGTTACATGTCTTTAAATCAGAAAATAATTTTAGTGTAACACACTGGAAAGAGAGTTAGACTTTTTTCAATTATATAGGGTTTATTGTGAACCTGTAGAACAATTCCTAGACTGACGTTCATACTTGGAAAGAGAAGACTGTAACAAAATTGGTTTTCAGTAAAAGTAGGATCATATTTTTATTGCTGTTGACTTGACTACATAGGTTTTAATCCTTTTTCAGTGAGATTCAATATTCTGACTGATATGTTCTGAAGTAGTCTCTTTACATATGAGAACAGTCAGTTTTATGATAAGAAGATTCTCTTTTCATAGTATAAAATAAAAGTACCATTGGGGTTTATGATGTATTACAATAATCTCCTTTTCACATTTTGGTATTTTTGAAGCCTTTGGATTAAATAAAGTACAATCAAGAAAAGAATATCTAATCCAAAAGTGTGATATGCAAAGAGAGGTCAAATGAAATGGTTTACCTGTTACTTATTGAATGCAGTAGAACATCTGAGGTTTAAGAGAACATCTTTAAAGACCTATAGGCCTTTGCATTTTTCTGAAGAGAGAGGAGCAAATCAATACTTTATTATTACAGTACTTGAATCTTTGTATTAGAAGAAGACTCATTGCTCTAATTGCTGTGCAAGGCATTACAACACAGTTTGTGGTCTGTGGTGCCATAACTGAGTAGGGAAGACTGCACACAAAAGGCTTGCTTGGATTCCCTTGGTAAGGCAGTCATCCAGCCAGCTTAAATGTTAGTGCATAGGGATTGGGAGAGGCAGGAATTGGAGCTTCTCTTCTGCCCTTGCTGTGCCAAGCTCCTTCAGAGTGGAAGCATGGAGTGTGAAAGCAGCTGTGCATGGGGCAGATGGCAGTGATGGAAGATGAATTTCACACCAGGGTTTGAAATTTTCACACCGAGGCTGAATACTGGAAATATCACTGAAACTGTTGCTTTCTGTATTTTGCATATCCGTTTGTAGGGAATTGTGATGAGGATCCATAAACTACTAAGCCAAACAAAGCAAAACATCTAGGAATAGTATAAATACTGGGGTTTGGCACCTGGGATAGGATTTGGCTCACAGTAAAAGGGACTCACCTTTCCTGAATTTTGGTGGCTAAAATGTAGAAAGTTTCATTTGATTTACATGTCTGTTTTCTTGTGACAGTCAGTAAAAAGCTGAATCAGTTTACTCAGTGGAGTTAAGACACTTTCCAAGCTATTTTTAGGGGATGATGAATCACCCTCTAAACTCCACTGACAGGAGTCCAGACTCCTCTGTTGCCAAAATGCAGTTAGGTGAGCTGAATCTCGTCCTTGGATGAGCTGTCTCTCAGATATTCCAACCTCTTGCCCATTCATGTGGATCTTTGAATAAACTGCCTGAGCTGCACATCATGAAATAGGGTCAGAGCAGTAAACTGCAGATTTTGATATGGAGTATTGTCTTTCATGAGAGTCAGTAGAGCACCTAAATTACAGTGACTATGCTCCTCCTTTTAAAAAGACTACTGAAGTCTACATCTGGGGTCTTTTCAGCAAGAACTACTGAGGTATCTAAGTATTTTGACTAAGTACTGTACTCCTATGAAATAAGGTATTTGAGACGACACACACATAGCAAGTACACACAGTTACTATGAAGAAAAACTACTGTAGAAAAGTGAAACCACTAAATTATTTGTCTTTGTTATTTTGACACATTTAGTCACTTGGGGATATCTGAATTAAAGTGTTGAGCTGTGTATCTATTTATGGATTAACAGATTAGTACTGTGTATTCAAGATCTTGCAGAATCTTTCAGACACAGGGTTATAAAAAGAAGATTTTCAGGAACTGATGAACTTTTGCATTACAGAAGCATTGCCCTTGGAAGTTTTCTCAAGGTTTTATTTCAAGGGACTGAAGGCAATATGAGAGAAAATGGATTTCCACTGAGTCATGATGACACAATTATAATTTTGCTTCTGAAAAAAAGAGAGACCTGAATGGTATCAGGAATTTGCACAAGGCATTTCTCTGCTCTCCATAAAATAACTAATTTGACTTGGAGATCTAGCAAAGCTTATGGAAGATGTAATTTGTCGGGCATTTCTCTTTGCTCTATTACATTTTCCCTTCTGAGGTTTTATTTTAATATAAGGGTTTCTGCAACACAATACATATATTGTTTTGATAGTTATTTGATTATGTCACATCGGGAGGAAATGACTCATTACATTAGTAATACAAAACCCTCCAGAAGGTGTGTTTAAAGGGACACATACATGGAACTGAAATACAGGTAATATCAATGTTTGAGCAACTTGGAGGTACATTGCTGGTCATGTTGGAATAATTAATAGATTGATATTTTCTTTTTTTGTTTTTTTTTTTTAATGTTAATTACTTTTGAAAGATTTTATTCTCTAGGACATTAATACCTCAATGGCTTAGATATACAGTGTGACAGAAAGCCAAACAGCACTTTGCACAGATGTAATAAAAGTCATCAGGCAGTGAAGGAGAACAAGGAAGTTTCCTTTTGTGAGAGCACTGGAATATTAACTGAATGTTATGAAGAACTTTGAGAAGCAGGAGGAGAACAAAAACTAAGAAAACCACCATTTTCCTATCATGACATAGAACTCTAAATAGTAAATAATTTGTTTGAGGCAGAATTTGTCATCTTAGTTTGATTCAAGACCCCTCTCACCTCTTTCACAAGAATTAGCTGACCTGGACTGTTGCCTTCTCAGTAAACATTTGTTTATTGCAAAGTCTTATAATGGAGAGCAAAGCCCTTCCTCCTGGATTCTGCCCACATTTACTTTACATTTCAAAGAATCATTCTAAATTTCTGGGAATAATGGGAGGAGTTTTTCTTCTGAAAGTTAATTACAATATTGATGACTCAATGCAAGTAACAATGTAGAATGTAGATCTTTATGGATGTATTACTGTTCAGACCGAGGAGGACAAAATGGGGTAAGTAAATATGGGCATTGTCAGCAGCTGAAATGCAGGTGCAATTTCTTTGCTAATAACATAAGAATGAAGTGAGGTAAAAACTAACTATGCTTTAAGTACAGAAATGTCAAGGCTTCTGGTCTTCTAGGGACTATCCACTGTCTCTTTGTAAGGCTAAATTATTCTTATATATATATATATATATATGTAGTACTGTAGTTATCCCAGAAAGAGGAAGAGGAGAAACACAATAGTGGAAGGTCTGTAAGAGAAAGGAAAAGTTCTCCAATTTACCTGTTCTTATCCAAGTCTACTGTACTTTCCACATTAAAAGCCCTCAGCTCTGCTCTCTGATGTGGCTCACCACCACCTAGATCTTCCTGCTGGTAAAGAAAATGAAAAAGGCCATTCTGTCTTCTGCCTTGATACTTTTTAGGCAAGGTTTGTAAGGAGTCACAATGCCATTTAATATGTGAAGCATCTGAAGGGTTTGTTTTGAGTAATAAACCTTCAGCACATGAGCATTCCTTCATGTCTTCCAGTGGTGAGTCTGAAAACTTGTATGTTGCTTCCAGCTATGTTAGTTGCTACAGTCAATTGTACACCTCTCCCTGTAGGCTTTGTCTTTAATTTACCCTTAGGCCACTAAGCTACAATAGCACTATAATATGAATTTCAAGAGAAGCATATAAAATAAGCATTCAATATCTGATCAACACAATGTTGAAGCACAACTTTAGGAAAACTTTAA
>JAWWMO010000005.1:19615832-19681924 GCA_035047845.1 Dendrocincla fuliginosa
TCTTTTTTTTTGTGGGGGGGTTTTTTTTTTTTTTTTTTTTTTTTTTTTTTTTTTTTTTTTTTTTTGGTGACTTGAACAACAGAGCGCTGATGTGGAAGAAGTGACCCTGTCAACGTGATATATACCAGGCTGTAGAGCCTATACATTGAGGTGAAATTCAATGCTGTTCTTCAAAGAGTTGCAGCTCATAACTCATACCCATGGAATGGCCAATGGCATAATTTTGAAAGCCCCAAGGTGCTGTCCAAATTAGTGCAATCTGTCTCTGCCTACAGGCCAGCAACACTGCAGGTTCTCTGCAGCTCTATCTGCAACAGTCCTGGTTTTGAAAAACCTGCCCCGTTTTCAGGCTTGTCTCAGGCATGTCGCTCTCTGCAGGGTTTGTGAGGCATTCTTCAGAGGCCAGCTGGGACTCAGCAGTGCTTTATGCCAAACCAGTCATTTCACTTAGCTGAAAGTGATAAACAAAAAACACATCCCAAGAAAGCAGCATTGATGGCTTCAGATACACAGGATAGAACTGTCTGTGCTATTGAATGATACTGATCTATTATTACCATAGAAATATGAATCTGAATAATCCATCCCATAAGATATAAATACTTAAAACTGTCATGTAAAGATGATGGCAGAATGGCTCACGTTGCAAGACTAGAAACCATGACAGTGCCTGTTTCAGCTGTTGAAGAATATGTGCATGAATGATCTGATGAGATCATACACCTAAGTACAAACTGCAGCAGCCTCATGCCTCAGGTATCTGCGGTAAAGTTAAGTATATAAATCAGGGTGGAACTTGGTGTGAAGATTCTAAAATGCAAATGTCTGTAGATTCTAGTAAATGCAAATGATGTGTTGTGCACTTTGGAGTGATTTGGGATCAGATTTCGAAGATCTGGCATGAAATTAGGGCTACTAGAATGGCTGGAAGCCATTGAATTCTGAGAGTCTCTGCATACATGGAAAATAATGATTTGGAACCATATCACAACTGTAAAATTGTATTAAGAAGTCGCTTGGATAACGAAGGATTAAATCTTCAGCTTGTAGACCTAGAAAGCATATTAATTTCAATGAAGCTATATCAATTTACACCACCTAAAAATTGGCTTTAATGACATAAAATAGAAGATAACCTATTTGAATAGGTGTTTTTTTCTTTATAAGAAAAAATATTTTAAAATTATTTTCTATGCTAGTTAAATCTTTTACTATTCAGTTGAGTTCTTGCAAATAAGCACTTTTCTGACTTCTGATTGGAAACTTCAGAACCATAATTTAAATACCCTATTAGAAAAATTGCATTAAAAGTATACTCAGAAAAGGAAAACCTAGGGTATATCCTTGTGTCAGAGACAGCTGAGTTCATAGTTGACACAATATTCCTGCAGAAAACCAAGATGTGCGTTATTTGTAGTAGGTCAAATGTTAAAGCAAACAATGAAATCTCTATTATTTTTACTGATTAGGTATTTCAGAAGTTTTCTTGGAAGCTTCCATTCCTATATTAGTTCCATTCAGAACAATAATTGAACGTAACCCAAAACCTGAGAACTAGTAAATCAGTTCACAGCTAACTAAGGTTAGAGACAGCTTGGCAAGGAAAGGACACAGGGCTTCCAAACTCCCAGGGTCAGTATCAGTTTGTAATATAAACCTGCTTATTCATCTTTTTAGCACTCAGTGGAACGAAACTGATTGGCACACACTGTTTTCTGGATGGCTTTAGATGAGGCAGCAATGTCTCTAGAGACAGGCTTTCCCCCTTTCACTGAAGATAAGCTCTTCTCTCGACTGCATTTCCTCAGAAGTTAAAGCAGAGTTTTATGCTTACTTGGCAATGTAAAAATAGCACTGCTGAATATGCTTTTAACTCCTTAAATCTGCTTCAAACTAATTTTTTTTTTTTTAATCCATAACATTAACACTGCCGTGGAGTGCTATTCTCAAAGTTCTGCAGCTCTTGGAAGAGCAAGTGATCACTGTGAGAGCCTTTGTCCTGATGCCCTGTGAGCTGTGGAATCCCCTGGGCCTTGTTAAGTGTCTCTTTCCCAGGCTGCAATACCTTCTGCAAAGGAGGCTTTCTCTAGGGTGAGATGGGCAGCGTGGCCTTAGGAAATCAACATGCTTACATGGCTTACAAATGCACACTGTTGGGCATTGAGAAATACTTATTGGAGGAAAAATTAAATGTAAAATTTTTGAAAAAATTCTTAATAGTAATCTTTTAAAGATATCTTTTTTCGGACAGCAGACAGCTTATTCTATCACTGGAATTTCAGTTAAACAGCTCTGTAATTTCTGCTAAGAGCTGTGAAGTGCTAGGAGAAAAAAAAAATCAATATTTAAAATAAGATATCACTCCATAGTAAGCAATATATTTTCTTGTATGTATGTTTTTTCCTATCTGACAACAACTTTTGCCTGGTTTAAGAAGGTACTTCCCCAACACACCTGGCATTAAGTGCTTGAGTAGTCCTGTGGACTACAGGAGGTTGAGGAATGCAGGGGAAAAGCAGATTTTGCAGAATTCTTTTTGCTGCTCAGATAATAAAATTGCTGTTCCTATGAGCACTTACTAAATATTGCATGAGCATATCTCAAGGTAATGTAGTATTGTGCCCTCCCAATACTGAGGAAAGAAAATACCCAGATCAAAGATTATCTCAAAGATTATCTCAATTAGTTCTAACACATAAGCCCTAAGTATGATAATTAAGAGAAAAGTAGTGAACATCTGTTGTCTTGTGGTAATGATATTGTCAGAAATGAAAATTACGTGAGGGTATTATAAAATATATAGTTTCAGAAACATAGAACTTTTAAAAGACTATCTTTGTAGGAAGAAATAATGTCTGGAAAGAGATTGATTAGAATCACTGCTATTTACTGTGGGATGTTAGAGGTGACTACTACAAGAGTGATTCCCACCCCTCCCCACCTTGTTTCAGTAAAATTAAGGAAAAAGAATAAATCTGATGTGGGTAGAAAGGAATATAAGAACTGCTAAAAATGATAAAATGAAGCATCTAAAAGGTGCAAAGTATTTAGTACATAGCAGGGTAGGGCAGAATATTAAATAGCTGCAAATATAGAAAAATAAAATATGAACAAGTAGTACTACTCTTTATTATCAGTAAGTAGCTTTAGGCATAAATGTTGTCTTCTAGAATTTTATTGTTTTTTTTTCAAAAGGAATAAAGGTTTTTAAATAAGAGGAAAACCCACTAAATATTTAATAAGCACCCTGCGAGCATGATGGTAATTATTGAGGTCCTGCAAGGTCCTTATTGGTAATTGAAATCTAATTACTTTTAAAACCCAATGCGCCCAAGAAATTGCAAAATGGTATATGTAACTATAGTCTTTAAAACATTCTTTGACGGGGCATGAAGCAAAAGAGAAATTCAATAATTTTAAAGCAGCATTATGTTTTGTAAACTTGTTTGGTATTAGTTGAATTGAAAATCATAGAATTTAAAAAAAAAAAAAAAACAAAAAAACAAAAAACCAAAAAAAACCCCAAAAAACAAAAACCCCACAAAGCAAGAAGGCAGAGAATCGTCCGGAGCTGAGCAATGGATAGGAGATCTCAAGTTACATTTTCAAAGGTATGTAAATAACTTAGACAGTGGCAACATCAGTAACCAGGAAAACGGCCACAGAGAAAACATGAGACAACAATGTTGTCTCTCAGGCCTAGGACTGATTTAAGCCTTTTGGACTGCACATTGAGGTGTTTTCCATAAAATCTGGGAGTTTTTTGAGTCTATTGACTTTCAGCATGTAGTTTGGTTTTTTTTTTGTTTGTAAGAGAGCAGCTAATTGCTCCTTTTGTTTTGGAAAGATGTCATTCTACTGCTGAAAGCAACATGGACCCAAGGATACAGTGCTCCTCAATGTTTCCTTATAACCTGTATCCCAAACATAACCCAGGAAACTTCTTACCTGAGGAAAATAATGCATAGATTGAGAAAAAAAAATGGGAAGGTACAGTATCATATTTAAGTGATTATTTTGTAAATGCAATGTCTGCCAATGAAGAAAAAAGATATTCTAAAAGTGGAGGTGCTGAGTCCACTTTATCTGTTAAGTGGAACAACCTGAATAACAGTACGGTGAGCAAAATATTCATATGTGCAAACTGGGTGACAGAACAGAGAGACAAATCCGGTAATATCTTGAGTAATTAAGATAATTTAACTTTTCTTGTTTCTGTATGGCAATCAGTTATTCTGTTGTGTCCCCCAAGTATCCAAGCTGAAGTTTGACTGGGTGTGAAATATTGATTTATCTGTATATCAAGCTTTCAGATCTCTTCGATGACAACTTCTTAGATCAAAGTCAGGTGGACTCCTCTGACTGTCTAAAATAGATGGTAGCTGGATTATTTTCAGGCATAACCAATGTGACACTCTGTTACTAGTTTGTCATACTTTTTAACAAATTAAAATTTCTACCTATAGAAATACCATCTTATATACCACCTTATTTTCATATTTTGAGTGCTTATGTATGTCCTATATATTTACAGGGCATTCAGGTGCTGTATGAAAATGTATCATCAGCGAAGTAAAAAATATCAGTCATGAGTGCTAAATTTCTTCTTTAAAATGCACATCAATACCATTTTTCAATTTTTCAAAAATTAGGATAAAAATGTCTCTAAAGATGATTACCAGTACTGTGTTGCAGGGTTGGCTGCGAAAAAAAGGGAAAAGCTAAAAACACCTTCAAAAATTGCCCTGTCTGAAACACATCTGCATCACAGTAACCAAAAAATATGGTGGACTTTCTTAGAGATGCTTACACTTTCAAATGTTATCTCAGATTACACTGGTGGGCTAGGAACCTTTTCCTTAGCAAAGACATTTCTTTGTTTATACATGTTAACACATATAAAATATTTACTTACTTTCAAATTGTAGTCTTTAGAACAGTGCTGATTTGAGAACAGTGCTGATTTGTGCAGAAGGGAGCCAGTAAAGATTCTTATTCCGAGAAATGCTGCTACCTACACAGTCCGTGGGTGCTTTCAGACAGATTTGTGTGCTGTCATGTTCCACCCTGTCCTGAGATACTGGGACCTGGGAATCTATTTCAATATTTATAACCCTTTTTTTTAGTCTGGTTACAAGCAAGGGAAATTGTTTCACACCTGCATGCTATTAAAGCTTACTCCACACAAGCAGCCAGGGAGGTCGGGCAGGCCCATGGGCTGACAGATTTCGAGTGGAACACCATTCCAAACGGATCTGCATGAATTACAGGAGCTTTAAAGTGCTGGAGGTTGCCTGCACTTCGTGTCCTTAACTCTTGGCAATTTCTGAATGCTATTATATTCCAACAGTCAGGCATTTCCAGACTCCTGCATGAACACTGGCAGCTCTTAATGAGCACTTCAATCAGAATGGCAGCTGCTACTCAGCACTTGGGGCTCCTGGACTGTCCAGCTGGGTATATTAGGGGTTTTTATACTCCTCTAGGTAACTGTGTTTGCTTGATTGAATTCACCTTGCTGGATTTCCCTGACAGAACCCAGGGTCAGTGACAAAGGTTCTAGTCCCCGGCATTATAGTTTCTCAGAAAAGTTAAGTTTTAAAGCTAAGTTTGAACATCTGATCATGGGAATACAAGGCAGATGACCCACATACTGTATAATGTTAAAAAGAAGAAACCAGTGGTTAAAATGAAAGGGAAGTTATTTAATTCCTGTGTGATGTTATATAACTTTCCAAAATCAGTGGCCCACTGGAAAAACTTGGCAGAGTCGCTTGCTGGGTGATAATGGCAATTCCAGATTTTTCTGCACTTTTGAAAAAAGTTAATATAATTTGCTAATTACTGGTGTGTGAAGCATCTGAAGGGCATCAATGTCAACAGAGAATGTTGTCTCTTTAGGTACATAGTGGAAGTAAGATGTGGCCCTACACCAAGAGAAGGGAAGAAAAGGAACCGCTTTCCTGTTTTACAGAGCAGAAAATGTGTGGCAAGACAAGGAAGTGAACTACTTATTTTGGATGTGATAATTTAGACAGCATCTCCTTCCCTTCTTAGATAAGGAGTGTCCCCTGTCAAGCTCAGAACTCTCCATTTTATCAAGATAAATGTCAGAGTCCTCAAAGTCCTGCATATCCTCCCTCTGGAGTCACACCTGGATAGAATATCTTCACTGATGGAACTCCTGCATTTGTGTATTGAGTCTTGTTTCTTACTGAAATCTGTTTCCTATCACACTGTTAAATAGAAGTGCAGTTTGATGTGACAGCTCCCAATCCTCATTGTATGCAGTCATTGAAGATCCAATTATCTTTTTATTGAAACCTAAGCCATACATTGCAGTGTATGAAATCTTCAGTTGGATTCTCCTCTTCTTATAATGCTTTTCTTGTAGGTACAATAGAGATCACATGAACTGAAGCTAAAAAGAAAGGAAAAAAGGTGATTTTTGACCTGTCTTCTTCTAGTGAAAGACTGAAAGGTTATTCCCTAGGAAATGTTGAGGTAATTTGGTACCTGGTTTTATGAGTGTGCTGTTAAATAGCTGATATGTTTCCAATGAGAGGTGGCTGCAGTGGTGAAGTTAAATCAATTGCTTTGGTGAAATAATCCCCTGAGCTTGATAACTGATTGCAGTCCACTTTAGGTTTGCATGATCTTTTGATGTTATTTGGGACCAAATGCAATACGGAGTTAGAAGGTTGGTTTTATTTATTAATGAGGATTTTTTAGCACTGAATCCATCTGAATGCAAAGCAGAAGAGATACAAAGAAATGCAGACAAATGAATACTCACTCTCCTCCCTTTTTCCACCTCTCTGTCTCTTTTTCTCCTTTTCCTTTGGCAGTAGCAATTCATTCTCTTGGTCCAGGAAATTGAAAAAATAAAGGAAAGTGAGTGCAGGGTGAAGTAGTTAAGCAGATAGAGATGATTGGGATGGTGGTTTTTTTTTTTTGTCTTTATTGTAGCTTCTGTTTTAAGTGATATTTTGCTTTGGTACAACCTGTCCTAAGGACAGCACAAGATGGAGAAAAAGAACTAGTATTAGCACAGTAAAATCAGTTCTAGGGGAGGATTAATAAAATCTCTCTATTTGCCTCCAGACCTCACCTCTGAGCCAGGGTTAGTTTGACCATTATATATTAGCACTCCTAGTTACTTGAGGACAACAACATCAGATAGGTCAGGGACATTATTGTAGCAGAACCAGTTGTTTTCATTAATCTTGTGGTTTTACTAACAGGGTTTTTTTTTTTTTTCTGCAGAGGAGGTCAGATGAGTTTCTCTAACCATTCCTTACCTATATGTGGTTTATTGGTATTCAGAGTATTAAACATAGCAAAGTCTATCCGTTGCTGATGTTGTTTCCTTTGTTTTGTTTACAAACATGAGACAGATGGCAGGGTAAAAACTACTGTGTCTTTAGTAATTAACTTGTGCTGCCTAATCAGGAAATCTCTCTCAGAAGACTGCTGCTAGTACTCTGTATTGTATTTTAGGGCCTAGACATGACCAGTAAGTTTATAAGGTTGCCCAAATTCTGCAGTCTACCCAAAGGGCAGCAGAGGTAAATATCAACACCGGAGCAACAATGCAGAGGTGCACACACAAGGCCCTTGCTTTAATTTGCTGCCTAGCATTTCAGCTTAATGTATTCCAATGCAGTGTGTCAATTTTTTCAGGAAATAAAACTTTTCAAAGTATTTCCTGGCTGCTTGACATGTCAATACACTTTTTATTTTTTAATTCTTACTAAAACACTCACATTTAGCATGTCTGTTAATTAAACTTGCATTTATATTCAGCACAGCTTTATTCTTCTCCAGGGTCTGCTTAGCTTTAAGAGGCAATTGTTATACAAAATGGCAACAAAGTATTATGACATCCATCTACAAGAATTCCTAAGCTGCTCGTATAGGAACACTTAGAAAAGCTGAGATGAGCAGCCCTGCATTGTTTCTTGGCTTATGTTCATGAAGGACTTTACACATTTATACAAAACCCAGTATCATTAGTGAACAGCTATGAGATGATTACTAGAGACTCAAACTTCAGCAGTAAGTGCCACTAAGCTTGGAAACATCCTAAAATTTTGTACTCGAGAGGAGAATACTCATTATGTGCCCTTTTCTCATGGGGCATCTGAAAGAGGGAGTCCAATATTACAAGTAAATTAAGAGGACAAATGTATCTTTTCTCTTCCTTTTTGGAGGGGAAAAATATAAATATTTATGAGTTCCTTTATCCCACAAATCCCTACTTTTGAGTATAAGAGAAATTTCTAGATCAAATGAAAGCACCAAGATCAGAATGGGAGGATTAGAAGGATAATACCAGACTTAGCTTCAAACTTTATTTTAACTTCTGAAATGATGATCCACTACAGAATGAACAATTTTAAAATCAAGTGCTTTAAGTAGATCTGGCTACAACTTTTTCTGAGGATCTATTCTGAGGTGGTGACATTTTGTAATTGCCTTGAAGACATGTAAATGACTGTGCCAGCTACAAGATGGTACATAAATGGTCCCAGATAGGAGGTCTGTAGCACCAGTGAGCAGATCTACCATCTGTTGACAAGGTGAGCAGCCAAGCAGAAATTTGGAAGACATAAGTTAAAAATAGGTGGATAGAAGTATATGGAGAGAAGGATTTCAAGCTAAAGTGGGGGGAATAGGAAGGTACAGAGGAAAGGCACTAGTTTTGCTTGTGGACAAATGGAGCAGATGGTCACTGGTTTCATGTAGGGAATCGATACAGTCACTGAATTCTGAATCTGGTTATATAGGCCTAGTTGGTTTTGTTTCATAGTGAAATCACCATGATTCAAATATCATTCTCTTTGAGGTTCCAGTCCAGAAATATGGGCAAATCCCTGTGCAGGAAGATTATTGCTATATATGTGATGCCTTTGATACTGTCCAATACAGAAGACAAATCAAAAATATCCAGATTTTAAATTATAAACAGTTGCAGCCTGAGCCAGTTCTTCCTCCTACACCAAAACTCTCTTGGCATCGTTGTACCTAAAACGATAGTGGACTCATGATCTGTTTATTCACTAAAGTATAACAATCTTACAAGCTGGTTGTACATGTGCTTATGAAGAAGGAAAGCTGGGTTTCGTGCTGGATTCTCTCTTTAGCATGTCTGTGTTAAGCTATGCTCTCAGGATCACAGAATAAAGTATCAGTTTCTTGGCCTGCTGAGTACACTGACAGAAGGATTAGAGAAGAATTTAATATATTTTAAATTTTTACCTGCAAAGCAGGTAGCCCATCCAACCAGTTAAAACCCCTGTCAGCTATAAAAGTGAAGTGAAATGCGTTAGTATAAACAGTGCTGAAACTGGGAAAATTTCTTGTCACAGTTTGAAATCTTGAGGGTGAAATTTTGGGAGGGAAAATCATATATGGAGAAAAGTATGTGTAAGTGGTAATACTTACCCTTGAAGGAATCCTATTGTATACAATTACATTATTATTTTAAAAATGCTGATGACAGCTGATGTGGGTAGTTTTCATTAAGTACTTTATCTATGCACAAACTTTTGCTGTGATAAAGTAAATGTATCTGATTTCTCTTAAGGAGACTTGAAAGAAAGAAAGGTGTGGGTCCCTTCTTTTCTTTCATTTAGCATGTACAACTCAGTGAAAAGCCCAGAATTATAATATGGCTTTAAGGATTGCATATCCTCATTTGAAATATTTAAATCTTCTCTCTTTTAGCATTAGAATTTCAATATTTATTTCTATATTTAGGGGTTTTACCATATTTAACCTCTTTACTAAGACCCTGTGATCTCCTTTCTTGGGTGATTATTGGGTAATTTTGTTAATCGCAGTAGGAGGTTATCAGGGCTGGAAAGGACTTCTGGGAGTTACCGACTCCAGGCCCCCAGCTGAGGTGGTGCCATTACTAGAACTTGGTCCAGGCAGCCCTGCCTTTGTTTGGCTGAGTCTTGAGTACCTCCAAGGAGTCCTCACTGAGCAAGCTGTCCCTGTGCAGCATCATCTTCCTAGAGGAAAAATCTTTATCTGATGTCTTTGTGACTACCCTTCAACTTGGTTTGCATTTTTTTTTATTATTATTATCATCATTTTCATATTAATCTTGAGCTTTTGGAAC
Organism: Dendrocincla fuliginosa; assembly: GCA_035047845.1. Taxonomy (NCBI): domain Eukaryota; kingdom Metazoa; phylum Chordata; class Aves; order Passeriformes; family Dendrocolaptidae; genus Dendrocincla; species Dendrocincla fuliginosa. Next base: position 19,625,962 of record JAWWMO010000005.1, read on the forward strand.
AACAACAACAACAAAAAGCCTCTTGCAGCTTACATCTCAGTTCTGTTGTCCTGTTTTCAAAAGCTGACAAAATCTTCTGTGGTGTGTTGGGTGTTTTGTTTTTTTTTCATTGAATCTTGCAGTATAGTAAGGGAAGAAAAGATTAGTTCCTTCTAAGGATCTTTTTCTTTTATACACATCACAAACTATTTTTAGGGAGTAACCAAGCAGGAAAAGGAAAATGAACAGATTTTCAGGCTCCTTTATAAATGGAAAACAAACTTTACTTTCCTTACATGAAATGGTGAAAACTTATCTTTTGGATTTTCAAGTAATAAGTGCAATAACTGGTTGTCAAAATAACTTAAAAATTTGTCTGAATATCTATTTATCACTTTATAGTAAGATAGGTGAAAATCATCATGCCAGTGTAGTGGCTAAGCTAGTGCCAGTGAGCTCTTTGAAATCTTCTCCCATCTTCCAAGTGCAGTTGGTTACTGAATCCTCACTGCATCTTGTGGGCACAGGATTCTGGTGGGAACTAATTCCTCAGGAGGCCTCCTCAGCATGTGCTCTTTCCCAACACTGACTTATGTACCTGGATCACTTATTTCATGGTGACAAATGCAAGTCTATTAAGGGATAAGAATGACTTCAGAAACCCACTGCTTAACTGTCTCCACAAGGTAATTGCAGTGACATTTATGGCTTTGGAAGCCACTCTTGGTTAAAGATAATTTTATTAATTAGAATTCTGGCCATGTGAAGATTTCATTTAAGAGAATGGTGTTTTTTTACACTTTCTCAATCATTCTATATCAGTAAAGAAAAATCAGGAGAAACTTCCTGTCAAGACACCTTTTTAACACATTTTTACAACGAAAATGGATTTCAACAAGTGATGGCAAACTACTTGGGTGCTTGTCTTGCAGTTAAGTTACAGAGTCTGTGTCCAGAAGTTTCCGTCTCTGGTTTACAGTTTTGTTGAAACTGAGACCCACTGTGGTTTAAGACTCTCTGTGGTCTGAGATCTCCTATCAGCTTCCCACAGAGAAAACAAAGTGGTTGTTAATCTGTAACTTAGGTCAACTCTGTCCTTCAGGAAACACTGTAAACAGCTGATTTCACTTCAGTATGAATGCTCTAGTCTTCCTCTAAGAGATAAAGATGCTACTTGCTACTCATGCAAGCAGCTTGGAAACTTGCAATTCTTTAAAAAAAAAAAAAAAAACAAAGAGAATTTTGAGAACAGGTACATTGCAAGGTGGCTGCCTGTGTCTCATTTTCTGTTGTTATTGGAGAATTCTTATTTATCATAACAAATAGATTCTATTTGACTGTTGAAAGAGAATGAGAAATAAAGGTCTGGGTAATACAATGATCTAGTCTGTCAAGCTGAGGGCTGATTTGAAGGTTGGTCATACATTCTTTTTCCATGTATCCATAAAATGATTACTGTAATGATATGTGTGTAATCTAATTTGGAAGAACAAAAAGGATTTTCAGATTTCTGATTATAATCCTGTTTGAAGCTTTAAAATAGATGTTTAGTTGTTTTAATTGAAACAGTTTTATACATTAGTGTTCTTGTACTGTTAGTCATCAGTCAGCCCATTTTTTGCCTTAAGTGTAAATACTGACAGAATCAGTGGTGAGATTTCAAGGGTAGTGGAATGCCAGGTTGATGCTTCTCCTCAGAGCAGAGCAGCCCAAGGTACTTAAGAGGTGTAGCTGCAGTGGCAGGACTGGGGTCATTACTGATGACAGCGATTGGTCAGGGAATGTAACAAGGCAGGTACATATAGATACATACAGAAGAAAACAGATTAGTGCAACAGCAGTTTAGCAGATGAGATTTGCTTCATGTCGTCCCAGTGTGGGCTTAAAACAGCAAATAAGAATACTTGGGAATGTATTCTTGAAAAAGAGGTGTGAAGGGGCAGGCAAGGAAGAGAGCTGAGAAGCTCTTCAAAGAGGCAGCTGGTTCCAAAGCTGGTCTTGTTTTAAAAGTTAGGAAAGAGGTCTGTTTGCATCAGGAACATAGATTATAAGCGCTTAGCTACCACATATGGGCATGGATCATCTATCGGAAAATGCTGCTCACTCATAAAATTAGTTTGTGGTGGTTATAGCCAGGGCTAGTCTGTCTTGCTGCTTGAGAAATAGTTGTGTTTGACCCAGGTGATGGCTTGAGGCAGTCTGAGTTTGGATAGCACCAGCCTTGTTACTCTCAGCTCTGTAACCACAATTATCTCATCATCTTCATGTACAGATCTGTGACTGCTGTGCCAGTGAGAGATGAGCAATTGCTCCCAGCTGCTTGTGCATGTTCTCACAAAGTTCACTTGGAGCATCTTACTAACTCCCCTATGGCTAATGCAGAGGGACAGTAAGGCACACCAAAAGGAGTGCATACAGGCATCCGTCCTTAATCAAGATGTTTCTTATCCTGTGGACATTTTTACTCTTAATTTCAGCAAAAATGAAAATTACAAGTGTTTCTAAAACACACCCGTCTGACCTGACCTCAGCAGGTCAGCTGCTGCTGCACAATGAGAAACCACTTTGTTTTCAAAAGAACAGTAACTTTATTATCTATGCACAGACCCTGTGAATTCATTTTTTACAAGAGCTGAGGACCAAACCTGAGATGCTGATAAAAGTTGATTCTTTAGGGAAGGGAGGAATACTCTGTCAAATTAACATACTCCCTTGACTGTGCATTTTAAAACTTCCTAAGCTCAGTACTGTAAAAAGCAAAACTATCCCCTCCCATTGATACTCTGCGGCCTCAGCAGTTGCATTTCTTCTATTACCAAAGTCTGGAGGCCAAGGACTGTTATGGCAAAAGTAGCACTGGAAGTGTTGAGCCCAAGTACTGGAGTCTGGGATCCTGAGTCCTCAGTGATTGGCACAAGCTGATTCAAAGGATAAAATCAGCAGCAGGGCCTTACCTGACACAGTCTCTTCAAGGAACCTTTTTGGTTTAAGGCACAGTAGCTAGAGATTGTAGCAGTGCTTCAAATGGTGTTTGAAGAGTCTGTTGCCTCTTTCCAAGAACTGAGGAACTTGAGCATCTGCTAGATATTCAGGAGTGATTCAGATGAGGTCTCTAAGGAGGAAAGGTAGCAAGGGTTTGTAAATATGATCAAATCCTACAATAATAACTGAACATCAGTGCTAGCTTTAATGAGAAAAACAGAAGGTGTTAAAATGAGCTAGAAAGCTTTTAGGCCCATTAGTCTCTCTGCCAAATGAACAGCTTTAATACACAAGCTTTTAGGATGCTCATGCAGTTAACTTGGTATGTTTTATAATGCTTGTCTTGTCAGTGAAAGATAAGAATTTCACTGAAAACCAACTTAAGTGAAAATGTCTTCTATTACCTAGTTGCTTAAAAATTCCCATTTCTTCTTACCTTGAATCCCATTATAAGAATTACAGCTGAGGAGGGATTCCTATACAGCTGTTTTAGAAATTTTTTGTCTGCAGTTCCATATTTGTTTTTCATCTGAGTGTTCACTTAAATTGCATTTCATCCCTCATTTATATTTCTCATCTACATGATAACGCTGTGCACACTGATGCAGTTTCTCTTGCTGTCATCCACATGACTCTTTCTGACTTCATCTGATGCTGTATTAGGGTAGACCACTTTCTTGTTAACAGTAATAAGACCAAAGTGGTTGAATTCTGCTTCAAATGAAGACAAATGAAGGGAGGGAAATTTAATGACTGCACACACTGTGAAGCAAAAAGGCTGTCTTAATGGACTGAAATCAACTTATGGGGATAAAATGACTTCACTAATATACAGTTGAGATTAATTTGTCTGATTCAACCAACAGCTTGCTTAAAGTATCATGTTATTACCATATCACTAAGATCTACATCGTAAAGGGTTCCCTGAGTCTGATAGCTCTGGTAGCACTCATGCCTGTTAAACCTAATTTTACTCCTGGGTAGGTACTTAGTCTAATTTATTTCACTACCTTATGCTCATTGCAGAGAATATATTTGGACATAACATTCATTCTCAAAGTATTTTGAAATTAAAAAAACCCCAACCCCTAAGCTACCAGAATGTCCTATGAGAACACATGTCACAAGGAAAGTGGCCAGGTCAGAAAATTGTTTTCAATGAAACTGCATCTGAAATCACACTGAGGTTCTCTAGTCTAATATTTATGCGTTGCATGCCTTACATTGTCAGCTGCTGGATGGCACAATATCCTTCAGTCACAACAAGCATTCATACAAACACTGTATTATGCAAGAAGAAAAGAATCATGGTAATGCTTTTTATTATGGTTAATGGAGCCATTAGAGCTGCACATGGTGGTACAGCATGTCTGCAAAGAGGGTTTGGGGCTTTTTAACTTGCTAAGACAGTTAAGTTGGAAGGAATACTAGTAGGAAATAAACTTTAATACTTGAGGGATGGTTGAAATAAAAATACTTTAATGCAGGATTAAAAAAAGAATTGTGTTCTACAATCTTTTTTTTTGTATTTCTTTTGCTAATATACAAAAACATCACTGTCATTATATTTCTAAAGATATTTTTCTTATTATATCATCACTCCATTGTGTATTCTAGCAAGCAACATCACTGGCAGTAGATCTGTGTATGTATATGGACAATTTTTTCCTATATTTTTACCCAAAAGTTTTGATAGGGTGAAGTATAAATGTAGCAAGGTTCCCTGTCCTGTATGCCAAGAACCTTGTTTCTTAGAAAAGCTGGAACACTCAGTTTCCACGAATTCTGTGGTGAGGCACAACTTTGTCATTACTCGAATTTCTGAGAGTGACTTGTACAGGTGGGGTAAGCACGGATTCAACCAAGGAGCAGACTTTCAGAAAAGCCTGATCTCTCAGCAAACACAGGAGATACTGAGAACATGACGGGCACCGGAATCTTTGTGTATCCTTGATGATGGGTGAGTAAGTCAAGGCAACAAATCTGTAACAAATACGTTGGGCCATTTGTGGGGCACATTTACTGTACTTGCTGTGTATTTTACATGACTTTTTGTATTGTGTATAAAGTGTAAATATTAGAAGTGCTAAGACCCTTGTAACTAGGACTGAAACTTCTAGAATTGCTGTGGTAGTGAAACCTAAGGAAGTAGATAATGCTGCTAGAATTTGTCTTACCTGTGACCAGTTGTCATAAGACACTTTTGTTCTAAAGCAGCTTGTGTGATATGTTTTATGCCAAGGTAAACCACATTATTAAGAGAAAAGTGTGGTAACAGATCAGGCAAAGCGAGGGGCTGCCATATGATTCTCCTGTGTCTCCAAGAGACACAGTACTCTTTGGTGTGCTAAGGATGTCTGAAATGCTGACCTACTATTTTGGAACTTACTTTTTTTTTGGTAGACTTTCTTCTCCAAAATCTTATGTCAATAATCAGAAAGTAAGATAGTAAAAAGTAGATACTTGACTAGCAAAAATGTGCAGCTACTGACCTGTCTGCTAGGTCAGCATGCATCCCTCTTGAAAGTTATTGAGGGGGATTTGGACTCCCAGGCCACTGCAGAATAATCACTGAACACTTATTTGCTGGAGACAATCACTGTTATTAAGGCCTTTACTCCACATCCTTCGAAGGCACTGAAGGATTGGTATTGATTTCTGAGTAGCATTTGTAAGGGACCTGTGCACTTTAGAGCAACTGGACCATATCATTAGACTATCTTAGGGATTTTCCATCAAATATATTTCTAAAGGTAACACTAATAGAAGAACTCTTAACCTCTGAATCAGAAGATGGATATATAAGATGGATGTATTAGTATTTCAAAGGAAAGGACTTCAAGAAAACAGCTGCTAAAAGGCTGTTTGAAGTTATGGATCACAAGCTAATCCTTGATTTATTAAAGTAGCACAGTAACAGTTTTCTAATTAATTGATCTGATTGTTCTCAAGAGTGTTGGAGTCTTAATATGCACAAGAGTCAATGATTAGGAAAACCTATTTCTTGGCATCAGAAGAAAGTGGACCCTCAGAAAAGAAGAATGTAACAGCTGCTTGGCCACGCTCCTTGCACCAGTGGCAGCTGATTCCGTAGCATGAGTCCCATGTCAGTGGACTGATTCAGCCAGCCTTCCCTTCTGACATGGGCCCTCTTCTGTTGTAGCAGTATTTTAAGTGTTCCCAGCACTGCTCTGAAGCTCCCTGGCTCTGCTAACAAGGCACACTCAGGGCTAAGGCAGAGTGAGGCACCGGTCCATGAGCACTGCTGCAGCTGGGGCTATGTGGGTGACATTCCCCACCCGGTAGTGGCACATACACTGCTTTGCATTGGATGAACGCATCCAAATGTGTTGCAGAAATCCTGGGATTTTGTAATAGAATTTTACAGCCAGGTCAGATTGAACTCACAGAGATTTAGGTGATATTACAGCAAATTTCACCTCTATTTAGCTGATCACTGATAACACCTCAGCCAGAGCTGTCACAATTTTTTTAGAAAGAACAGATTTCTACAGCCAAGTTACAAATAAAATTTTAACATGTTAACTTGGAAACAATGGTATCATCCATATTTGCCAAGCAAGGACTAAAGTTCATTTACTGCAAGGAGGTAGAATTAAAAACAATCGATTTGACTTATTCCCCGAAGTTTCTCTTTTAAAAAAATTAGGCACACAACTTCAGCTTTGTCTTTTGCCTTTGATTCATTTTAATCTCAGGTTCTCATGCAACCTAATTTACTGTTTCAATAAATGGAATCCAAAAAAGAATGCTATTTTTTTTTTTTGAAAGAACATACATTTTCCTGGGGTTTTACACTCAAAATCAAGCAAAAGCATGAGGAAATTAGTCTTCAGTTTTAGGACTTTCCTTTTCTGACTACAGTCTGTAGTTGTCTTGACCACCATCTTAGGTAGTAAGTTTATCCAAATGCCAGTCAGATGTTATTGTAATTGCTGCTGACAAAATGCTTATGAATAACTTGTCCAAATTTGTAAAAATTAATAACCAGTGAGAAATGTGAATTTGAGAAACCTAACAATTTTTTCTGTTTCTCAGACTGGAGATGTCCTTCCAAAGGGCAGAAAGTTTTCCCAGAAGTTTGGCTTTAAGAAATCAAAAAGGTTTTGAAAATATTTACTTAAAAGACAAAACTTCCATGTGTTTTCCTTGTAAATAAAGGATAATGCAGTGCAGAAGAAGCTTATTTAAACTATGCATACAAATATGCATGAATGCCAATTGCATTCAATTTGCCTGACTTAATTTGAATTAACTGATGGGTCTTTTGACACAAGCTGTACTAATTGCTGCTTATTTGGGTGCACTATATCAGTGAACATGGCAATCAAAAGCTCAGCCAGATGTTCATGTTTTCTTTGATTGCCCACAGCCTTAGGTTTGAAGAAAAGTCAATCAGCAAAATTATTCTTCTTAGCATCTGTCAAGGTACTGATCACATTACATTACTGATCACATAGTAGCAGTCAGGAACGCAGAACGGCTCTGATCCCCCTTGCCCTTAGCCTGGTGTCAGCCTTCAGCAGCTCTCTGCAGTCTTGGGTTGAGATCATCACAAAGCATGGAAATTTTGTGAACTTAGACCAAATGCCCTTGAAAGTAGTTGATTTTACCACAGTGAGAAGTGAACATATTTTTAGCTTCATATGAACTTATATCTATGTGAGTAACTTTTATAAAAGTATATTTTATATGTTTTTTATTGGCATATGTTTACAATGAGTTATGGACTGAAGGGATATTTTTTCCAAACGTCTTATGAAAGCTTTTAAGTTGAAAAATGCATCACACGCATGTGCAGGAAACCTAAGCCTACTGAAATAGTTTCTTTGGATTTACCTCAAAACTTCTGGACCCCTGTAAGATTCATCAAGCTTTTTATTTATGGCATAAACAATTTTTTCAATTCAGTTATTTTCATGAAAGCATACAGAGAAAATTAATTTGTGTGTATTTTTTTTCAGATGTTCTAAAAGCATCTGACAGAGGGTTTGCATCTATTTTCAGATGGAATACAGTTGAAAACTGTCTTAACTTTTCTCTCCTTTTATCCCCAGGTGTTTGAAATGTTTCCTTGCATTTTCTGCATAGCTGGATCCTGTCTCATGAAGGGTAAGATGGTAAGATTTTATTTATTTTTTTTTTTTTTTGCAATCCTGATGGGAACAGTGCTTAACAAGGGAGAATGCACAGTTTGCACCTGTGTTAATTTAAGAATGTAGAAGAATTCTTGCTGTGGTCCTTTAAAGTGGTGGACTGTGGGCAAGAACATTCCTTATTTTCAACTGTTTATCTTTGAAGTTCACTGAAATGCCCTTCCTACTTCCTCAAGTGCAAAAGCAGAGCTGTGGCCAGTAACAGCACTGTGTGCTGCTTCTCCCTATTGAGTACTTCCCTTTTGCATCATTCAATGTATGTCATGTCAAAAAGATTAATTTAACCTGACAGATGAAGATAATAAGGGAAAGATTCTGGAAATATTATTATGGGTGATGAGCTCCAGCAGCAATTAATTCAGGAATGAATTCACTGAAGGAAGTTCCCAGGCTCAACCACAAAACCCTGACCGTGGCTTAGCTCTCAATCAAAGCTTTCAGAGAAAGAGATTATGTGAAAGAGATGCTACCACATCCATCACAAAGCTGTTTAATGTGGCTCATGTCTCAGTAGAAGTTTTCAGCATAAAACCTCTTTAAACAGCGCTTCAAAGCCAGGCTGAGGCAGCCACATGGACACAGCAAGCCCCTCTGCCAGTGCCAGCCCAAACTCCCTCCTTGGTAGAGCTGGAAGTTTGGTGCAGAAAAAAAGCCCAAATAACTACCATTAAAGCATCTCTTAAAAGAGGGCTTTTGTGTGTATCACCTTGAGTGCATGTGCAGTTTTGTGTGCCACAACATAAGAAAGATCTGAACCCTTTACAGAGTGGCCAAAAGAGGCTACAAAGACAGTGAAGGGCCTTGAGGGGAAGCCATGAGGAACAGCTGAGGGCACTTGGTTTGTTCAGCCTGGGGAGACCTCATTGCAGCTCCTGGTGAGGGAGAGGAGGGGCAGGCACTGATCCTTTCTCTGTGGTGATCAGGGACAGGGCCCGAGGGAATGGCCTGAAGTTGTCAGGGGAAGCTGGGGCTGCACATTAGGAACAGGTTCTTCTTGCAGAGGGTGGTTGGGCACTGGAACAGCCTCCGCAGGGCAGATCACAGCACCAAAACTGACAGAGTTCAAGGAGCATTTGGGCAATACTCTCAGGCACATGTGAATTTTGGGGCTGTCCTGTGCAGGACCAGGAGCTGGACTTCAGTGATCCTTGCGAGTCTTTTTCAACTCAGGATATTCAATGATTCTATGATTCCTTAGCTGTACTTGGTCATCTTCCTATGTAACCCTCCCTGGTCGCACATAGAGTGTTTGCAGGCCCTGGACTTTACCCTTTTCTGCTTTTTGCTTTGTTACAGCCTTGACCTCTTTGCGTGTGTCAGCCTGCATTTATTTACAGAGATTTGGAGGCAAACATCAAGCTCTCTCTTCCTTCACTGTGTTTAAACAGAAAAGGTCGGAATGCTCTCTGGCTATGAAAAATATCCCAGAGTTACAAGAGAGCCCTAAAGTACTTTAGTGTTTTTGCTTCCTCTGAGTTATGCCTCTCATTAGAGTTAAATGTATCATTTCATACACCACCACAGCTGAGTTCCACTTGGGTAATGTGCATTCAAATTTGCTGCATATCTATATGATGTATTTATTGTTATGCATATTAAGAGGGTATTAACTAACTGTGCTTGCATATGTTTCCGCCCTTAGTTGACTTTCAGATTTGTGATTTTGCTTTCATCTTAGTTTTACAGTAGATAATTCTAGCCTACATTAAATTTAATGAGTAATTGCATTGGCTAGCCACTGTTTCTACATGGTGTGCTTGTGCATACAGTCATCAGAAAGATTATGCAAAACATGAGAAATGAATGCACACATGCAAAAGTGCATAATATCTTGAAATATTCAAGAATCATTTAATCAGGGAAAATTTCAGGTATCATCAGTTCATGTGTACTGTCCATTTTTAATTTTTTTTTAATTGCTTTCTCGGGGAACATTATCTTGGAAAGATGTGATGCTAGTTAAATTGTCATTCCTCAAGATATTGTGGCTTTGGTTTGAGGTCAGTGTGTTAAGACAATGAAATCGGCCAACTTTAAAGTGCAGACGGAGGTTTCACATGGCCAGCAATGTGAACTGATCTTGCTGTTGTTTTCATCTGACCATCCTTGCAGAGACAGCCCTCAGTGCTGCCTGATCCCTATGCTCCCTCTCTGGTAGGAAAAGGGCACAGAAATTGAACAGCCCTTGCTTATTCCTAAACTGGGTGGTCAAGACAGGCTTTCTATTTTGTGAGTCTGGCAGCAGGTTAGTGTGGGTGTGTATTGATTTCTGAGCCTGTTCATCCTCCCCCATCATCCATTCTCCCTCCTGACCTTAAAAGTTAAATATCTCATCTCCCTTCTCAGATCTCCTGTGCTTTCCAGCACCACAACAAAACGTGGCTGCTCCACAATAATAGAGGTCTTGCAGAGGGAGCAATGTCAGGACTGTGTTTGAGAGAGAGAGGTGAGAGTGTTGGAAGGGGATGGGGAGCCAGGGCCAGGGATGTGGCTGCAACTGGTGCTGCAGATATTAGCAGCACTGTGTTTCCAGAGACCTGCAGTCCTTGCTATTCTTTTTAGGTGTGTTTTTTGTAAACCAGTTTTGCTGTTGCCTCCTAACTAGGGGGCTGGTGCACCCACCCTCACTTGGTAATGAGAAACAGCCCCTGATGCTGCTGTATACCAGCAGTCACAAGGGATGCTCCCAGGCTGGCCATAAAGACTTCTCATCCTCCTGCCCTATGCTGAGGGAAGCAAGTTCTCCTATCATCCTTTTCCCACATATTTCCCCACTGTTTTCTTATTTCCTGCCTGCCCCCTTCCCCCCACCCCCATTTTCCTTCCTTCTGTTGTACACTGAGAACTATTTCATTGTGCCTTTATTCCACTGTCAGTGTTGGACTCAGCTCCTGTACCCCAGCACATGGGCAAGCAGCCTTGGTGTGGATATGAGTGGACTTTCTCCCACCAGTCAAATGTTTTCAGGCAGTTTGGGAAAAAAACCCTGTAAAATTCCAAATGGAAACATCATAGTTAAAAAAAATGGAAGAAGTTGGAAGGTGAAACATACTTTGTTCTTTTCAGAATTTGGAGCACTGTGGAAAGTTTTTACAAATTAAAATTCCATTTTTGGCCCTTTCTGACAGTAAACAGCTTTGATCTTAATATCTATGCATTAAACAACTCTGCAGGCTTAGAGCAAAGTGGATAGTTCTAAAATCCTTCTGAGGAATAACAAAGGGATAAGTGATCACTATACATCCAAATCAGAAAGTTACTGAATAGCGAATGTTATGAAGATTATCTATTTATGCATTCTCCAGAGCCTGAGCCCTCGCATTGTGCTACATTATCTTGTGAGCCAATTTGGGCAACAGGACCCCAAAGCAGAGCTTTCTCACCTGAGCTGCCATGGAGATGATATTCTAATAAAAAAAGGCATAAGCTCAAGAGGACTGTATGAATAGAATTTAAAACCCTACCTATTTTCTTTTGTTTGACAGAAAGAAGCTTTTATGGCAAAAAACCCAACTTCATTCTAAGTCTTTCCACCCCTCATTCCACTAAATATACTTTCAGTGCTGTAATGAGAAGTGTCTGCCCTGGAAGTTGTGCAGCTCCGTGACAGTAACCTGGCTGACTTCACTGGCCTTCCTGCGTAAGATTGTGAGTAAACTAACAAATCAGTATTTCCCTTTCAGAAACACTGATATCATAATGTTGTAATTGTTATTTGTTAGTCACATCCTGGGTTTCAACATTTAGGTGCCATTTTCCATTTAAAAGCTCGGGTTTATGCTATGCTTACTTTTTACTTGTGCTGGGGAACTTGAGAGCTTTCAGGCTGGGCCTCTGCAGGCCACAACACTGGCTTTGCATTGCTGCAGCACAGGGGCTGCTGTGGCCATTTTCAAGATCTCTGGCTATGAGATATTTCAGGGTGAGAGGGGAGCCGAGCGTGAGGCTTCTGTGTTCATTCCTGGTTGTTAAGATGACATTGGGGCTCTGGGTAGCCTTTTTGTCCCAATCCTGTAAACTGAGAAAGGTCCCTTTAATTAACTATTACATCTTTACTATAGTGAAAACACAACACAAGATCCAGTTCAGAGAACTCCTCAGGCTAGAGAAGAATTAATTTGTTTTTTTCTGGCAGTTTATTGGGTGGACTGAATTTTAATTTTCATCAGCATTTTAATCAGTGTGCAAGCTGAAGTTCTTTTATGCTTCAGCAAGATTTAGCTACAATGCCTTTTTGATGTTTAGAAAAAAATTTCTTAGATCATACCAGGGAGCAGAGAAGGCACTTAGATCCCAGTCCTGCTGCTGAATGCTTATCAGCTCTTGTCTGTCCTACTGAAGTTAGGTGCGTTTTGATGGAGATCACTTCTTCCACCCTTGAGAAACTGGAAACAAAGTCAAGGTCAGCCAGAGCTCCCTGGACAAACCTGTCTGTGGTAGCAATGTAGGCTTTGGATCCATCCTCTCTCATTAGAACAGAGTCTTCATTCACACAGCTGGGAAAGGAACAAGTCCAGTTTTTGGCTACAGCAGCACGTCTGAATATCTGTGTGCTTACAGCCTGCCTCACTGTAATAATTCTCAATGTTCTTACTGAAAACAAAATGTATCAATAGCTTTAGAGCAATCTACTCCTTTATAATAATCTTGGCATTGCTTTTGACTGAACTAACAATGGGCCTCTCATAATTTATGTGCCTACAAAAGGAACACAAATAAGACACGTCTCCAGGTAAATATAATAGACAGAGTATTTAATATGCTGTCTTTGTCATTTTCAGGGTTTTTGGTGCATGTACAATAGAAGATGCTCATTCACAGAAAAATGAGTGTGCTTGCAAAAGGAAATCAATGGCTATTAAGGCTTCTCCTCCCAGTCATTAGCATGTGAAGCTTCATTTTAAAATTAACAAAGCTGTTCCCAAGGGGAAAAACTGTCATTTTTTGAAGCAGATGGTAGATTTTTGTGTCACAAGGTGGTTGTTGATGTTAGACAAAATGGCTGCCCACTTAGACTGAAAATAAAATCTTCATTACATTTTATGAAATTTTCCAGTCATTGTAAGTTGATGTTGCCCTGTTCTGGGATAGAAAGAGGAAAGGAGAAGGGAGAGAGGTGAAGAAACTCCACCCCTACACACAGAACAGTTTATGCCTCTATGGTCATAGCTTGTCTCTTAAATCTCTGTTGTATGTCTGTGTTTTTCCAGACAGAACGTTGCCTGTAATACCTGTGGGCTTTTGTTTGCTGTATGCTGACTTCATTTCCATGCAACAATATGCGTTTGCAGTGAAGAAATCATCTCCAGGATGGCTTTTCTGGATGGAGGGGCTTGAAGAAAACTTTCAAGAAAAACTGCCCAGTCTGCTTCAGGTAGGCTAAACTCTCAAGATCACAAAATATTCAAGTTCTGTTTTGTCAGTTTCTAGAGGTCCAGAAAATCCAGATGTCATGTAACAATTTCAACCTCTTTGTGATTACACAGGCTTTTAATTTAGGCTGTGAAAAATATTGATCCTTGTTTTCTTTTGGGTTTCATTGAGTGAGGAATTTGGTTAGCATAGGTTTTGGTTAGTTAGTTGTTTTTATAATAGTGTATGATGAAACTGAGATTTTATGTTTTTATGGCTAGTAGGATAGTTCTTGTCTTCCATTTCCCGTTAACAAATAGGGTCACTTGCCTACCTTAGGGGGGGTCCCACAAGGATAAGCACAAGACTGTGAACCAGACAGACACTGTAGGTTGTAAGAGTGGCTGGGGAAGGAGCATTAGACTCCTCTCCTGTGTCTGATAGTATGATGTGAACTGCTGAGGCTGCGAATCCATACACACCAGATGTGAACTTGTCAGCCCTGCTGCACGCTGCCAGTGGCCAGACCAGCAGCTCTCTGATAACACTTCTCTTCCCAGGGCTGTTGCCCAGTGCTTGCCAGGGCATGGAGTAAAGTTACTTGTTTTAGAGCCTAGGTGGTCTGAAAGCAGAATGAAGTTATAGTAATGGCAGCGGGTTGGGTTAGTTTTGGACACTAAAATAAGAGAAAGACCAATCCAGATAGACAAGAATTGATTTTATTAATAAAATTTGTATTTTCCTCTTTGAGGTGACAGTTACAAACTTTGGTTCAAAAATAAAAGAAAATATGAACAGCAAGAAGTTGACTTCTGAAATCTCACTTTTACATGTATAAACGTGCATAAGAAAATACCAGTTGGAAACGAGCCAGCAGAAACTAATACTATTTAATTTAACAATTTATAAGAAATAGAAACAAACATTTCTTTTCAAGTCTTACATATATTATGAAAAATAATTACAAAAGGATTTGTGTTGTAAAGCTAAAATGTAATTTCTACTTCCAACTACCTGGATAAAATGTTCAGAGGGAAGGCCAAACCAACGTGTGTTTTTGGTGAGCTTTGCATAACAAATTGTAAGGGGTTGGGTCAAAGACAGCTCTGTAGGAAGCAGTCCCTCGTATGTTGCTTAGCAACTGTGTAGAATCACATGACCTAGACATATTGCATCCCTGGCCTTCAGGTGCAGTAACAGGAAGAAAAAGCATTCATATTAATGGACGGGCAAATATTCTATAGGACCATTCTGTGAACTTTCAGTATCCTGTTCAGGAAGCAAACATCCACCATTGCTTACATAAACATCTAAGTAAACACTGCAAAAATCCATAAATAACTGTTTAGACTTCAGTTTTTATATTTATGCAGCTCAAGCTAGCACAATGGAAACGAATCCAGATGAGATAAAAAAAAGGAAACCTATATGACTAATTTATTTCACACAGATTTTTAACAGTTCTCTTACACAGAGGTTTGTTCTTTTCTTACATATTTTCCCCACCCAAAAATATAAACTTGTTTATTTTAGGTATATACAGTTATCTTATGAAATTATGGAATTAGAAAAGAAAATAAAAAGTCTGAGGTATAGCACCATGGAACACAGCACCTTTGAAGGTGCTTTCAATATCTAAATTCATTGTCACAGAGTGATATCAGCAGAAAAGGGTTGTTTGAGTGTGCTGCTCAAGATCTTCCAGTTTTGCCACCTTAAGTTTACTGGCGACTTCAAATAACAAAGCTCTTCAACAACAATATATACAAAGGGATTTTATTATGGATCAGAAATGGAATTGGCTTCACTGGCAATTACAGTTTTAATTTTTCAGAATACACACACAGTATTGACCATGTAGTTTTGTAAATGTAAAGTAAGAGCCAGGTGCAATTCAGAGACACATGCAAGTTTTGGAAATGGACAGAGAAATAACAGTATAGTACTGTACACAGAATAATTACAGTTTATCAAACACTTAACATCTCTTCATTGTAATGGAAGGAGCACCATGACGTTCATTTTTTACAGCACCAAAGGAATCCAAAGGGGAGTGTTCCTGAAGTGAGCCCTGTGTTATCTGTCTGTGCCACAGCATCTTTGCAAAATAAGTTTAAGTCATGTGATTCTGGCCCTACAAGGGCAATGATTATTTTCTAGATAAGACATACATACACAGCAAGACATATTTTCTATGCCATCCTTATTCAAAACTTGCATGTGGCATGAAGTGGGTTGGTAGCACCAAAGTGCAACATTTCTGTTGATCTGATTTTGTCTTAAGCTTAACCAAGAAAGCAGACAGGACCGACCTCAAATCCAAACTTCTGGTTCTGATCTCCAAAGTCGTTGATCATCACATCAACTATAGGCACCTGGTCTATTTTGGGCGTGTTGATTTCAATCACCGTCTTTGCATAGCCCTTTCTTGACTGTTAAAAAAGAAGCAGAAAAAAGCAAATGGTTATAGATCAGAGCACATGCTGGTGATCTTCACAGGTAATCTCTGAAGTTTATGTTTTCTTATGATTTTATTTTAAAAATGTGATATGGAATGTTTTGATTTTAGGAGAACAGCCCATAGGTTTTTGACTTTCTAAAAAGACCTACAAATGAAAAATAATCTAAGACATTTCAACTTTCTTAGAGAATTCTCAGTTCATGTCCATGCTATTTAATAAATAATAGAAGTGCACATCTTCCTTGTGAAAAAAACACTAATTAGTTATGAAAGAGAGATGATCCACTTTTAAAAAGAAAGACTGTAACTGTCTCACAAAATGTTACAGCAGCTGTTTGGACAAGAAAGAAAGTAGTAGTCTGACAGGACTGCCAAGTGATGGAAGTCAGCTTTGAAGGCACACCCTTGCTGCCCAAAGAAGGCTCTGTAGCTCCTCTATCTGTCATGCAGCCAAGTCATCATGTTAGTTATCAGGACTGCTTTTCCTTTAGATGGTCTCTTGTATTTGCTGAGACCCTTCAGCCAGTCCAGGGTCTTGGAGTTCAGATAAGCATCCACCTTGACAGATTTGAGCATTCTCAGTTTAGTGACAGAGTTACAACTTTCAGTTCTCTCAGGAGGTCTGCATTCAACCACTGTGGGTAACAAAAGTGAAGTAAAAATACAAGGCACACAGAAAGGCTGACAAAAAGCAGTTGTGTAGTTGGCTCTCACTGCTGAGTGGAGCCTCTGCACCTCCTAAGCTGCATCTGTGTCTCAGAGCCAGGTATATATCCTGGCACTTTACGGTCTCTAATTCTGTATCACTGATTTCTCAGAAACTGCCTTCAAAATTATCCCATATCAAACCCCAAAATAATTAATGAGGCTTCAACTGTCACTTGCTCTTCTGATGTCTTTGTTTCAAAGTGTTGAGTACAAACCATTCTGCTTCTCAAAAGTGGTAACAGTTGCTGTGCCCACAGAGACCCTGATGGAGAGGTGATCAGAGAGCCGATGCATCTTTCGACTCCTCTGGGGATTTTAGCAAAGCTAAAGGAGCATTCTGAAAGGTAAAATCTATAAACTTCACCTGGCTTTGACTACACAAAATGAGAAGAGGAAATACAAAGTCATATATCAAACTATTAAATTAATTCACGATGTTTGGGTACATACGTATGGCTTAACTAATAGATGTTTTTGCTGTATTCACTAAATATTCTGTGTGCATATGCCTTGATTTTTGGTATAAATATATTCTGTTGATGGGCTGCCTCCCCTCGTTATGCTTTTGCTCATACTAGCAGATAGTCTAGTTTCAGCACAGTGGTGCTGACAGCCTGCATCCATTCCAGGTTTGTTCAGTTTCTGTTGCTTGGCTTACAGTTACTTTTTTTTGGTACATATGTGAAAATTAAGTGTGGGACTAGCATACTGTACTTAAAAATCTACTAGAAGTCAGTAAATAAAAAAATAGAGTGTTTAGAAAGCTTTTCTCAGAAGAAAGCTGTGAAAAAATAGATTTGTTTGATTTCTGCTTTAAATGACAGGATGGTTTTGTAAAGACTCTTTGAAGCTCTACTTACTGCACAGCCGTCGTGAAGAGCTTTGATGTAGGGATTGTTGTCGTAAGACATTTCTTCATCGTTCGATCCCAAGAACCTCAGTGCTTTGTCATAGCTGTCAGAGGGTGCGTCATGCCAGGCTACAGACTGGTGACAGTTGTAAGTGAAATTTTGTCTGGCAGAGGCACTCAGTAGTTTAAGGAATGTCATTTGGACCATATTAATGGAATTGCCTTCAACATCCAAATAGGAAAGCTGGAAAATACAAGAAGTTAGATGAATCTCTATTTTCTTTTTTACGACGCAAAACAAAATTATTGTTGGCAAAAAAGAACATCATAACTTTCTTAATAAAAAAAATCAACCAACATATATAACATTTTATAGAGTTTTAAAGGTCAATACAGCTATGACTCAGTAAATAGATTTTCATGATGTAGCAATATATTTAGGGCGAAGAACTACGTATTTTAACTTCATTCTGTTGGAAAAGACAAAGAATTACTCCTACCTTATAGTGTAAAACAACAGAATCTCTTTGAAAATCTGGTTTTAGTTAATCATAAAGTTATGTCAGCCTGCAGCCTCATCTCTGCATACTCAGTGTTATTTCCAGTTACCTGCACTGGGGCAGGGGATCTGTGCTCCTGCTGCTTTACTAAGGTTCACTGGTGAGATGTGGTCACCAGAAGCCAGATCCTCACCATCAGGTGTGCAGGTGACCATTGGGATCATTGTGGGACAATACAGAGCAGGCTTCTGCTGTGCAGTGGCAAGAGGCCACATAGCTGCTGTAATATTTAGGGCAAAAAGGCTGGGGGTCTTTTCATTATATAAATATTCATAAAATTCCTTGGGATCTGCTGACTGCAGACAGGTGTACCTGATTTGTGAATAAGTTATACTGCAGTGATGACTTACAAGTTTGCCTCGCTTAAATTCACTAAACCAAGATCCTGGATTCTCCTTTGGCCATGATGAAATTCTAACCTGTGTGGTAAAACAGCAGAGACAGAAGAATTTTAAATACATGTTAACAGATATGGAAGTTTTATATTACCTGATTACCTGGGACAAATGAGACACCAGACAATAAAGAATGGTTCTTTCTGAAATCTCAGCCGTTTTAAAGCTCTAAAATAGAATGGTTGTCTGGTATAGAATGCCTTCAAGTTAGTGACCTTACATGGAAGTCAAGCTTACAAAGAGAGTTAGTTCTATTTAAGGGAGACCATTTTAATCTGTTAAGATTAAGGTAAATTAGAGTTTTCACTGGTGTTCATGCTGATAGATCTTTCTCATTTAGGCAAACTTTTAGAAAGCCTTCATCTAACAGCTTGTGTCCCATCTAATGTAATCTGTAACAGTGATACTGTTAATACATAGTGTTCTACATCTACTTTGCATAGGTATAAACAAATAGATATAAATGAATGCACACAATAAGAGTTTAGCTTTTAAGTGACAAGTGCTAGATTATGTACTGTAACTGGCTGCTCAGCTGTGCTGCATTCTGAAATGGAGTGAAATGTTATCAAGCAGGTGCATAGATTCCCTATCTAAGTTTGTTAACGCTATGCACCATTTTACTGCTCCATTCAGATGTATGCAAATTTAAATGTAATTAGAAAGACAGATATATAAAAATGTGACAGTGTAATTATCTGGTTTAGTTTAACATTACAACAGCACAGTATGATCTGTCAACAGCCAACTGAAAACACAGATTGGTACTTACTCCTTCAGATTTCTTATCTGGGTAGATGCAAGTTTCCCCACCTGCAGTGAAATTGCAGTATACTTTGAAGGAGTCTCCAGAACAGCCCTGGTTAGGATCAATCCAATATTCCCCTAAAATAAATGAAAAAATATTTGCCTTATATAGTAGTAATGGTATTTGGAAGAACTAGGCTTTATTCCTGCCTAATGGTCTTCCAAAGTTATTTTATCTGATGGGTAAGAAAGCAACCCTTTCTTTTCTGCCTTATAATCTGTTGCCATTGTCATTTATGAAAGATAACAGCAGGATCAAAGCCTGTTTTTATTTTTTTTCTCTTGTTTTTGTCTAATTTGATTTCAAACTATGACTGTGTTGCAGGATACTGCTACGGTTTTGGAGGAACTGCAGACAGACACCCTGGTCTAGAGAAGGAATGACAGTATGTGTGAGACATACATTGCAGGGCTCAACAATTTGATCATTTCAGTATTTCAGCAAGAAGGATAATTCGTACCTGTAATGAGAGCACTCTCAAAACCAGAGGAGAGGCAGCCTTAGGCAGAAATAAGCTATGGTTTAGGTCAGGGAGGAAAATCTAGAGTTATTTGCATACTTATCTGCATAAAAAGGTGTCTGCATGGGACTTGGCGGGGTTGTAGCTGCCACAAGTACCTCAGGCTTTCACTGAGAGAGATATACCTCATGCAAAAACCTTTTCACTCCTGGGTTATGAAGCTGCAGTAGTGAAGGCTGGGCATGAAAGAGAGTGGCAGTCCATCCAAGGGCCATTAAAAATCAGTGCTCTTTAAAATCTACTACTCTAATTAATAATGATGATTTCTGTGTTGCTGATTCTTAGCTTCAGCTATTTCACAAGCAGGACAGCAATTGATTTCCTGACACTACAGTTCTAATCCTGTTTCAAACAAATAGTAGAGGTCTCAGAGAAATGACAAATCCTTTCACCAGTTCTGTCTTCTGAATAGGGTAGGGTATTCTGTAGG
This sequence comes from Dendrocincla fuliginosa, assembly GCA_035047845.1. Classification (NCBI taxonomy): domain Eukaryota; kingdom Metazoa; phylum Chordata; class Aves; order Passeriformes; family Dendrocolaptidae; genus Dendrocincla; species Dendrocincla fuliginosa. The sequence goes on from JAWWMO010000005.1 coordinate 19,646,184, forward strand.
GGTATAGACAAAGCATTTCTGGGATTTAAAGATTCTGTTGATTTAGGCTGTATTTATTGAAAACAGTCTTTCCTATCTGTTAAGTCTTGTCCCTGAAAAATTTTGTATTTTAATGAATACATTTGCTTTTATTTTAACCAAAATAAGATTACTTATATATGAAGGCTCCAAATAAGAAGCAAATACTGCTAAATGAAGAAGGTGAATGTCTTCTATAAAACCCATTCCCTATTATGGAGGGCATTGAATTGTAAAATATGTACTTTTCATATAGCACATACACTGCTTAACTACTCCTCAAGGCAACCATCTGTTCTTATCTATCTAGAATGAAAGCAATGAAATATTATTAAACTGTCAAAATCTATTTTTCCTTCCATTTAAAACCAGAAAAATATTGCTTTGAACTGGGAAAAATATCCACTGCAATTGAAAAAAATATGAAAGGATGAAAATTCTGTGAAGGCTGGCTTTCATTTAAACCTTTTCAGAGGGGTAAACTCAGAAAAAAAAGAAAGGAACAAAGAATAATAAAATCAAGCTACTTCTTCAGAACACTGTGTCTTGTTCATACTACTTTGCATTTTGTTATGCTAGTACTTGGTAGCATTAAACAGTATCAAAGAAACTTTGCTGACTGATACAGAACAAACACTGGTGGTGCAGTAGAACAAATTACTGTTTCTACGGGTAAAAGAATAGTAAAGATTTTGAGAGTCATAACTAATAATAAATCTCTTATAATACCAATGTTGTTGTCTATTATTATGTTAAGCTAAAGTATAGACCTAGTAAAATAATTACCACTTATTTTAAAATAAGCTATTAGCTGTCCCAGCATGCTGACATGTGTAATTTTACTTTCCATTGATCTAAATAGCATCAATCTTTCATCCCACCCCTGCTTGGATTGTTGTGGAAATGCAAGGCCCACCTTTCAAACCAACTGTTTTTATCTGAAATATTTTAACTCTAAAACTAGATGAGGTTTATGTATTTAAAGAATTTTGGCTTTTACCAGGAGAACATCTCATATATTTTTCAAAATTTTATACCTGCAGAAATGGATTCAAGGAGACTGTATTTTTTGAGCAGTTGTATTACCCATGGCCCAGTAATTAATTATTCTGCCAAGTATCTTAGCAGAGCACAAGCTCAGCCTGTCTCCCATGCCCTGCAATGCTAACATACCGTCTGGGAAGTCCGGGTGGCAGAGCTGCAGGTCTTTGCAGGTTCGGGCTGGGTTGTTCTGAGTGCCCATCGGGAACTTCATGTGCTCAATGTCTTGCTTCAGCGAATTCAGGGAACCAAAGATCTCTTCCATGCCATCAGAATAATCCAGAATATTATCACCAGCATCGGATAACATGTAATCAGGAGATCTTCTTGTCTTCTTGGGTGACTGGATTGGCAGTGGCTGGATTACCTCACCCGGAGGGCCCTGAGGAAAGCAACATATGTGATTATCTTTTTTGTTTGTTTTTCAGCAGAGGAAGACCACAGAACGTGGCTTGGAGAGGCTTTGAATAGGATTTCTTCAAAGTGTTTATTTCTTTATTTTGCTTAATTCTTCAGATTTATACCTATGTGCTTTGATTTACTTGCCAAAAAAAAAAAAATAAAAAATGGAGAAGCCAAATGATTGCCATGCTCCAAACTCTTCCCACTACACTGCTGTTTGGGGACGAGTGTGTTGCCCTCACATAAGTGTGTACAACTGACTTGTAGTTGCCTTTCTATCCTTGGCAATTCCCTCAAGCACAGACATAGCCTATGACAAATGAAAACTGTTTCCTGTAATAAAACTTCAAAATTCCACTTGGGGTCTATGAAGCGATATTTAATTTTAAAAAATTGAAACAGTACATTCAGATTTGGACTCTTTTCATTTTAGGTTATCATGATGTGAAAAAGAAATAGTGGAAACAGAAGATTATCACCAGTCATTCTATTTGCTATGCTTCAATATACACCTTAAATAACTATTACATGAGGATTTTTTTTTTTGGTAGGCAGTTTATAGGTGGGGTTTGGGTGTTTCTTTTGGGAGGGGATTTGTTTGCTTGAAATTTCTAATGGCCTTTTCAGTGCAGACATGTATGTCTGTGTCTGGAGATCTGTGTTTCCTGAAAAAGGAATTTTCAAACAATCACTAATAGTTTAGTTCACAATTGCTGGATTTTTACCCTTGTCAATGCAGGATCATCGTGTCAGTGTAATGCCAAGATAAGAATTCTTACTTACTGGAGGACCAGGCGGACCAGGTAACCCACTGTCACCCTTTTGACCAGCAGGACCCTATAATGCAATGAAGGAAATGGAGTGTTGGCCATGCTGCACAGTGTTTAAAAATAATACACACAAATCCTAAGTAAAAGAACAAAAAATACAGAGAATTACTCACACTGGATCCTTTGGAACCCTTTGGACCTTGGGGACCCTATGGACAAGAACAAATAACTACAGTTGGAGTGTACTGCACACAACACAGGAGTGTTTTGAACAGAAGGACTGGATGAAATTACTTACAGGTAAACCAGGAGGACCAGGGGGTCCAAGTGGACCAGCAGGACCAGAAATTCCCTAAAAATGAATAAGAGAAAATAAGCACAGAACTAAAGCATTCTACATACTGGACTGGATTAAAAATGTGTATCTGTGACAAAGGTAGTACCATTAAATGGACAACTGAGTTTTGATTTAGGCCATTTGCTAGGAGTTTAAAATACTATCTGATAATTTGAATTGCTGGTAGTTGTTTTTACATTGCAGTATGCATAGTCAGAACTATGTATAGTCCTCTTCAGACTGGTTTGGAAACCTCACTTTTTACACAGTGTTTCAAAAACGTGGCTTAATAGCTAGGAGAAAGGAAGCTACTTTGAGCCATGCAGTTAATAAATACGATGACATTGGTGCAGCTGCTTTTATCTTGTCCCTAACTTGTGTTATGTATGTCATAGTGTATGTGTTTCCTTCATTTTCTCAAACATTTTATAGTCTCATTTTAAGCTGTTTGATCACTGTGTTTGTACAATGCCTAAGAAAGCTTTAGCCTCTGGTAAGAGACTGTGGGTGTTAAATGTTTATAACAAGTTTTTCTTTCAAATGAAAGCCTGAAATATGTACTCCTTGCTTGCCTGGCACTTGAGTGGAAAGACTAATATGTTGTACTCACTGCATCACCCTTGGCTCCAGGAGATCCCTGTGGGCCAGGAAGACCCCTATCACCCTTTTCCCCCTGTTCTCCTGGAGGTCCAATCAGGCCAATCAAACCAGGATGTCCCTAAACAAGATTGAAGAAAATATAGTTAAAACTCAATATACATTAAAATAAATGTGTTTTGCAAACACATAAATTAGACATTTCAAATGTTATCACTGTTGCTTGTCAACAATCAACCTGAAAACAAATTATTCTGAAAGAATTTGTTGTTCTTAGATGGCCTTTTAAACTCTAAGATTATTTGCAAGTTGTGACTACTTATTCAGTGAAAGATCTAAGTGCAAGACAGTCCTTACTGAAACTGATAGAGAAATAACAATACCTGTGGGTACGAATTTCATAATGCTTTTCATATTTAGATATTATAAGCATATCATAGAGTTGCACATTTGTTCTACATACAATGTAGATGCATGAACAGCTGATCCAAGCACATAAAAACTGAAGGTCACAAAGTACAATCATAGTCATCCTTTTCTCTACAGTTTTTCTGTGATACACAAGCAATCAATAAATTGTTGGGACTCCATTAGGAAATGCTATCCCAGATGTCTCAATCCATTATTTTAAAAGAAAGTATTATACCTCTTAAATATTTATATTTTGTTGTTTTAAAATAAAAATCTCCAATGCTTGTTATTTCTACTTACTTTGTTCTTGTAAAACTGACAGTTCTCTTTACATCAGTATCTTTTGAGATTTTCATTGCAAGGACAGATCACGTGGTCAATAGTTTACCACACAGACAGAAATCTTTTTCTTCCTATTGCAAAGGCACAAACAATGATAAAGCATACCTTCTCTCCTTTGGAACCTGGATCTCCTTTCAGTCCAGGCAAGCCGGGTGGACCCTGAATAAATCAAGGGAAATAATGTTAAAGTAAGTTTTAATATACTGCACAGGCCATGTTTTCTTGAAGTGTTATTAAAGGCAGTGCAGGTCAAAGTGCATTTATGTGCTTTGTAACAGTTATGTACTTACGTAATCAAAGTACAGTGATTGATGGTATGTGATTCAGAACCCAAAATAAAGTTGAAATGTATGTTTAAAATGGCATAAAGATGCTACTGTGATATTTAAATTTCTTTATACTTGGAAATCTAGAAAGGGTTGTATGATTAGAAATCTGTGAAGCAGAGGGCCAACTAAATTCTTGATTTGGGAAATCTTCAGATGTTCTTAAGAATGACAGTACTGGTTTTGTGTAATTTGTACAAAATGAGGTAAAAAGTTCAGGCCAAGCAGTGAATTTGCAAGAGATGATAATTTCTCAGAGGCTATTAATCTCACACTGAACATGTATCCAATAGGTGTAGAGCTGCTAAGTCAGTCTCTCCTCACTACAAGTCTCCTGGTGCCAGTGGACATCTGTGAAATTCTGATGTGGATGGCAGTAGTAAGTGACCTTTCCAACCTGGCACGGATCCAAAAGTGCCGTAACACTTCATGTACAAAATATTATTCAGTATGTATGCTTTCCATCTCCACTTCAGGATATCATTAGATGCAAAAGCCTAGGCAAATACATAATTCATGAAAGAAATGTGCAATTTTTAAGCTTTTGGAATACAGAATCAGACTTTTCACCTGCAGTGTGTTGTGCTCCACTGCAAATCAGCTTTCACATTCTTCTCCTGATAGCAATCTGCTGCAGAGGATGGGAGGGGAAGGAGGGAGACCTAACCTCAGCAACTTCTACACGCAAATTTTACTTTCTTAAAATCCAAAATTAAGTTGCAGCAATGTATTGAAAAAAAAGTTCTTGTTGAGCTGGCAGGAAGCCTGTGCATTTGGGAGTTCATTAATATACTCAGCTTCAGATTTGAATATTTAAGCTCACAAATATTGGAAGAGGTCTTTTGCTGATATATTTGGGGGCTTCTAGTGACTGACATGTGGGAAAAGGATGCTTGTTATTGCTGAATAATTGTTCATTGGCTTTTAGATTTCAGCACAGAATTTTAAGTGAGGAGATCAGTTTTCACTTCCCTGACTCATACTCCATGCATTTTATCTGTGAGCTTCCCACATAACTTAAAAAGTATGGTGATGATCCCATCATAAACTCTTTGGAGAGAACATGCACAGGGAATCCTTTTCCTTTCAGCTTCTCATTCATTGTTTCCAACCTCTGACTTATAAATAATATGTTATCCATGAGACTTTAGACAAAATTAGAATGTTAAAACAAAGGGCAACAAAGATCTATAATGTAAAGCTTCATCAGTACATTTGCTCATTGTTTTCTAAAGGACAGAGAAAAATGAAATTAAATTTGGGTGCCACTGTAATATCATGTATAATTATATACACAGAAGTTATCAATGCATACATCTATGTAACAGATCACTGCTCATTGGAAATAAATTTTTCTGGTGTGGGGCACAAAAATACATATTCTGAAACCGATTTTTAGTTCTACTCAGAGGATTTCATGAATTTTGTTTTATGCTGCCTTATTCTGCTTTTTACTTGGTCTAACTCAGCAACATTCAGCACAGCTGCCCACTAAACCAGAGCAATAAAATTTGAAGGCAGTTGTGTATCAGATTTTACCAGCACAGAATAGTAGCAACTTTGTGCTAAGAACTGACTTTTCATTTTTCTGTAAATGCACAGACACATTAATGGTAAATTTTAATAGTATAGAGCTTTTGCTGTTTTGGTCCTGAAAGGAAGGGTACTCACCAGAGGCCCAGGAGGGCCATCCTGGCCTGGTGCTCCAGGTAGACCTTGCTCTCCCTAGAGAAAACAAAAATTTTGCTTTACCACAGTTTATAGAAGAAATGCGACATTTAAAATATTATTATGGGTTCCCCTTACTTACCACAGGGCCAGGAATGCCCCGGAGACCCTCTGGGCCAGGTTTTCCAGCAGGGCCCTGGGGACCAACTGGACCCGTTTTTCCAGGAGCCCCTTCTGCACCAGGTTCACCCTAAAAAGAACATAACAGGTCAGAGAGGGAGAGACAGCTTGGCACTGTAGGGATACACAAGATGCAAAGTGAGAGCAGAGTTTCCGCCAGTTTTTAAAAGCCAAGCCAGTGTTCTGCACACGATGATTCCCTGAGCAAGATACTGCTGGGCTTCAGATAAAGATGTGGTGCCAGCAAAGCACGTCCATCTTGTGTTTGGCAGGGCTGAGATACACTGGGCCAGCACTGGTGAGACTCCACTCCATCATGTAGTGCTACTAATTCTGGGTCTTCATTTGGATTTTACAGTTTACTTTGATAAACTGCACACTCGGTGCATGACGAGCAACTTCATTTTAATTTATACAGAGTTTATATTTCCATACTTCTAAAAAAATCTTCAGATTACCTTTGCACCTTTTTCACCCTGTCTGCCTTCAGCACCAGTTGCTCCTGGAGGTCCCTGTAAAACACGGACACTGAGCTCATAATCTCAGTTGTTTCAAACATAACGGTGAAAAAAATCTGAAATTTCCACTGTATTAATAAGTAGTTAATGCTTACAAAATAACATTACATTTCTTTCTTCACATTTTATTCACAGGATAAAAAAATACCCATCTGTCATATCAGCTCTTTCTCCCTTATAAAATTTTCTGAGTTTTTTGAATATCTGAAAGAATATGCATTGCCTAACACATCTGACATGATGAGGTTCAAACCAAAGAAATAGCTTGGAAAAAGAATTAAAACAGGATATAAACAGAAGTGAACAATACTAATTTATACATACAATAACAGTTTTAAATTTGCTTTGCATTGATTCCATCTATCCACTGATTCCAAAAGGACCTGTTGTTCTACAGTGTACAGAATGACAAGAACTTCTTTATTCTCTAAGTCAAGGATGGGTTCAGTAAACAGCCCAAATAAACTTGGACAGCCAAAAATTGACATATTATCCACTAAATATGAAAGTGAAAAATAAAAAGACCTTTTTCTCCTCCAAAACATCAAGGGCTGATTTTTAGGTCAGGTAATTAATATTCATAGCTTCAGTCATGAACAGAAGCAGTGTCTAGAATCTAATATACTCTTCTGAAAATGGTTCTCTTATATATACTTAGTTTAGAAAAGATGCACTCGAGATAATGGACCAACTGTTCTCCAACAAGGTTAATTTTTAGCCTGGGAAATGTCTTTACTGAAAGTAGCTATTTCTTGCCAACCAATGAGCAGCTTAAAGCAAAAGGAAAGTGACCATAAACAAATGCTGTGATTTTGTGAATCCATAAATCTTCCTAAGACTCATCTGTTCATTAATGCAACAAGCAGTTTGTTATTTAGAAATTAAAAAAAAAAGTTGTAACAACCAGCAGCAAGAAAAATTCAATCACCTCCACTTATATACTGCTTTTTACTTAATAACAATATACAGAAAACCAGTGTAGGCCCCTAAAGGTAAAGCACCAGAACATTCTAAATTTTATAGATGAAACCTGTACTTCCAGTCAAGCAACTACCTGTCTGCTTTGTGAGCTCAGGGATTTAGACCAGCATTTGACCTAACAGCAATTTTTTATACTAGAGATGAATTAAGCCCAAACTTCTTATAGCCTGATATATTTCACTGTCCACTACTAGAGTCACATACCTCAAGCAACTCCACCAGCTTTAATTCCTGGAAATTTATATTCATTTTGTAAATATTTACATAGAACTATATTAAGATTATTCATTTGCTTCCAAAATTAAGCTTTCTTCAGGGTGGAACTGAACATTTGCAGCACTGGTGAACCTTTTGGCCAACAGAGACAGTTCAGGCTTTACACCAAAGGTAAGACAAAATGAACTGAATTACCCACAGTGGACTTTGACCATTTGTTGTGGGTATCAATAGATATTTCTTTTTGGTATTTTCAAGTGCTGAAGACTTAGTTTTATCTCTTCAAAATACCTACAAGCTAAAAATCCCTGGGTAGTGCAGTCCAAATGCTGACTCTTTAAAACAGGAAGAATAATTTAAATCACTGCTGTTCCAATAATAAATAATAAAAATGTCTGATGCATATACCCTTTGTGTAGGTTGTAATTCATTAGGTGGATCACAGTTTGGAGTGATAACAGAAAGAATCAACAGATACCTAAATTAACTCAGAAGCATTTTAGAAACATGACTTTGTTTTCTTACATGATATAATTTACGTGCCCATTGTCTTTACTGCTTGAAAATTCCTTGCACCAAGGTTCCCATATGGATTATAATCTACCCTGCCTAGGAAACTGAAAAGGGTTGAGTGTGATAGTTTGTATTTCAGAAATATGGTCTCTGCATAATCTAGAAATGCAGCTGCAGCATGAATTAATTAGCCAGGCTAAACCCACTGCAATTGCTGAATTCCAAATACAATGAACGATGAGTGCTAAACAAAGGGGGTGTTCTTTGCCAAACAGAGCCAGCGCTGCTCCGAGTGCTAAGCTGCTGAGGGAGCTGCTCCTTCTAACAGGCTGGGATTGCTGGCCTGCCAAGGATGGCAAGAATTATTTCAATAACAGTAACTTTACACTAATGCCCAGCTGCCCAGCCTCATCACCCCAGCTACCACGGTGATTTTTATGATCAGTGCACGGTGATTTTGGACATACTACCTAATATGTTTTATGCAGAGCCAAGAGTACAAAAGCAGTCATGCAGAAACAAACTTACTCTCAGTTTTTGTTATGTGAACCTATTGTACATTTTTTGTCTGCTCTTTCATATTTCATTAAAATAATTTAAATTGTTGTTTATAGCTGTCTGTCATCTGACTTAAACCATGATTTCCAATACAGAAAACCATTACCACATTTCCTGAGCCTGTTGAGATAAGAACCTGGCATATTGTTAGATGTTCTGTGCATTTGCAATCAAGAGAGAAAATCAGCTTAATTTTTAAGTGGTGAGTGCACCCTGCTGAGGCAGTAGGATGCTGTAGCCAAATGGGAAAAAAATCTCCTTCATAGAAACACTTCATTTTTTCCTAAGTTATTCAACACTGTATATAAAGGCAATGAACCAAATAAACTATTCTTCTCCAATTCAGAGACTGGCTCTGCCACAGTACTGACATCTCTTCTTTTAATGAAAGCATACAGTATGCCCTCCATTTGAGAATGAATATATATATTAGTCTTGCACTTTAAATTCTAGTATTTTTTAGATTGATATATGGAGCTTTTTGTATATATGATCTAAACATGTAATTGCCTCTAATAAAGAAAGCTGCAGATGACGCAGCTCAAGAGCCCAGCACACTGAAAGGCTGAAAGGAATGTAAGCAAGGAGTACTGGCTGTGTTGATTGTTACTGCTTGCATATGCTAAGGACAGATGTGGTCTGAGGGGATCCTTTCCTTGTGCTGTTTTTAACATTTGTCAGCTAGAAATCAATGACTTCAAACCAGAGATGTTGCCCAGTACTGTATGGCAAAAGAGAAAGAAGTCACGAAAGTAAGAGCAAGGAATAAAATTTCAGAAAATAATAGTAACAACATAATTGTAGATGGCTCAGTCTTTATATCTACCTTTCTAGATAAGCAGACATAATTACTATGACTACTTGCACCTTAGTTACATGGATGTATAAACCCTTCTGAGCATGCATTTATCTGATCTGGTACATGCACAGGTCACTTAAGAAGTCAGAATCCGTAAAATATTAAATATTTAATGACAAAAAAAAGAATTTTGAAAGACTTTATCAATGACTATGTCACAAAGTTTGCCCTTTGTAGGTTATGTTTTTGGCCTATAACTACATTTCTATTTAGTTCATTTGAATATAAGGCTTTGTTTTGAGAATGCACTGGTCTCTCCCTTATAAAACACACCATATCTATGGTACTAGGACTTTTTCTGAAAAACAGTGGTGGAAACAGTTTTGGAAGAGCAAGTGTTATGTCTGAAAAGTAATATATTAATTAGGGTACAAATTCTGGGGATGGTCTAATGATCCATCCACCTTGGTTTCATCCATAGATTTAACCTTTAATTTGATTTAGAACTGAGCTAAATGGTCATTAGCATGATAGTCAATTTTGATTCTTCAAAGAAGGAATCTGGAACAGGTGTATTGCTCTGATGTGAACTTGCTAGGTAGTATTTCTTAAAAGAAGTTCACCATACTGCTTGTCAGCCTCGTTCTGTATGCAAGGTACTTGTCAAAGCCTTTAGAGCACCACCACAGCGAAACAGTTTTGGTGTTTGCTTATCTCACCAGCTATTAGTAATCCTATTACTGTTATCCATCAATAATTAGGCAAAATAGTTTATTCTTGGCCTTCACTTGATAGTTGAATATCACTGTAAATATGTATCTGTAGCAGAAGTCTCTTAGGTACAGTGAGAAAACTATTTACGTCTATGCCTCTCACTAGAATTTGCTTCCCAGGGAAACCTCTTTGTAACTGGCAATACCAAAGAGAGATTGCTCGAAACTCTGACACCTAGTAATAAACATCATTTCAGAAGGCTGGGCAGTAAAATTGAGTACAGGTTCAGTTCCAAAACAGAATGGAAATGGAAGAGAGGAAAAAAAATCAGTAACAAAATAAATAAGAAGACTCTACAGTTGAGGATTTCAAGAGACTTAAGTGTGAACTCTGAGCTCTGCTAGGTTCTTGTTTCAGAGACAAAAACTGAAGTGGGGTGGACTGTTAACTTTCTAGTAGTACAGCCAGAGCTGCACCTTCACAGCCAGCAATATTACTACTGAAATGGTATGTCCTTCTTAATGCAGATGGAAGGACAGTTCTCAGGGCTTTTTGTTAAAACTGACTCTTCCATGCAATGGATGAAAACTAGTGAAAAGCATTTTTCCTGTTCATTTTTCCAGCAAGGTATGAAACTTTCAGTCTTTTCACCATTTTTTCCTAGTGTAATATGAATATAATTCAGATTCTCTACAAGCTTGAAACATTCTGGTACTGAAGTAATGTAGAACCTGATTCTCCAAAATGTTCTCTTCAGAATTTAGGAATAGGATTATTTGGCAATATTTAGCCATACGTTTTCCCTAAACTGGAAATGTGTCAAAACACAGGTAAGATGGAACTTGTGTTTCTATAGTGGTTCTTTGTCTAGGTACAACCAGAAAAAATATAGCCCATCTGCTAGGAATGAGGTACTGCCTTTCTGTATAATAAAGCAGGAAGTTCTAATTCGATGTCAAACAAACATGTTAAGTGCTAATATTCAATCAAGCCATATTTCAGTTCTAGTGGTAAGGCTGCTAATGCTGCCATAATCATTTACAGTATTATAAATATTTTGCAAGATGGTGGAGCAAATAGATTATTGTGTAAAATAGATAAAGCTAATTAGGCATGTCAGCTCGCTCAAGCCCATTAAATAGAGCAATTTAACCTATTTTGTTAAATAACTCTCAGCTTACTTTTAATGATGACACTTCTCCTGTTTTTTAAAGTGTAAAAACTGCATCTAATTGCTCTCTGAAGCAGACCTAAAGGTTGATGCATCTACTACAGTTCTGTAAGTATAACATTATTTACTGGTTTTGATGAGCTGTATTTGTAAAGCCCGTGAAGCTTCAGAGACTTTAGAAATAATGGAATAGCTTCATAAGTTACAGAAATGTCTGCTTGTTAATTCCCTATGCAGAGGGTATGACATAGTTTTGCACAAAAGCTGCATTGAAATTATTTTATTTCAGAGGCTAAAGACTCCAAAACAGACACATTCTTCCTGCTCTCTGATAGCAGTCATGTGCCTAAAGATGATGTCTTCTATTATTGCCATAATCACTCACTGCTGTGAGTTAGACTAATTCAGCAGACTGAATTCACTTGGGTGAAAGGAAAAATAGCCTTCGTAGGTAAGAAATACATTCTACTCTATGCATTTTTGCTCCCACGTTCCATGTAAGCCATGTAAAGAGCCTTCCCTGCTGTTTCTATTTTTCCCTTTCTCCCATTACATTACTTAAAAGAATCCTCAAACTTTATGCATGTGTACATACACGGAGAATGAGTAGTTGCAATTCTCTAGGATGTGTCTCAGAAAGATCTTACTTACTCTTTTTCCAGGTGGACCAGGTGGGCCAGCTTCACCTGAAGGACCTGGTGGACCCTGCCATAGAAAATTATAAGCTCAATGGTAATAAAGGATGAAGTTGCTATCTTTATTAAATGCAACAAACATCTGCCTTGTTTTAGCCCCTTCCAGTGGACAGAAACTAAGCACCATAAACACACAGAGAGAAGTATTCAACAAACCCTTTCTTGGGGTGGTCTTTTGACATTTGTAACATCTTTTGCTACTGCAAAAAAAAAAGCAATAATTCTTTTTTTCGTCTTCCTGTTTGCAACAAAACATTCCAGACCAGGAAGTGGCTACAAAGAAATAACACACAGTCTCAGCCAACTACCCAGCTCCACTAACAAGTTTCTTGCTTTCTGAGTTGTTGAAAGTGTTACTTTCGCTAAAATTTTTCACTAACATCTGTGAGTTAGCTACGGGTGGCTTTCTCTTGAAAAATGTTACTGTTAGTAAGACACACAGATACTGACTTCCTGAAGTTTGCAGGTAACCCCCAGCTCACAGCCACCCATCATCCAACTGTATGTCCAATGCACTAGCATTTTTTATTTACAAACTCTACTGTACGGAATAATTCCCTGATAATCAGAACTTCCAGAGCTAGAGAGAGACTTTCCAAAATGGGAATCCTATCTCTTTGCAAATAAAAAGAAAAAATAAATTACATGAGAATCTACAGAAACAGAATTCTCTGAGGCTTAATATGGGTGTTGCTAGATACTGCTTAAGATATTTGCTTAATTTCATCAGGTTTATTTAGCTGCAGATTTCCTTTCTTCTGCTCAGAGTAGCTCTATTTTTAGTGCTCCTGAGCAGCTCTGGCACAAATTCTTAACACACCATTTGTTCCTACTTCTAAGAGAAATTGCTCAGTTGTGTTATTATAATATGGGCAGTTTTATCTCTGCAAAGAAATAGTTATTTTTCAATATAACAGAAACAACATCCACTTTGAAAATATTTTTCAGAGTGTGAATGTATAGAAACCACTGATTTGGCAAAAGATACTTTCTTAGTATTGAGGAGAACATGCAAGTGACGTAAAATGAGAGAAACGACTCACAGGTTGACCAGGATCTCCATCTTCACCCTTCTCTCCACCAACACCATCCTGACCCTACAGAATTCACAGGCAAATAAACAAAATTAAAAATTCAGCTGATTTAAGGCACTATTAATTTAAGAGCACTATTTTTCCTCAGAGCAAACTAGTTTTCAAAACTTTTTAAAGAATTCTAAACGTTTTTAAGGCTTAAAAAATATGTGAATAGAAAAGCAAGGGATTTTACAGGTAAGAACTCATCTCCAGACAAGCAAGAGTCAGGGTCAACTAGAATTTAGTGCAGACCTAATACTGTTTTTAAGGTATACTTACAGCTGGACCAGGTTCCCCAGGGGGGCCAGGATCTCCAGGAAAACCAACTGGGCCCTAGATAAATCAGGAAAAAAACCAAGGAAAGTGTCATCCATTGACAAGCAGGTAGCACTCATTGCAAATATTTAATGAAACGTACAATGAATTTAGTGCAATTGTAGAAAATTGTATACAGTTCTGTATGTAGCACAACTTCAGTATTACTTCACAGTTTGGTGTTAAAATTATTAAGCTCACTTACTGGGTTACCCTTAGGCCCATCATCACCTGGAGGTCCTTTAGCACCTGGTGGTCCAGCTGCTCCAGGTGGACCAGCTTCACCTTTTTCTCCCCTTTCACCTTTTGGGCCCTGCAGGAAACACATGAACACAAAAACGTCATTGGGAAATTGAATGGCTTAAAATAAAGGATCACAATGGCAAAACTGTTTTTCAGACGAGGGCAGTGCTACCCCTCCATAAATACTGGCATGTGAATGGGAAATTAGGACCTCAGCCTTAAACTGGAAAACTTGTAAATCTCAGACCAAGTGCCAACATCTGCACCCGGTTTGCCCCAATGAACTGTTTTCAGAGAGAAAAACATGCAAGCCAAAGTTAATAGTTTTGGAAGAAAAACTAGGTACTCTTTTAGGAAGACTTCAGCTCCACCCTTTAGCTGTTAGTTCAAGATGTGTCTAGGATTTTATGGAAATAAATTGTATTTTAAAGGCATAAGTTCTTCACTGAAAATTCAAAGAACTCATACGTAAAAGTGCTTTGTAAAGTAAGCACTACCAGATACCTTAGTTCACCATAATAAAGCTTAATGATAATACAAAACCAAAATACTCACAGATGTTCCAGATTCTCCAGGAGGTCCAGGGTTACCAGCTTCTCCAGGTTCACCCTAAAAATGTGTGAGGATACATTTATGAGTCATTAGAGAGAATGTTTCTGTGAATTTACTTCTGTTATTGCATATTCTTCTCATGCTTATTCATTCAAATAGCTCACAAGAACTGGGTTTTATTTGGTCTACCTAAAGGGGCTTGAGTTACATATATGGTTTTGCAGAACTGGAGTCTGAAATTTGAGAGATAATATATCAAATTAATAATTTTCTGTGCCAGGGAGACTAACCTGCTGTTTGGACTTTGGAAGATCTTCCCCCTTATTACCCCATACACTGCAAATTTCCTGTTTGTCATCTTTCTAGTCACAGAAAAGCCAAATGCGGATATTGACTGTATATTTTTGTTCTTTAGAATAATTTTGTTTTCTAGAAGACAAATTTTGCCTGGAAGCAAGTTTCTACAAATAAGTGAATACTAATTGGAAAAGAATGTCAATGGAGTGAAGTAATTATTGCTAGAGCTACTGTTAGAATAAAGAGAAATACAAAACAATAGCATAGCAGTTAGTAAAACTTTCTCCACAGGCTATGGAGGTGTAGGCTATGTACATATATGGAAATTATTTAGTAAAGCAGATGGCTTTGAGGATGACACCACATGAAGGAAATCTGTGCAAGTCCAAGATTATGCACTATTAAGTGAACATTTAAGATAATTCAGTCTGTTTCTGAGCTAATATAGAGTATTAGCTCAAAGGCTGTCTTTTCAATTGTTCATTTTAAAGTTTAGTTATGACTGATTATTTTCTAGCTCAGTGGTCTGATAAATAAACTTCTCTTAGAAAACTATTCCTATAGTAGAATATTTAGTTATTAGCATCACAGCCACAAATCTGAGAAAGGATAACAGAATATGCTTTGCGATTGTCATGGAGTACTGAGGTAAGAACTACATATTCTTATTCCAAAGGATTTCTCAGTCTAAATTCTAATGGGGGGATTCCCCCCTCCATACATTCTTTTTTCAAACCAAAAGAACCTTGCCAATAATTAAGCCTGTGAGACAAGAACAGTTCAGTGCTGAAAATGCATTTTACCCAATCCCCTCTACAGCACTCAGAGATTTGGAATAAATTTGTGTATCCTTCATGACCTATGTGACCTACAGACCTCTCTTCATTCTGTAACAATTCAATTAATACATCTGCATGTCTGTCATTTCCATGTGGGCAGTATAAAGCTATAAATCATAAAATACAAATTTTAAACAAATGGTGTTGACAGTGAACTTTTTTTCAGAGAAGCTAATAGCAGCATGATGACCTCACTGGGACCAGAATGCAAACATTACCTTAGATTAATGAAAAAAGATTTGAGTACCCAACTGAATTCCAGACGAGGTTAATTAACAGACAACCAAAATTTTAGAAGCAATATTTAAATGCCCTTTAGAAAGGGCACTTGTAAAGATGCCTTTAGAAACTATGGTATGTTTTATTAGATATATTTAAAGTTGTAGTAATCTTAAAAATTAATTATCCCTTTTAGTACTTAAATTCATTTGCTTCCATGATAAAGCATTCATTATTTAAACAACAACAACAAGACCCCAAACAAACAAAAACCAACAACAAAAACAGTGGAGACTTCAGGGCAATAAGCATTGTGTTTTCTAGGAAAATTCATAATATTCATTGCCTTATTCTCTGCATGGGGTTTACTGAATCTGCAGCATCATTAGTACTGGGGGTTTGGCCACGCCTCCTATCAATCAAATGAGATTTATGTAGCCACAGAGAATGAAGTCTGGAGTTAGCAAAAACATTGATGTTATTCAAATTAGTGACACACTATATCTAGCAGAGTCCACCATCCAGACTATTGCAACAGGAGTCCCCACTGCAGGACTAACTAAAGGAGTGACATAAGAGCACTAGTTGTGCCACGCCTTTCCTGACGAACACTTGTGCCAGTGTAATCCCCTTGTAAGCTGCTCAGAGTTCTCTCTGCCTTTCTGCCAAATGACATTGTAATTTAAGATGATCCACAATTGAATTTTAATACAATTCTCACCCTTCCATTGATAAACACATCATAATTTATGATATCATGCAACAATGGGCTTTTTCTGACATACAGACCTATCCTTGGGGCACTGGGGGATCTTGGGGTGGCTGCTGTAGCACACGTGTGGAAACTGGCAGGTGCAGGCAGGCCCTATGAGCTCTGTGCACAGCAGCTCCCAAACCAGAAGCAGTGTGGAAAACAGAGAAATTGGAAGAGCTAGGAAATGTCAAGATGTTCCCCTTACAGGGCATCTCTGAAAGATGAGACCAGTTAAAGTTGCATCTCACATTAATTTTCTATATCACTGCTCTACAAAAAAATGTGACCCTTCCCTGTATGCAGTCCTTGGTTTATCTGACAGGGATTTTTATATTCCAAATATTAGGTACTACAAAATGTTGTATTATGGTTTAGACAGCTGTTAAAAGATTTAAACAATGTTTTGACAGAGAAGATTGTAGCTACTATGTATTTACAGAGTGCATATTTGTAGCTACTAAAAACTGTGCAATCTGTAGCTATCATTGGCCCTTGTCTTTCTTTTCATTTTTAGTAACAATGGTATTAATTCAGAATCTGATGCACTTTCTCCATGGGAAATATTTCATGTTCTTTTGGGGATTAGATTTTATGATCTAATAAGAGATATATTTCACCTCTGGAAATACTTTTCTCTTTTGTTACCAGGTTAGATCCTTTAAAAGTTATTGTGGTCTTTCTTAGGCAAAGCCTTCCCCTGACACAATTTCAATGAGCAAAGACGGACATCCTGAACTGTGAAGTGTCTCGTCATTCACAGACATGTTTAATTCCCAAAACTTATTTGGACTAAGCAAGTAGAATGGTTTCTGTCAAGCTAGGCAACGTAGTCTAGAAGTTCTTTGTTTGCCTTATGGCCAGTTCTAGAGAGTAGTCCATACAAAGCAGAGAGATAGTGGATGGAAGGCTGCCACCTTTTGGTTAAATCCTGGGGCCTGATGATTTATTTTTTAAGAGTGAGAGGCAATTTTGCAACTGATGGGGTCATGAAAAGAATTCAGTTACAATTTTGCTCCTTTTTGCCATTATCACAAAACAGAAAAAAGAAGCGAGAGAAAAACTGTGATTCTAGAAGACAATACCTTTTCCAGGAGGTATGTGTATGTGACTGTGTTATATATAAAATGGCTCTGTGCAGAACTAAGTTTAATTGAGAGAAATTCTAAAGCTGTGTGGTGTTTTCTGGGAGGGCTCATGTTCACAAGCATGTTGGAGAGATGGAAAAGGATGAGAAGAAATCACAGTCAGCCAGTCATGTAAAGTTATTGAAAGTAATTTGTGAGGTCAGGTAGCATAAACTGTCATAGACACATCTTAAGTACCTTAGCAGTGTCTGCGTATGTGTGTGAAAAAATTATATGCACACATAAAGAGGTCTGTGGAAACTTATCAGATATGTTTTTAAACTTAGAGCCAGAATATTCAATTGATTTTGTCCTGTCACTTCCATCCGTAGTATAAAACAATGATTAAGCATGTAAACTGTTGATTTCACTTACTTACTGTGTTGGACTCACTATACTACTTTGAGAAGTATTTTACAGTAATAGAGTAGGAAGGAATATAAACCCAGATGAGTATAGTGGTTTTCTAACTTCTGATCTGTAGTAAATCAGATCTGAGAGGCTACAGAAAGAATGCTTAGGTTCTGCTGACATTCATTTTGCATTGCTCTCTGACAGCTTATAACATCCTGTGGAAGGAAGGGTGGAAGAATGGCACAGTACTCAGTGCAGTTATCACAAATTAATCTAATTTAAAAGGACAAATTTATTTTATTAGGTTTTGCGGAAGAGAAACTTGAGGCTAACGTTATTTGTTCTGTTTCCCCTCTGTTGTAAATTCTTGTGTTATGTAAAACATCTGCAGCACAGTTTTGAGAAGTCATAAGCAACTTCCTGGGTATTTAGAATTGATGCGTGTTAGGCCTTTGATATCAAATTAGAGATAAGTACATGTTGGTACATTTTGGTTTTATACCTTTTCTTAATTAAAAGCACCACAAAGAGAATACTCTGTGTGGAAGCTGGATTTAAGTGGTTCTAGTTGAGTGTAAGGCTCAAGACCTCTGGACCACTCCGTGGAGGTTACAGGCATTAATAATGCAAGACTACATGCACATTGGTAGTGCTGAGCTCTTTGAACATTTAGGCCCTTGTGTGCAGAGCAGAGGAAAACAACAAGCTAGTTAAAAATGCATGGCATTAAATGTGACAAAAATTGTTTATCATTTGCCAGAAGATAAGGGCTCTTTGAAACCCCAGTATTAATGACAAAATATCTCCTGGTCTAGCCATTGAAATAACCTATTTCACTCTGCAACAGTGACAATGATGATGCCAAAATGTTTTTCTACACTCTACAATCACTGCATTGAATTATCTGTAGTATGATATGTCTTTCCTGAAAGGAGTGCAGAGGCCAAAGCATGCTGACATAATAAGAAAAACATGGGGGAAAATATGCGTGGGAAGAAAAGAGAAAATGCATGTTTTGTTTAAAAGCGTGAACTGTCCTCCCACTGTGGGAACTCCTCCTGACAAAACAACTCTTGATGATTACTAAGCTTGCAAAATTCATTAAATGGAACTGAAATTAAGAAGGAAGATATCCTAACAAGGAAGAAAAAAATTGGCATATGCTAAAACTTGAGGAGGAGGGAGGAAAGTAATTAGAATAAATAAAACCTTCCAAAATAACACACTTGGAAGCTTCTCTGTGTGAATGCAGAGAATATGGGAAATAAGAGGAAATAAAAAATGACAGCCAAGTGATAAAGAGTCTGAATTTCATGTTCTTGAATTAAATTTCATGGACTGATCATCACAAATGGGGATTCTATATCACATATATGAGTAACTGGGAGTAGCAAGGGAGTAAGGAGTTCAATATAAGTCAATGTTTTTACAAAATGACTGGAATATAATTTGATCGTGGAACAGTAAAAATTAAAGAGGTGACTGAAACCAATGGCAGAATTCCTATTGAGTTCAATGGGCCACAATATTGTATAAGGTGGGGTTTTTTAAAGCAGTGAATATAATTGGGTGCTCCACTGGATGTTCTCATAATTAACATTTTTCTCAGTACCTTCAGTGTACTGAGTACCACTCAGTGATAACAGGACACTTTTTTCTTCCCACAGTGCCTATTATTTTTCATATTCTACTGACACACAGATTCTCTTTTTCCAGTAACTTTTTGTTCCACTAATTCTTACACTGTGTCATGGTTTTGATACTCCTCCCAGAGATAAAAATAAAATCTTGCAGCTCTTCATAAAGGCCAAGATCTTTTTTAAAATAGGCTGGACGAACAATGTCACAAACTTGGGACATTAGAGGAAATATCCTTGTTAATAATGCAGTCCAGCAAGAGGGTCTCATATTTTGTACACCTTGTGTAATTTTGGGGAAAAAGCATTGAAAACACAAGAATGACGCTGCCCCCAAGAGGTGAGTTGATGCTCAGAGCCACTTCCTAAGAAGGAAGAGCTGCAGTGAAGCACAGTCAGCTTGACACATGACATCTGCTCGGGGTCAGTACCCTGTGGTCTCAAAAGACACAGAAGGGACACAAAGTAGGGTATTTTCCCATCAAGCCATATATTACATTATTCTAGCATGCTTTTCACCACATCTCAAAGCACTGGCAAATGATTTATTTGATAGGCATGTAGAAAAAAAATCATGAAGTATCTGAAGATTCTATTAAAAGAATAGTTTGGTCACCCTGGTAAGAAGTTTGTGATTCCTTTTGACATGGCATTAATGTAAATGAAGGGTTAATTAAAAAAAATTAAAAAGACTTTTAGTGAAAAACAAATCAAACACATAACAAACATTTTATGGCAGATGTCAACAGTATTGAAGCGCACCATAAGAAAGATCTTGTGTTGTCATGGGGGAACAAGAAGAAGCTTGGGAGCTACCGTAAGATGAACTGGAGAATTTTTTTTTATTTTTTTTTTTTTTACTAGTCATAGAAATGATCCTGGGAAAGTAATGGCAACTTCCTTATTTTCTAAAAAGAAAGAATACCTACAAGCTCTATGAAGCAGAGTAACATGCTTCTGAACAGTGATCAAGAAGAGGACCATGGAAAATATAAGTAATTTTGATTGACCCTGAACTTGAGTCATTTTTTGTAAATTCACAGATCTGATGGGATACTTTGTACCTAAAGGTACAATACTGGTCCATTGTGCCCAAGACAATATGTGGACATATCAAAGAGTGAAGAAGTTAAGACTTCTGAAGTGCTGAAGTTCAGTAATAGCGTATGAGGAAGATGAGAGAAAAGCTACCTGTGCATTTATTTATCTGATAGGACAGGAAGAAAAAGGGAAATCTTGCTTCATGTTCTGAAAATTCAACACCACGGCGAGCTTCCTGGAAAACTGCCAATACTGGCATACCTAGAGATGTCTTTTCCAGGATTTATTGACATTGGTGTTTCTTTGAATACATATGATACCGTGTGGCAAATAATTAAATACTTAATAGAAATTTACATAGTTCTCAATCAGCTATTTATAAAATGGCCTAGAATATATTTCTGTTTCCTCTACCTTATGCTCCAATGGGAATCTTCTTTCCAATTCCAAAGTGCAAGAAAAAATTAATATTAAATCTGTAACATTACAGCAAAATGCTTTTAGGCTTACACGAGTGACGTGGCTGAGGTCATGTAACTTGATAAAATAAACATAAAGAGGCATTCCAAGAGACTCTCTTTTGAAATTTTTGCTTGCTTAACACTGCATTATAGTTTAGTCTGTTGTGTCAAATAAATCACAGAAAAAAACCCAACCAAACAAAAAAACCCTTCTGTCTCCACGTATACGTCATCTTTAAGAAAAACGAAGATACATCTGGCATGTTCTTTGTGTAAGATATGAAATTTTAAAAAACAGACAATCTCTCTCCACATACTGTTAGGATATTTTTTGAATGGAGAACTGAAAATAGCAATGAAAATTATTTTGATGAATGAATGTCATATAACATCAGTCTTAAGTCAGGTTTTCAACTAACACAAATAATCCTCAAACCTTGGACTTTATTAGAACTGTATCTGTCTATCTGTGAAGAACAGACATATATTGATGCTGAAGGTCTGCTTCACTTCAGAGTGAGGATACATTAGATAATAGTGTATATTCTTATTCTTCCAGATAGAGGGCTATGTCATGTTCTAAGACACATCAGTATAAAATGGAAAATATTTGAGGCCAATAATGTTACTGAAAGCATCATATGTAGTTAAGGAAACAACCTTGCTTTATTATTTCACCTGAAAACTACATTTTCTGCTCCAAAGTTCTTTCCACTGAATGTTAAATAATTTTGTGGTGTAACACTTGAAATAAAAAGACCAACTGTGCTAAGTCAGCAATTAGGAGTATTACTAGATCACTAGTAATAATTATTAGGACAATGAAGGATACTTAAGAACTGTAATATATCTGTGTATCTCCACAGAAGAATCAAAATGTATATTCCTATTCCAGTTCCAATGTTTTCTCTTTGTAGGAGGTTATTAGCAACACTCACCTTTTCACCAATGCCTCCAACAGAGCCGATTGAGCCTGGGGGGCCTTGAGGACCCTAAAATGATAATAGATATTTGTTATCCCAAATACAGTTATCTGAAACAGAGTGCTTATTACCAAATTGCAAAGAGAAAAAAAAAAATAAATTCTTACATCAGCTCCATTAGGACCTTGGGGACCTCTTGGACCAGGAGGGCCAGGTGGACCCTGTATCAAAGAGACAATTTGATATCATAGAATCACCAAACAGATAAAATATAGTGAGAGCCATAAAGAATAAGTTCAGTAGGGGTTTTTGACCAATGCAAAGTAATACACTCCGTCTTTTTATGCAGAGGTCTTTTTATCTTTGCAATGCTACAGAAACAGCAGGGCCAGATTGCTGCCCATTGGATGAGTTCACAAGGTGACAGGGGATCCAGGCTATGTCTCGCAGTACCTGAGCTGGAAATGATCTGATGCCAGGGACTCCTGAGGATTGGTTTCCTGCACTGTACTTTCCCTGCAGGCTGCCTGCATGGCCACCCCACTGAGCAAAGGCCCCAGACTGGCTCCTATGTCTGGTAAGAGCCCTGTTACTGTGCATGGTGCCTACAGATGGGCAATAATGATGCACCCAGACGTGGCACAGGGTGCTGGAGGCACATGTACACTGTCGAGAGCTTGCATTTCAGTCAGGAACAGCCCAGAAGGCATTCTGTCAACAGTACAAACAGCTGGAAAATGCATCCCCAAAGAAAGCAAACAGAGCCAAATAGTGGTTGCTATCTTCTTGCCTGCAGTTACCTGAAGCCAACATGGAATGTCCTGAATTACAGAACAAAAGCTCCAGACTCTCTGGTGTAGTAGTATCTACTTTTTCTCTTTCTTTCCTGAAGCTGATTGCCCCTTTCCTGTCTCAGACACACACAACATCTGCTTTACTATCTATTTTTCAGAGTATTTTCTTAAGTTCAATCTTGATATTAAAAATGAGGAGATAGACATGGGAAAACAAAGTAAATCCCAGAGACAGTTTATGTTACACAAAATATTTCATACTCAGTCACCAAATTCAGAAGTAATTTATCAAATTGTGAGCTATAGAGAAAAGACAATAATATATGAAGGATATTTATGTCCTCCAGAGTGACCAGTGGGGAAGAAGTCTTACCATTGGGCCCACATCCCCATTTTCACCTTTTTCACCTGGTGGGCCAGGCAGACCCTAAAACACATGGAGGACAATGCTATTAGTAGAGTACCTGGAATGAGGAGTTATGAATCAATATGAAACAACATAAATTAGATCTACATGTGAAGCTTGTGAATTTGGGAGGGGGCAGGGTGGTGGAACAAGAAAAAAAGACATATTTGCATTAAAATGAAAAAGAAGAGAAGGTTTTTTATGTTACAGCATATGTATATGTAGCCTTAGGATGCTTAAACGTGGAGATGCAGAAAATTTTTTTTGGGGGAAAAAAACCACACAGAGAAATGCTAGGGTGTGTGACTTTAAAAACACTGTCATCATTATCCAGAGCCTGGGTGGGGGTTTGGATAATTCGATTTATGCTATGATACAGATATATGTAAAGAAAACATGATCAATGCAGCACAGTGAAGTGGTATGCAAAGATGTCTAAGCTACCTGAGTACTGGAAGTTGTATAACTGCTTTAATAAGGTGTCCACTGGAGGTGATAGATCCTGCTGAGAGGCATGGCATTGAGTTACACAAACATACCCTTAGAACCAAACTGTCCAAGTTTGTCTAGTACCAAAAGAAGGAAACTGTAGCTGATGATACTATTGACGTCTATCTAGAAGCACTATCACCACTAAGCTGGGCATTCCTAAATGTAGGGTCAAAGACTGTATTCTGTAAAAAGCAGGTCCCCTGGATCTGGAGTAAATAGCATTATATTGCCTTACATTATGTTAAGATCTGATTCTAAGTTTCACCTCCTGGGTTCCCCTACTTTCAAAGTATGTTACTGAACTACAGTTAACCAGATGGGAAGCAAAATTTGCCTTTTTTGATACAAAGCTGTATAAAAAAGAGGAGGTATAAACTTAACCAACACTATATACATTCCTCAGCTGCCCTCCTATTTTGACACAATCTGAACAGTAGAAAGACTTTCAAAATTCATATATATACCTTTTCTAAAAATTATGTCTCTATTGTCTACTACTGCAAAACTTGGCTGATTTGTCAGTGCATTGTGGTTATTGTGAAAGTCTTTTTACCGTTGGATAATCAGCATGGAAAAAGCCCCAATAAGCTATAGCTCATGTGGTGACACAGTGGTTTTTCTATGTAATCCTTGCTTATTTTAAAAAATACCAGACTGTATTCTATGGAAATGGAAGCCCGGAGCTGATGATAATATCTTCAGCAATACATTTTGATCACAGTACATGCTGAGTAGTAATGCCAGGGTTATTACTTTCTAACTTTCAGAGAGAAGAATCCTACCTCAAATAAGCTACATCTTTCAGTTGCCAACAGTCCACTCTCTTCTACCCCATGAACAAAAAAAGGCATTTAGCTTAAAAAGTTGAGTGTTTTATCCATTATGACTCATGGTCATGATAAACGTAAATAACTCATTCAACTGCTTGCAGAGGAGGTATTTCTAAAACTTGAAAGGCAATTAAGCATTTACCTGGTATTTCTGTCTTTGAAAAGACTTTCCAAAGCCATTTGATGGACTCCTATTTCAACACTGGAAAAAAACCCCCTGATTTCCCTGAATCAATCTTTCAAGCATTATTGAACCAGTGCTTTGGGAGTGCTTTCAGTGTTTGCCATTTAATATTTCAAATTATAAGCAAAATTCCCATAAATTGACTAGAAGGTAACCTAGATAGGCCCACACACTTTTTCAGATCTTCTTTACTTTCAACTCCTTTTGTTAGAAGCTTCCTGATTTTTAAAACTACTATCAAAAATAAATAGCAAGGAAATTCACAATTAAGGAGATAAATATTTAAAATTACCTATGTTCACTTTTGCGAATAAAAATTCTTTCTACTTAATATCCAATATAAATAATAGCAGCAGAATTTAACTGAAGTGTGATACAGTTAACATGGAACACTATATGTAAGACAGGAAAAGCTGTTACTCCCCAAGAGTACATAATAACCATGGCAATTGCTCTACTGAATAAAAGAAATCCATGATTATCACTTCAATACATTTAGTAAAAACAGGATCTAGGTTCATGGACTAATATATTCAAATTAAAAACTTATTCGGAGAAGTAAAATTCCTTGTTTGAAATGTTTCATTTGCATGTCTCAACCTAGCTGACTTTTATATTTGTGTAGCTTAATGATCATTAAACTTAAAATGTGAATCATTTGAAATAGTATCCTAAATCTGAGAAAAATAACAAAAATAATTTTATTTCACTCTCTTTAAAATAGGGTAAAACTTGATAAAAATGAGGAATTCTTTTTCTGAGTTATTATTTCTGAAAATAAAGTTTTTTCATTTCAAAGGCAACATGAACCTACAGAAGATATATCTGTTGGTGCAGTAACAGACATTTTATCTTCCATGGAGGTTTGCAATATTTTACAGCTTTGTAAGGTCTTGTGAAATGCATTATGTAATAGATAAAAAATTAAAAAATTATAGGTACAAATTAACGTCCAGCTTACTGAAAGGGATGAGTCAGTTCACATGTGGTGGACAGAAAGGAGAGAGATAGTTGAATATATTCAAACACTATTGTCATCATTTTTAAAAGAGAGCATATATGATTCATGTTACAGCTTAATGCATGGATTAGAAATCACGAGTGTTCTGTGCTTTAATGTTAATTACATGGAAATGAATCAAAACTCCTAAATGTCTTGTTCTTTGTCTCATTATATTTAAACAAATTAAATTTTTGAAAAAGCAGATTTTTCAACTGTAATTGTCAGGATGCAGCAGGGAGAAGCCTACATTTTACTCTATGCTTGCTTTGTGTTTTTTGACTCCTAAAATATCAATTTTAAGAGGCAGAAATATGAAACACAGGAACCTGCCTGGGATCAGTGAGAAACACACTATGTTGCCAAAACCTATTGTGAAAACACTGTAAATGATGAGGACGTTACATACACCTCCAGGCTGAATCTTTTCTTTAAAGCATGTATCTCCAGTTAAAAGAGAAATTATTTGACTCTATCAATGAATGAATTACTGAATGAAATTCTAAAGCCTATGTTAGCCAGGAGTTCAGTTTCATAGCATCCTACTAATCTGCAGCATTATGGGATCTTTCAGTTCTTGTTAACTGATGTTATACTTTATTTAATAAAGGACAATAGTAATTCATTTTCTGACAGAGAAATCAGGAGTTTTATGGTGGAGGGTAAAATAATAACAGAATTTACCTGTAAGCCAATAGGGCCGGGAGGGCCGGGGAAGCCTCGAGGACCTTCATCACCTTTTTGCCCAAACATCCCTTGCTGACCTCTTGGGCCTGGCTCTCCATCACCTCCCTGTTAGGAAACAAAGAGAAGCAAAAATATCACAGGTCTGGTAATAACAACAGAAAAAGCTCCATGGAAATGACAGGAAAACAACTAAAACAGGCCTCAGAATCATGTCAAATGTCTTTACAAATGCATGTACACCATCTTGATAGGATGAAATCTGTTATACAAACAGAATACCAGCACATGCCCTGGTTTAATGTAGGTCAATTAATACTGCATGTCTCACAAAAATTTTCCCTGAATTCCTCTTCTCTTTCACATCTGCATAAGCATTCTAGATGTTAAATACCTACATATTAGTAGATATAAGTAGCATATAATTCTACCAATCTTCAGGGTAAAAGAATTCAAAGCCTTCTAAATAAAAACAAAAATCAATCCACCTGCTATTAGGTAGATTTTAAAAAGAGATACTCTCTTTTAACTGCATCCGGTACTGAGTTGTCATACAAACTACCAAAAAAGTTCACTGAAAGGATGGGGCCCATTCACTATTCACAGTATTTCATTTTTAGTAATTCTGTCAAATTACTGCCCTGCTGTACATTTGCAATACAATAACACTACCCGTGCAGGTTTGTTTACAATGAAGAACTGCATATAAGTGGACAGTGACAGAACTGTTCGTGGGGATTTGAAATGCGTTCCTGAGTAAGGAGCATGCAGTTCAAAGAATGAACTTCTAAGTATCAGATGAGTTATGCAAGGCTGGGGTTTGCTCTGAACAAGCTACTCACAGCTATACCCGGGGCACCAACGGGACCCTGGAGACCTGGGGGACCCGGAGGACCCTGCAACAAACAAATATCCGAAAAGACAAGTTAGTGATTATGACATCTGGAATGAGATTAAAAGCAAATACAGAGATGAGAGAAAACCTTACTTGCACAGTCACAGTCTATTAGGCATTTCCACATATCTCCTTAGAGAATGCAGCATTATTCACAAGTTTATTTTCCATTCAGTACAAATATTCATTATTTGTTTACTTCTTTAAAACTCAGATTTGCACATCTATAGCAGACAATACTGGCATTTGTTGGAAGCACATTTTTAGTGTTTCAGAATAGATTCCCATGTAAACATAAATTAAAATGAAAATTATTTCTTTCACAATTAAAAATACCAAAAACTTTCTTATGCGAGAAAACTCACACCCTTTAAACCATCCTCTAGAAGTGTATCCTTAATTGGAGTGCTTATTATTTGGATCAATTTTTATGAAACTGCAAATTATTTTTGCAATAGCACAAAGATTATTTTGACCTCCGAGAGATGTGAAAAAGTGTAAGTTCTTGCTGAGCACAGGGAGTCACATTCTCTTTGATATTAAGTCTCTTTTCAACAGAAGAGCAAAAAAAAGTCTCAGAGAAGCTTCTTATTCTTTTCAGTGTCCTTGCAGAATAATAACTTTCTAAGTTATATTGCACATAATTTAGAAGTCGATCATGCAGATGTGATGCAACAAAGCTATCTAAGAGAGTATGGGAATGCAAGATACTAATTTATGATGGGGTTAAAATTATGTGTTACTTTGAATCTTGCTTTTGCAACACTAGAGAAACTAAACTGATAAACAGGGAAGCTAAGAAAGAATAAAAACACCTGGTATTGGCTAATTTTATTCTCTATAAGATAGGAAGTTGTCTACAGCTTCTTTTATTTGAAATGTAAAATTTAAAGCAGAATAATGCTTGCATTTAAAGACCTTGCTAGGGCTAAAATTAGACTACTGAGCTCTTTATAGGGATATTAGGAAAAGTGACTTCTAAAGCCTATTTCTTTGAGCTCTGTATATAATTTAGAGCATCCTGTTTTCTAGGGAGCTTGAAGTGTCAAGCTATATATTTTTTCTCTTTAATTTTCTTTTTGTTGCATACCTGCTGGCAATACATGAAGCAAAATTCTATGACATATCTAATTGAAAAGACTCCGAGGAATGCTCCAGTTGACTGGGGTGGGGTACCATGAGAAAGGGAATTGGCATGAGTGGACTTTTTAAAAAATCCTATTGAAATGGATTGTTTCTACATTCTGCAGGATGCTTTGATGTGCTCCTTCATTTTATAGGGCCTCGAATGAGGCCTACACATTTTTTTTAACTCATTTAAAAACCCATTTTGATATAAAGCACTGTTGGAAGGTACTTCCAATTGATTAATAAGAAGTTATTTGGACACATGGCCAAACTTATTTTTCCATGACTCTGGAGGGCAAATGGAGCTCGGGAGAGCAAAGGGAGAGAGACTGATCAGAATCAGGGGAGAATCTACAGCTGATAAAGGCAGCTATGAGGTTTTGAAGCTCAAGAGAGGATGCACATCAACAACAAAATTGTGCTGCCCCTAGATAGGATATGGATAATAGTATTTTTTGTTAGGCATAGTATATTTAAACCCCCCAACATAAATCCTTGTTAGTTTCAACAGGGAATTGAAGATGTTTTCAGCTCTTCTTAAACCTGAAATAGGAATCAGTTCTTCGATCAGGATCCTTGCTGTGATCAGGCTCTAAATGTGGACCAAGGTTTTAGTGGGTGGTTAGGTATTGTGAATATCTATTCTTTCTGTCCTGTGATTTCAGAACTGGGTACTTACTTTTTCATCAAAACTTTTCAGAGGTGACCAACAAGGCCTCTCCTCCCTGCCCCAATACACCTCTGTCAGCATGTTGAAAGGAAAGCAGATGTAAAATAAACACATTCTGGAATTGCCAGGGTTGAATGACTGCAGTTGAGGGCAAATAGATTCAATACACATGACTTCAACTGGGGTAACATTCACTTAACTAAGCAGGCCTGAACACCGAATCCTGTATTTCAGGGAAAATGTGTAATATTCTCAAATGCCATAAACCTTGAGACATACAGGATACATTTTCAAATGATAATGCTGCAGACACTTTATTTGTAAAGCAGGTCTGCTGGAACATGCCCAGATACTCACTATGGGAACTGTGGTCACAGTCTAATGCTCAGCATAACTAGCTATGCTAAAATGATGTGAAATAGAAAACGTGTTTTTTTCTGAATTTCTCTGACGCAGAAGCTTCTCTAATGAAGAGGCACGTCAAAGGGGAAAACAGGATACGCATGTGATTACATGCAAAGCCTGAAGTGGAACTAAACTAGGGGTGGGAGCTAGCTGACCTTTAAGTTCCTTTCCAAGCCAAGGCATTCTGTGATTCAAAGATTCTATGACCTGCTTCATGTGCTTCCTCTTGGCCTTCCTTTAAACACCAGGTTCCTCTGTATATGCAGGGCCTGTATTGTTCTGAACCTCTTTAGGTGGCCAAAGAGGAGCTGCAGATATCTCTAATATCCCACAGCTGGCTTACAACTACAACAGCAAATAGATTAAAATTTATTTTCGGTGACCTTGGAACAAGGCCATAGTTCTAAAACTGACTTTTCAAACTGTTTTGATTTGATGACTTAATTTTACAAAGTTAACCGGAGCATTCATCTCAAATTAGGCAGGAATCACTTTAGTCTGAACAGAATTTAATTATAACTTGATTACATGTATGTTTCTTGGAAAACTGGGATTTATAATAGCAGCACTCTGTTATCCATATGTATATTATATTTCTCATGTTAACAGAACATTACAAATAACTTATAACACTTGTGATTTAATCTATAAAAATAAGATTGTGAAAAGTATGTGCTTTCTGCACTGGAAACTGCAGAAGTCTTTCTCACATAAATAATTGAGAAGGACAAGCTTATCTTTAAAAACAACAACAAAATACTAAAAAAATACACACAAAATCCCAACCCAAGCCAAAACAAAAAAAAACAAAACAAAACCAAACAAAAACCTTTGTCATTTTTTCCCACACTTTATTTCCACATTTTTTCCTTTGAAATGATCATAAAACTGTGATTTGCTTGAATTTGTATGTATCCTCCTAGAAAACATCATCTGGTAATATCTAAGCTGTAAATTTGGTGTAATTTTTAAAAGCAATGTGCTCTTAAGAATGCTCTGAAAGTTGCTAATTGCAAAAAGCACACAGCGTTTTCAAGATAAATATGATTAGCTATGAATACCCCTATGTTGAGTTCTGAGCTTTGCTAATTGTGAATACTGTTGAAATATAATAATAACAGGAATCTTTCTGCCCTTATGTCTCAATTTTTGTCCTTAAGGAAAATTACTCAAACAAATGCCAGTTTATCTTGAAATTGAAAACAAGTGAAAACATACCTTTTTTTTTCTTTTTAATTTTTAGGAAAGAAAAACCACAATCAAACAGAAATAAATGAATGCTAGTTTTATTCTTTCTAGTTTCAAATTTCACAGTGGAAAAAATCTTAATTTTGTATTTCTGGCATCAGTCAAAACAGATAGTGCTTGAACTTTAGAATTAATTTTTGAAGACAGAAACATGTCAAATTAGAATAGCAGAAGCCTGATTAGCCCTAGTTCACCAATAGGCCTAATGATAATATATGAAAACTTGTATAAGCCATTTTATCTGAGGTCTTCACTGTTCTGAAATGTTGCCATCATTTAACTGTGCCCTCCAAAAATTAGGTATTTTTTAAAAAATTTAAAACCATATTAGTAGATTCCTCTGATGATTCTTCATAGTTTTCATCATTATGGCTAAGAAGCTGAAGGTGGGTATGTTCACACAACCCAGTCAGTGAAGTTAACTCAGTAAGTGAATGTATGTGAATTCTTAGGTTCTCCAAGTTCAAATGACAATGATTTCAATGATATAGGAAGGGTGCTTAAAGTGTAGTTTACCTTTCAATTTTTTAATGAAATTTAAGACCTAGGAATATAAGCAATATTAAATACATGCCTGACTCTGTAAGTAGAAACCTCAAAATACTGTTGTTTTCCTGCAGCATTAGAAGAAACATTTTAGGAGTGTGTCTTTTTTTTGCTCATTTATGTAGCAAGGCTACCTGAATACTTCATGAATGAATACTTTTTATTCATAAAAATGTAATGGACAAAGGATTTTGCTACTCACATTTTCTCCTTTGTCGCCTTTACTTCCTTTCTGACCTGGTTCACCAATTTCACCCTGTAATTGAAAGTTAAAAGTTAAACTTGTTTAAAATGGTCTCCTTCACACTTAGCTGAAGTCAATATCATGGTATTTTTAAATGTTCCTTTTGATATGATTATTTTATGTTTTATGCTGCTGCTTCAAGCGTGAAAGCCTAAAGGGAGCAATACTGCAACGATCAATAGTATGTCATATTAATCCAGATATTGATTGCTGTATTGCAAAGGGCAACAAGACCTGGCTTTGAAGTATAGTGCAACTGAGCTCTAAATAAAGGAAATTGTGTTCCTCATGTCACCTTCAATATGAACTTATAATGAAAGTACCTTGATTTACAGACTCACTAACTGTATATGACTGAAGAGCTGCTTCTCACTGTAATGAACAGCATTTTAAAACTTCAGAATTAGTCAAATAACAAAAAAAAAACTGTATTAGAAAATATTGGGGATTTTATACAATAAAAAAACCCAATTAAATTAAATTACAGAAAATACTCTCTGTGGGATAAAAAACACTCATGCATCACAAAAATGAATGTTGAAGTGTTTACCTTTACCCTATGTTAGCTAACAGAGCAAACAAACATGCAAGATGATCCTGAAAGGTGCCGTGTCATAAATTCTGCCAGAAGTCAACAGAATATCTCTGGTGTGAACATAATTATTTTGACATGCTCAACCTATCAAAAGTGGTTCTGAATCCCTATATATTACCAAGAACATTTCATCTTACTCATTCAGCAACCCAAGTTTCTAAAATGGGCAAAACCCAATTTTGGGGTCATATGCCTTGATTTATTTTGCCATACTTTAATCCTTGTTTCTTTGCCAGGATAAATGTTATTCTACTAGTTCTTGAACACAAATCCCAATGTCCCATGGCATCTGTCTTGCAGACATTTGATTATAGGAGAGTTTTTTAAGTCTTTTTGCAGTAGGCACAGGGAGTTTGGAGGAGGCAGGAGTAAGAGTTGTTGGTTTGTTGCCATATTTACTGTGAGAAAAGCTATAAACAGAGAACTGTACTGACAGATCTTCTCACAGATGCACTAAGAGTAATTATAATGATTCACCTTGTCACCATCTTCTCCAGGAGAACCACTGGGACCAGCAGGACCAGGAAGTCCTACAGGACCCTGAATTCCATCACGTCCAGCTGGACCTTGAGGACCTTTTTCACCCTGGTTTGAAAAAAAGGAAGCAATCCACATAATCACAGGAGACTAATGCAAATTTCAGTACAGGGAGTCACATTACCAAGACAAAATCAAAAAAAACAAACCCCATCTCTCAAAAAAAAAAAAAAAAAAGGCAAACCAAACAAAAACAAAACTGCAGAAAGGAACTACTAAGGGAAGAAAATATATCAGAGAATTATACAAAATAATAACGGAAGCCAATGTCAAGTATAATTGTACTTAAATGCAGAGTAGTTGGGTACAAAGTTTTAATGAAAGACTGATTTAACAAACTTTTTTGTATATTCATTCCATGCTGAGACAGTAACAGTTTTAACCCTTCTTTGTGTTAGAAGATATGACAATGAATGTTTTACTATTTATCATAAATCTAAAATGAGTAGGCTGGGTATTCTGAGACTATATATTTAATAGGCAAATACTAAAGTGAGAAAAAGTAAACTTCTAGAACAAAAAGTCTGTGCCACGCTAGTTTCATGGGACTGGGATTACTCACAGGAGCACCCTTCTCCCCTGCGGGGCCTGGAGGACCCTGAGGTCCAGGGCGACCGGGAAGACCGATGGGGCCAGCAGTGCCCGCTGCTCCACGCTCCCCTGGCGAGCCCTGGAAAGAAACACAAAGTAAAAGGCAATTCTGATATAGCCCCAATAACTGTTGGTAGTTTTCATAACCCAGCTCAACAGAGAAAATACCTGTTTCTCAGTGAGATGCCAGCTGGTAGAAACATACACATGCAGGATGTGTGCAACTTAAAAAAAAGGCTGAAAGAACTAACCTGAAGTTCATACTCAATACAGTTCATACAACATGAATTTATTATTTTTTTTCATAAATATCAATTCCTATATTTGTTCATTATAATAAAAATGTGCTTGAAAACTGCTTGTTTTCAAGAACTTATTTCCCTCTGTGTTTTCAAAATGCATTAACATACTAGTTTGATGAGAGTATTCATCATATCAAAATACAGAACTAACCCACACCACAACCCAAATTTTTAGTCAAGTTTTGTGCTGTCCATTGCTGTGATGATCAGTATGTTTCTGCATTTCAATTTACCTGTGTAAAATCTATTTAAGTGTAATGACTAAATCCAGTGTGTCATACAGAGGAGGCTTTAATGCACAGGTATCTTTAGATAAGCAAAGAAAAGGTTAAAAATCTAATATTGCAAATCAGAGGTGAAAAGACAGGCACCATATGTTAAAAAACAGTAAAATTGCATCTTTGTTGTCTGTCTTTTAAATTACTGACAATTTTTGCATCAATCAAAATCAATCAATTTGATCAATTTGCATCAATCAAAAAACAGTGCAACAATTGCACTGTTACAGGTTTGTTTGCTGCAAAACATTTCCCCAACTTTTCAGTTTTACACCTTCAAGATAGTTTGTAACATTTAAAAGTTATAATTCATAATTTCACTTTTCCAACTGATATACTCAAAGTGGGATAATATACCATGGATAGATAAGTAATAATAAGGTGGTGTAGCCTGAGGCTCTGAATAGCCTTTATTTTCATGTCTAAGCAAGATAAAATTTTCGGGCTCTTGGACACTGAAATTTTAACATGCTTTCACCCATGAGGGCCCTATTTTTTGCTTTTACTCATGACATACTTTTTCAGGGCTGACCTCATTAGCATAACTGGTACTAACTCCATAATAAGGTGCTTTTCCCTCCAGATAATAGTGGCAGAAAAGAATACTGAATGGTTTCTCATAATATTTTCGCAAATTATCTCAGTAAGATCTAAATTTGCATGCGCGTTCAAAAAAAGTATTTGTATGGGAATCATGGATGGCTTTATCCTTCCAGGTGTCTGGGGTTTTTTTAAGTCTGGGTGGATGCCTAAGTTTCAGACCTATTTATGTTATTTTAGTTCCTAAGGCTTCAATGAATTCAACAAGAAAAAGTCACTACCCTGCAGCCATTCTACCATGGTCTCCCATCTTGTCAGCTCTCATAAATGAAACAATTTTAGGTCATCTCATCAGTAGAGTGCAAGAATAGAGAGGAAAAAAACCCAAATAACTCATAGATCTTTCCTGTGTCAGACAGCAGACACTAGCAGTAGCCATAATTTCTAGTAGCTCTTTTTACTCAGCCAACTTTTCACATTGATCTTTGCATTTCACAGGAGTCATGAACAGGGACTACACCTGTTTTCAAGGACCCTCTCCTTTCTCTGTGAGAATGGCTTCTGATCAAACAGAACTCATTAAATTATAGTCACAACTCAGAAAAGCATTTTAGGCAGCTTCTGAAGTCTGTTCTTTCCTTTCTGTTTGTTATCTTTTTTTGGCCACTTTGAAACAATCTCCTTATATTATGACACCACTTGTTAACCCGTGGCCTTGCAGTGCTACTCACATCCTGGAACCTTTTTATTATCTTTTTTTTAAACTCTTCTACAGAATAGAAGTGTCATGCTTTGCCATGTAACACTCTTACACAGACTCATTAGTAACTTTGGTTTTACCTCACTTTCTGTAAGGAAATATATAATTACAGCTCTTGTATACATTACATAGTAGTAGCAATACTTCTTACTGATGTCTAACAAAATGCTCAACAAGTGAGGGTCCCCATGACTGTAAAATGTTATCAAATTGATGACGACAGCTCTAGAGAGCTCAGTACTGATAATTGGGTACCCTACAGCTGTCTTATTCTGAGTCTAATTTAAGCATCCTATTTCTAAATGAGCAAATGAAAAATGACTGTTTGACATTCCAAAGAGCTTTCTCTCATCAGCATTCAGCATCCCACACAGTAGTATGAGAAGGGAAGAAAACAAACAGAGGACAAAGATGGCAGATAAAAGAGATCTGTTAAAAAAAAAAAAAACAAACAAACCCCCCCCATCAACAAAAAAAAAAAACCCAAAACCACCATACAAACCACCCCCCCCCAATAAAA
>JAWWMO010000005.1:19681937-19774742 GCA_035047845.1 Dendrocincla fuliginosa
AACAGAAAAGCCCCCCTGCTCTGAAGTGCATTCATGCATCTCTTTCTTTTGTCCAAATCCCTCTAAACACAGTAATTGGCATGCACAGTATTTGGAGCAGTCATTTGTTTGGTATGCTTGCAGATGTATGTGCTAGCCAAATAAACTTATAATTGACTATATCTGCTAGTTAGAAGCAATAGGTATTGGCAGGGAATCGGAGGAAAGTCATCCAGTGGCATGAATCCTCTTCCTATTATAAATGGCAAATGAAGACTCCACTATAATTACACTTCTGTGTGTACATGCTTTTGGCTAAAAATATATGAGAAAATATTTTAGGACTATTTGATGCTCGTGGTCTGCTATGGTCTACTGTGAAAAACTGTTTCACAGATAACAAGTCAGTAATTAAAGATTAAATAGATAAAAATCCCACTGAGGAATCCTGGAGTACTTTCAGGGCAACTTGGTACTTGTTTGTACCTCAAGTGGCCTGCCTGCAATACAATGAACTGAAAGTACTTTTAAAAAGAAAAAAAAAAAACAACTTAAAAAAAATTGCCCCTTAAACTCTCTTTGCATTCCTGTTACAGCTAGATTCATTTGTTAAAGGCTGGCAAAACTATTTGCAAAAATTTCTCAGCCTCTCAAGTGTTTCTTTCTATGACTGTTTACCTTAGCAGAATGTGTGGCCCCAACAGGAATGGATTTATTAACTGAAGCCCTTGGTAGTGTGCTCCTGACACCCATACTCTGTGTGTTTCTGGACTGCACAGTAATTCTAGTCTGGCACTGAACTCCCCATTAGCTGGGGAGCATTAACAGTGTTTCTGGATTTTCTCTATCAGTTTAGTTTCACATGACAGGAATACTATTCATGAGCTCTGAGAGAGCTCCATGATTTGAACCAAAAGATAGTAAATGGGGGTAACTGAGACATCCTCCTCAAAAAGGTTCTAGTGTTTTCAGATAAAATACTAACTTATACACACCCTGTCAGAATTAGAAAAACATGGATGATCTGAATTTAAATTCAAATGCATGTATTTCAGAATATGGATAACTATCACCAAGCAAGATATGTGCTTTTGCCTCACAACTTTACATGATGTGTCGTTATGAGGAAGTATGATAGGAGTGGCATTGCTACTGTGTGGACATCCTGTCTTGCAAAATAGGGTGTGTTAAATGTCAGGTATGTTTGTGCTGTCTGGTTGCTGCATGCTTAGAAGAGTTCTGGTTCATTGCACCTGAATTAACTATCTGCTTGAGAGTTCAGTCCAGCCTTAGGGGCTCCTCTAACAAAAAATCAAGACATGACCTTTACATTGAAGAGATTTTTCTGGTCTATGCTTTCTTGATTTTGATTCACCTTTTCTTTTAACATTTCAGGTTCTTCAGATGGGTGGGATGATATCCCTTTTGACTCTCCCTCCTAGTTGCTATTTCATTTCAGTCCATTCCCAACTACCTTGTTTTGGTGCCTTTTGGGAATATATATGTACTTCACAGGGTTAAGAACTGTAAACCACAAATTCAAGTTCTTGTTTTAAAGAACAGATGCTTAAAGGCATTAAGAATTCAGCAATTAGTTCTAAGAATTCAAGTACCAAGTATCACTTGTACTGCTAATACTGAGGGTTTTTTACACTGTTTAATGTATCCTAATCTCAATATGAAGAGAGCTTCATTGTTGAAATACACAGAACTTCAGCTTCTCTGTTAGTTTTTTGTCTAAAAAGAATAGCTATGCTGATTGATTTTTTTTTCCTTTTCAATTGCACTGAATGAAATAAGGAAGTTGATGATTGACAAAAATTGACACAATTCACATTTGGGAATAACCGTACCATGTTTTGAATACCAGTGCATCCTTGTAGAACTTCCTTGCATAAAAAATTACAACAAAGAATACATAACTTTAAGCATATTCTATTGTTGAGCTTAAACTGCTGAGAAGGAATATTGCTGCATGAAATAATTTTACACAGTTGTACAAGGGGAACAGAGTAGTTTGCATGGCAAGGTTTCGGTAGCAGGGTGCTACAGGGATGACTTCCTTGAGAAGATGCCAGAAATTTCCCTTATGTCCAACAGAGACAACATATGCCTGCTCCAAGATGGGCCAGCCACTAGCCATGGCCAAGCCCATCAGTGACGGTAGCAGTGCCTCTGGAATAATGTATTTAAGAAGCGGGGAAAAAAAAGGCTGAATCAAAACTGCACCTGGAGCGAGGAGTAAAGATATGTGAGAAACAACTGCAGACAGTGAGATCAGTGCAGCAGGAGGGGCAGGATATGCTCCAGTCACCAGAGCAGAGATTCTCCTGCAGCCCATGGTGCAGACCCTGGTGAAGCAGCTGTGCCCCTACAGCCCATGAAGGGCCCCACACTGCAGCAGGTGGATGCTGGAAGGAGGCCGTGAGCCCATAAAGAGCCCAGGCTGGAACAGGGTCCTAGCAGGACCTGTGGACCATGGAGAGAGGAGCCGATGTCAGAGCAGGTTTGCTGGAGGGGCTTTTGACCCTGCAGGTGACCCACACTGGAGCTGTCTGTTCTTGAAGGACTGCACCCCACAGAAGGGAGCCATGGTGGAGCAGCTCATGAAGAACTGCAGCCCAGAGGAAGGGCTCATATTGGAGAAGTTCATGGGAGGAACCCAGTGACAGAGCAGTTTGACTGGCACCTGGTACCCAGCCAAAGTGAACCCACCACAACATCACGAGTCCAACATGAGTCCACCATTCACTGCCCATAGATTTTTCCACTACGGAAAACTTCTTTCATCTCAAAACTAATTTGTGCAAGTGGCAGGTATCAAGCAGGAAGTAAATCTCCTATCTACTGGTAGCAGAAGGCTTCACATACTCTTACATTCATTGCATGTTTATTAGTATGGATACTCAATAGAAGTTTTATCTCTCTGCTGTTTTACAGACTGCATTAATGAAAACATCACAGCACATGAACAAGAAAAAAGGTTACTAGGTAATGTTGTTTATGTTTCCATAAAATTATTATGTTCACTTACCATTGGGCCAGGTGGACCCTGTGGGCCTTCCCCTCCTTTCAGACCAGCTGGACCCTAAAACAAAGGAAAGAAACAAAACCAAAACTTGTCTACTAAACTGGGAAGTTTAAGAGTTATTTTTGCAACACGTGTAATAGAAAAAATGCAAATATCAAAAGAAAAAAAACAGAATAAATTCCCTTTTTCTTATATAGTTAATGATGTTAAACAATGTTGGATTCTTGAAGTCTGTACTCCTATTGCATTCATTTTAAAGCACAATAGAGGATTCCATGAAATAAATAGTTAATCTTTTGTTTCTTGTATTTAGAAATATCAAGTCAATTGCTCTAGTGCTTATCTTATACCTGAGCACCTGGAAGGCCTCTCTCCCCAGGGAAACCACGAAGACCTGCTGGACCATCTTTCCCAGGAATGCCTTGAGGGCCTGGATCACCCTGGGAAACATATTATGTTTTGATTAAAAAAAAAGTTTAAAATGCTTAGATTAGTTGTTAAATAAGTGATGAAAATGAAATACCAGATCATAGTGAACATAATGAAAAAATGATTGTGCCCCCCATTTACCCACTAATTCTTTGAAGATTACCAGTACAATAGTCCGTAGTTAAATTTATAACAAACTTTGACAAAATACAGTACTAGTTACAGAATTCAAATAGTAAAAAACACAAAAAGCCATAAAAATATTTTCAAAGATACATTCAGTAAAAATTTATGATGCCTATTTATAATCCAAAATTGAATAGAATTACATAGTAACTAGATAAGCAATATTCTTCTTGCTCCCCAGTAGTAGCCAAAGAGTAAGCAAGGAGTTTAGTCAGTGAAATTTTGACTTGTAGTCACCACCACACATTTGACTTTAAATGCCAATGTGCAATTTTCCACCTTAGTGTGAACATGTCATTACTAAGTATTTCCATACTGAATCTGTATTATGTGCAAACTATTTTTTTAGTTTTTATTACAAAAAAATTAACTATTGGCTCAAGAGAATTCTCATTATTCCAATGAAAGCAGACACAGATCTAATATTGGAATCTTCCAGTTTTCCAAGTCCTTCTGGGTGAAACGTGCCAATCATGATTTTATGCTGTATGTTCTGATTTTAGTCTGCATGTCTACATGAGGATTTGAAATGTCACACTGTCAGCAGTTTATCTGTCCCTTCCAATTTCTTCCCCAAAGCCACATCATACCTTAGCACCTTCTTTTCCTGCAGCACCTGGGAGGCCCTGTTCACCTGGTGGACCAGGAGGACCTGGATGACCTCTTTCACCAATTGGTCCAGTCTCACCAGTAGGACCCTAAGCACAAGAGTAAAATTTAGTCACCTGAAGGTATTTAACGTGTTGAGGGGTACGGGAGGAAGTGGAAAGGAGTAGATTATTAATATCCAGCTGTTATGAGTATCTTACAAAACAGTATTACCATTGGTAAGCATACATTCCTCACCTTCCCTCCAGGCAAAGCTGACTTACAAAATATCTTTGTCCTATAAAATAAATCTTGCATTGCATTTTGCCTGCAGACATGTCTGTACAGCTTCCAAAGGGCGAAATCCTGACCTTGTTCCTTAAGCACTGAAGCTTTAAAACACAGCGTGTTTGGGACAAGGTTACAAAAAGGACACGGGAGAAAAATCCATGTGCTCTTCTTGCCTTGAAACAATTCTGTACTGTTGTTTTTTCTGAATAATATGAATTGTAAGGCAGGAGAGTTGAAAGATCTCTCTTCAGATTCACTAGCAGACAAGTTTCACTAGGGGAATTACCTAAAAAAGCTCATGCAATCCAAATGCTTGATTTAGTTGCAAATTACTAAGATTAGATCAAATGAAACTTTGATAGTTAATATCTTTGCAATCTAAAAGTGACTGAAAATTGCCCTCTGACAAGCAAGTCTTTCCAAAATGTTTCATGGTAGAGAAATCTGCCTTGACTTCTGTAAACCATCAACTTCATAATCACATGAAAAAAACCACACACACAAAAAAGTGGAAAGGTAACCCCAATATTTTCATATTTTGTGGAATAAACCAAGTACACCTTTCTAATATTCTTATGCCTATTTTGTTTAAAAAGCTAATATAGCCATCAATATGATCCTTTTTATAGAACAAAAGCAACTGCATTAGCCATAATGTACCCAATAAACTCAGGTCTTATGGAGTTAACTTTGAAATTAAATTGTGTACCTGAGGGCCAACAACACCACCAGGACCAGGAGGACCAGTTTTTCCTTGAAAACCCTGTGAAATAATTATAGACAATAACGTTACCCTGGACAAGATATAGAAGAGCAAAATTTGTATCTGTGCTGAAGAGGAGAGAGATTCCCTACCACAAATTCCTTCTCTTCAGGAAATAAAAATGAGAAATCCTATTTCCTGTGTATACTTAGAAATGAAATGATTAATCTCTCTTACATCTGTCATTTCCAGTCTCTCTGAAGTGATAGAGCTGCAAAAATTCCTGTCAGTTTTACAGACCTCTCTAGGCGGATTTGATTAGGTGAGTTTGAATGCATCAATGATGCAGCTAAAAGACAGTTGAAAATACATTTTTATGTATGTATATTATAAATCATAAAGCCAGACGTAAAAAAGCTTTTTAAAGAAAGACACAGATGGTGAATTAAGTTGGAGAGGCATTAAAGTTAAAGTAGAGGCTAGACAGAAAGAAAATGAAAAGAAATAAAGATCCAGGGAAGATGGTTATATAGAACGGGTAAAAAAGGCAGCGTGAGCACCACAAAAAGAATGAAGCTAATGAGAAATTGATGTGATGACAAGAACTGGGAAGCAGAGAATAGAAAAGAAATGGGTTTGACACAGTCTTTTAGAACACTGGCAAATTTTATAGAATTTTCATTTTCTAATCAGTGGCTCAAAACTTCAGGCCAAAATTAGTCAATCAGCTGAATGATGACCTCACTTTATAATAGCACTGCTTAATGCATCTTTGAAATATGCTAAATTATTTCTTTCAAATAATGGAATTGTGTTAGGAGAGTTTACTGTTGTATCACATTAGGGTTTTACATAGCATTCCCTGCCTAACAACGCATGCCTGCCTCCTACTCTGCTCACCTGCATAAAAGCTAAGGTGTGATCTGGCCTGAGTTTCTTACAAACATTTGGCCCTGCTCAGCATTCCTGAGGACACAGTCTGACTGGCTGCCCTGTTACATCAGATTCAGTTTAAGCCTTTTTGCCTTCCTTAATTTGATTCTCTTCTGTCTACCAGCCAGATATTATCATGGCTCAGTTTGGCCCAAAACTGTTTAGGGATTCTCTCTGAGACCTAAGAAATGATCCAGATTAAAAAAAAAAAAAAAAAAAAAAAAAAAGAAAAGACAAAAGCACCCCTTTGTTCTAATGACAGAAAATCAGAACGGCTACAGATGGAATTATTCATGTGTCCCTTCCTTTACACAATCCAAGCTTTGCCTGTAAGCCTACTGTAAGGAAAGACAAGGAATAATGAACATTTTAGTCCAAGTATAAAAATACACAGGGCAGAAAACAGTGCTAATGAAAAGCTCCTCCTTTCAGCAGTGGAAGGGACTCAGCAGTCACTAACAGATTTCCAGTGAAGCTGGAAACTAAACCAGATTCTACATGCTGAGACAGTTTCTCTCTAAATTCATTTATGGCTTTCACTCCAAGCAAGAATTTTATTTTATTTCAGTGGAATATGAGTATGGTTTTGGCACTACAAAAGTAGAGTATTTTTAAAAATAATTCCATTAAAACTATTGCATGTTTGTTTTTGTTTTTTTTTAATTTTGATGCCAGAATGTATTCATTGCGATTCTTAGGGGAATTACATATGATTTAGTCTCAAAATTTAAGGATTTTCTAATAGGTTCAATCATTTCTTACCCTTCTTTCCAAAGGTCTTGACTTTTCAGTTTTCTAGCTGCTTACCATTAATAAGACTTTTTATTATGTTATTATTTAAGGTACACGGTAGTCAGTGGGAACTGTATAGTAATTGTCTCAAAAATCTTAACTAAAATTGAGATCTAGGTATTGACCTCTTTTACTTCTATTGACTATTTTATCTCATTGTGATGATGCTACTAAATGGGCATAGCAAAGAATAAGCTCAACTTGTATCATGGAAACAAAATAGAGCTTTCTCATGCCCAAGCTACCAACCAGTAGTTAAGTACAGTTATATAACCTCTTAGCACCAGCCTCCTTCCCTTTTCCCTCATCTCTATTCCTTTAGTTTTGATCACATAATCATGACCTTTAGGGGTTACAACACTAACACAGTAGAGCACATTTACTTACAGTCTCACCGCGCTGTCCTGGGTGTCCAGGCAAGCCATCTTTTCCAGGTGGCCCCTAAAATTGTAAAATACCTAAGTCAAAACATTTCTTAGTCATCCTCAATTCTGGAAAAAAAAGTGTGTGCTGTAAGAATTCCTGCTCTCTTTTCTTTCTAGACTAGTCTTTGGTAAAGCTTAACTGCCCCTATATCAGCTCACTAAGATTTTAATAATATTTTTTCCTTGTGTCCTCCCTGATGTGTGTTAACACTTGCTTGGAGAGTGACTGTTGTCAAATGTAAACATGTTCAAAATGGATTTCTGTAAATTCAGAAATCATGGAAAGACCATATACTTCCCTTCCATTTTTCTTTGATTAATGACTGAATTAACACAAAAGTAAGCACTATAGGAATATGTGATGAAATTTCAGGTTTGGGCATTAGAAATGTAAGTAACAAATGCATGGGTGAAAAAAAGTCACAGGTGGTTTGATGCTTCTGTACTTCACATGAGCAGACGCATACCAGAGGAGCAGGAAAACTAGTCAGGCAGCAGCTCAAATGTGCTACTATTTCTATACATGTCTGCTGCTACTCAGTGTCTCTTTCCTCTGCATTTTTTCCTCAATGAATCAATTGTTAAAATAAAATATACATTAGCAAAAAAGTATTTTGCCTTAACTCAGTGCATCATCCGGACACTGGCATCAGCATACTAGAAAATTTGCAGTTTGGTCTATTAAGTTGAACATCTTATGACCTGCACCAAGTATCATTTTGAATATGTGAGTTCTTAGCCTTAGAGCTCAACAAGCATATTTGTAATCTATGCATAAACCATCTCATACAAAAATTTTTAAATATTCACTTCAGGGACATTGCATGAAAATTAACATTCCTGTTGTTGCACATAATTAAAGAGATACTTACTGGAGGTCCCTTTGGTCCAGGGAATCCAACAGGTCCCTGAGGCCCTTGCGGTCCCTGGAATGAAGACAATCAAATAAGTAGTTTTACTCAAGCTGCCTTGACACTGGATTGAAAAGTTTGTTTCAATGATAAAATACATTGAACACTGTAAAGAATGTGTGGATTTAAGTATAAAACCTCAGCTACTGCCATAAATATTGGTAGCAGCAATTCATATGCACACATATTGGAGATTACCTGAAAGCAATACTGCTTGTGTAGGAATGCAGTAGGAAAAGTAGTTGTGTAAACTATGTTTGAATCTGACTCCCAAAACTGCATGTAACAAAGTAGGAACCAGCCATGAGTAAGAAGCATTGTTTTTCTGTGTCGCACAAACCATGGGATTTAGCTAATAGTCTGATCATCTCTTTAACTTTCACTCAAACATTCATCCTTGACAATTCTTACACCCTAGCAATATTTTAAGCCAGTACAACAGTACAAACATCCCAAAAGAATAAGCTTTCCAGAGTTACTTGGGATTAAATACAGCATTTTTGCCATAATGAAAAACAGTTGAAAAATTGCATGATGTATGAACATTTTATTTTTATAGTTTTGTATATCTATATATATATGGAGAGAGAAAATTTTCATGCAGCATGATTTTACAAATTTAGTTGAAGATGATCAGGTGAGTTAGTGCATTGTGCATACATATGTACAAGTGTATACATACATATATGTCTATACAAGTATGTTCACATACTTCTATATACATAGATATTTACACAAAGTATTAGCTTTGTAGTACAGGAGTGTTTCTGAAGTTGTCATCAAACAAAACAGAGACCAGCTTTTAAAATGTATTGTTGATAT
This sequence comes from Dendrocincla fuliginosa, assembly GCA_035047845.1. NCBI lineage: Eukaryota > Metazoa > Chordata > Aves > Passeriformes > Dendrocolaptidae > Dendrocincla > Dendrocincla fuliginosa. The sequence goes on from JAWWMO010000005.1 coordinate 19,691,028, forward strand.
GTTGAAAGAGACTATGCCAGCTTATGAAAATAACTGTTGCTGTTTAGTGTTTTATGCACTAAGTCAAAGTGTAGCAATCTGAAAAACTTATTTATTCTACATGGTTCCAGAGCAGAGATATGTACCCTAGTCATACAAAGCAAGACTTCATTGTATTCTATTTGGTATATTATGTGTAGTTTTGCTATGACATCAGTCAAAATCAAAATTCATCAGTCATGTCAAAATATGTCAGAAATGTTGGTTTGATGCAAAAGACTTCAAGCAGGAGACCACATCTCCCAAATTATGCTACCCTTTTGCTCCTCTGATAAAGTGCTGTTTTCCAAGTTTCATAAGCCTCATTCCATAGAGCCCAGGCTCAGTTCCAGAGCACAGCTGCCTCCTGCAGTAGGCAAAGCAGTGTGTAAATGTAGCTGTGGGAGAGGATCCCTTGTGCCCAGCCTGGGAGAATCTGCCCTTAAATAAAACTTATTCCAGGACAGACTTTTATTATACTGAAATACTGAATCTGACTCAACTAAGTGCTAGACCAAGGGAGAAATCTTTGTGATCTTACTGCACTACACATATTTTTTATTTTTTTATTTTCAAAAAGAGGTGGAAGGCTGTTTCTGAAATGTCCATAACACACAAATATGCTCTATATGAGGGTTTGGGTCTTTTTTCCATATACTGTGTCCGTGAACAAATGAACTTCTCTCATTTGCTCCTGGTTATAACATAAAGCTTAGAGTTAAAAAAAAAAGTAGGAGCTCTACAGAGAAAAGCTAATAAAATTGACTCAGCTATTGTACAAAATATATGAATGAAATTGGTCACTCCCAGAAATTGGGTTATAGGAGCACAACTCAAATTTCACAGTTAATTGCACTTTCTTTCTCATAAATTGTCACTGGTCTCACATATTGAAGCTTTTTAAGGAAAAAACTTTGCATTTTCCTTTTCATCCATGATTTGCAGGTTTCAAGCCACTGGACTGATGTATTACGGGAGAAAAAGCATTAGAATACTAACAGCATGGTATCAAAATTACATTTTCTTCTCTGTCATTAAATTTCATTTTAACAGTAGCTACACAGAATAGATTATTTAGTGTTTACATGTCTGGTACCTGAAATAGTCTCAGAGGAGTAGAAATGACAGTTTCATTCTTTGGCTGACATTCACCCCTACTGGGAAGCAAATGAGATACCTCACGCTTATATTACACAAGTGGTATGAGACATGGTGCTCTATGACTCTGCATCTCTTTGTTCTGACAGTTTTTCTCCAGGGATCCTTCTTTTTGGACTGATCTGCTCCCTGTTTTCAGTGTCCCCACAAATCCTCTTCCTCATAACCTCTTGGAGCTGTCAGCAAACTCCTCTTTCACACAGATCTGCTATTCACCTTCTGGTAGTCTGTCTCTGACCTACCACCTCAGTGTAAAGGAGCCTACATTTCCCTTCTTGGACTATGCCTAGTTCTTTCCATCCAACATCCTACTTAATGTTAAAAAAAGTGACAGTATGGAACTGCACAAGGAAAATGCACAAGGAGCTTGCCTCTGGAGAATAAGACCCCTAGAGCACACTGGGACCTGGCAGTGGATACCAGGAAGTGATCTATAGGTTCCCTATAAGAAAAACACTAGAAGTTCCATGAAATATAACTGCAAATGAAAAGTTTGTTAAGCTTTGCAAAAGCAGGAAGCTCATCCACTTAAACTGAGTTGGTTTTCAAGTGTTGCTATTACAAATCTGATTTATTAATATTGTTTTTCTTTATACTGCTGTGCAATGAGCTGACTGCATACTAGATTTGTGTATTGATTGGTGAGATAACAGTGAGCAGAAAATTTGTTTTAGAGAGAACAATACAATTTCTGAAGCTTGCAGAAAGTAGGTTGAAGGCAACTCTTAGCAGATCAGAACAAAAAAACCCTGCTGCTTCAATAGAGAATCTTCTGAAAGTGGCTTGAGCGCAAACCCAGGAAACAGGCAGTTAGCTGCAGTAAGTGGGGAATTCTGAAGAGCACAAGCTGGTGAGTACACCTGTAACTCACATGGATATATATACAGTGCATGGATATAACACAAAGTGTGTACGTATTCTCTATGTCCTACATGTACAAAGCTGAGCTACAGATGAAAGAAGCTTTCAGCAAACTTCAGCCACCCCATTCTTAATTTTGTGAAAAGCATCATGGAATTGAGGTTTTTTGAGTTCTGGTTATTCGGGTCAAAGAGGCACTAAGATATGAGTGAGAACTGAAAATGAAACAACCTCCTTCCCACCCTCAAATCACACTCCTACCTAGTGGGAAAAACATCTACAAAAACAGCTTTCACATACCCTTTCGCCTGGTGGGCCAGGAGGACCATCATTGCCTGAGGTACCCTGGAAAGGAAAGGCAGTATGTTTAAAGATGTAGATTTATTTAAAAGAAACAGCCTGTAGCCAATCTATACAGTGTGCTTGACCATTACCTTTGGACCTGGTTTACCAGTGGGACCTCTGGGACCTCTTGAACCTCTTGGACCCTGTCAATTTAACACAGATGCACTTGATGATAAGTATTGGATACTATAATAAAATAAAAAAAAAATTTCACAGTTAAGTGAAGGTAATTTATATAGGAAAACCTCTAAATTGCAAATCAAAAGAACATACTGTTGGTCCTCGCTGTCCTCTGGGTCCTGGTTTGCCATGTAATCCCTGGAGAGAAAAGTTCACAGAAATCATCTTAGAAGACACGCTATTTGTGAGATAAAGTTTTTTTAATGAAGTGGAGGCAGAGCGCAACTCCCTGAAGTTTAAAAGTTATTTTATTTTTAACTATCTACTTTGCATTTCAATTTACAGAATAATGGTTCTTGATAAAATTGATTGTTTTTCTGAGTTCACTGGGACTTGTGGCTCAATGTGTTAAACTTGCCTAGGAGTCAGATTCTGCTAGAGGCATTAGAACATTTTAAACTACGTTAAAATAGTAGTGAAGATGGGACACAACAAGCAGAGCTTCTCTGTAGGAGCCTAAATGACTTGGCATTATTTCCAATGTAATAACAGCCTTGAAGAAGTTCACAGGTTCCCATGGACAGCTCCACAGGTTAATAGAGAAAAGAAAGGGCAAGCCTGTCTTCATTTATTTATAACAGAAATGGGGACTGTAATACCTACCAAAACTATGCATACTTGCAGAGATACAGAACTTACTAGAATACTAACTAGCCCCTTAATTTTTTGCTTTAATGTGTCTCCATATCATACTCAACAGAAATTTTTTCTCTGCATTAATATTGCTATGCATTTTAACACAAAGAATTTTAACACTGAAGGGAGTATTCTTCAGGAAGAAAAAGGAACTTGATGACTGGTACTTTCTAATCTCTGAGGTAAACAAAGCAGCAACAAAAAATCAGGAGAGATGTTTTAGCATAAAACTTGGCTTTACCAGAAACTAATTAAATGCACACATCTGTTTTCTTAACAGTTTTTTTTTTTGCTGTTTGTTTTATTTCACTTATCAAAATAAAAATTATGTGTGGTTTTTGAAATACTACGCAGCTTGTGATCTCAGGGACAGTGACTGTCTTTCCCAGTACCCTTATGCATGGTAGCATAAAACACAATTTTATTGCCATTCACAATGTTTAAATAAACACAATGTTTATTGCCATTCAGGCAAGATTAACAATAATATCTGATTATCATTACAAAACCAGCAGTTATGGCCTCACTGATGATGAGCATAATATTTAAGTATACAAGCAGTTTGATGGTATTAATTATGTGGATAATATTTTAGCTGAACTGAAAGCTTTATGAAGCTCTGATAACATCAATATAATTAGATTTTCATAATTTTAAGTCTCTGTGTGATGCTATCATTTTGCTTGTGTTTTATTTGGTTTTGTTGTGTTTTTTTGTTTGGTTGTGGTTTTTTTTGTTTGTGTTTTTTTTAAACCTGGTATCTGTACTGGCAGTTGTGTTTCATGTTTCCCAAAAAGGATGAACTGAGCATTGTTTTATTGCTTGTGCTGTACATAACAACGTATCTTTATCTTAGCTAAAATAGTACAAGAACAATTTAAAACATACATAAGCAATGCAAATGCAATTTGATTTCATATATTTCAGCTTAAAAAAGGAATTTTTGCTTTATTTTGTGATGCAGATTAAAACGGATTCCTAAGAATAATGATACATTACTTCAGTTTAAGTTGCTATCACCTGTGAATTCTGACTCATCTCCTAATTTCATCATCTTTCTAACGTGTTCTGCTATGTTCAACTGAGCTTTAGAGATAACAGCACAGTGACCTTCTTTCTAACCTATTTTTAATTATTATAGTTTGAAGAATATACGTAACATTTTCCCTCACCTGCTGCAGTCAAATAAAGCAGGAAAGTATGTAATTTTACATTTTTAAAATATATGTAATAGTACATTCTTCATCTTTTCTGGCATATTTTGCCTTTTTGAAGCTAAGCCTATTCAAAAAAAAAAAAACAACCCTTGTGACAAATCAGAATACATATGAAATACAAGTTGAATTTCCTTAAGGGTAAATTGCATGGTAGCAGGATAATTCGTGGGATACAGGAAAATAGTTCTTGCCAACTCACTCAGCTATACTGTCCAAAAAATCCCCAAAACAAACCTTCAACAAAGGTAATTTTTTTTTTTCAAATTATATAATTATGACAGTATATGCAGCAAGGAAGTGTCCAAGTTCTTGTATACTTAGATTAATACCTTAAAGTATAAAAATAGTATCTCAATATGTCCTGTTTTACAAAGAGGTCCCTCTTAAGTGTGAAAAGCCTGTTTTTATAGTTCTTTAGATAGTAGTTTGTATCCTTGGGTTTCAGTGATTTCCTATGGCATTGAGTTTCAAAAGTTACTTGTCATGCAAAAATGAATTATCATACCCTTGCACCTTTCTCTCCATTGGCACCTGGAAATCCTGGGAAACCAGTTGAGCCCTATGTAAAAGAGCAATGCAAATATCAGAGGATAACAACAGCAAAACACTAGTATAGTCAACATTTAATTTACATATAAAGCACAATTCCAAAGTCATTTACACTGTACATGCCAAACTTGCAAGTGTGACAGCAGACATGAAAGCTGTAAATAAACTCACCATAACGCTTCAAGTCCAGAATGCATTTAAAAAAAAAATCAACGTATAGAATTGACATTATTTATCAACTTATTAGACAATAAAATATCCATTAAATCTGCATGATTTTTAAAGTAGAGGAGAAATAATTAGTAACAGCCCACTAGAAATAATTGCATCATAATGAAGACAGACAAACAAGGCCTTATTGCATCACAGTATAATAATTCTTTTAGAAAAATAAAAATTAAAAAAAATCGTAGGGTTTTGCCACATTCTCTATTCACATTACTGAGCTGTAAACAAACTCCGGACAGTTTCATTTAACTGCTACATATAATTCATGCATAAGCAGAATTTGTGAGATTATCTGACTTGAAACTGCCCCCAGCTTTATTCTTCCTTCTTCCTTTTTTTCTCCCCTGTCCTTCTGCTAACTGCCCAGTCTAATCTGAACAGTACTATTTTCTTATTTCTGGTATACATGTCCAGTGGGACAGCAGACCTTTTACCTTCCAAGATGTTAATTTGCCATAAGAGACTTGGGGTCAAAGAGGTGACAGACATGACAAAATATACTTTTAACTGACTGGAGATGAAAATCCAGAGAGTGTTTGGTTTGGTCTAGCCAGACTGCCTGCTGTGATAATGTGTCTATGTCTGTGCAGCTTGCTATTAGTATTTTAGTGGAAAATAAAATGCATATAACAAAAACTTAAAACATAATTTCTTGTTCTTCTTCGAAATGTTAGTAATTATTTCTTTCTTTTTTTTTTTCTCTCCTGTTCTTACTTATGTTTTTTCTCTAATGAATCTTGTTTCACAGTTATTCCAATTATCCATAAAAGACTTAGGGGCCATACAACTTCACTAACACAGATTCTGATGAAGCCTTGACTGATATTGACTGGTGGAAGAAAAGGAAGATTTTTCTTCCTTTCTTTTCCTTTCCTTTTCCTTTCTCTCTCTTTCCTGCCTTTTAATTCTTCACCAGTAATCACTTCATATATGAATAAAACTGAAAATTCTAGTCTGTGAAGCTGAAGAATGTTCTTTAAAATTAAAAGGCCAGTAAAAAACCCAGACTTCAATGACAGGGCATTAATACACATGACTTGGTTGTAAATATGTACAGTACTTTTGCAATTGTGCTGATCAAGAGGGACTAGATTGGAGAAAAAGAAAAAAGCATAATGAAAATTATCAGCAAATGGCAGTACTCTAAGAACAATTCTCAGAAGAAAAATCACGAAAAGCAAGTAAGTATCAACAAAAAGAATGTATGAACTTTCTTGACAATATTGGGATAAGATTTCCTATTTGCTTTGCACAGCTAATTTATTTTTCTGCTGGGTTTTTTTTCTCACTCCCTTATGTTAATTTGAACTGGACTGTGAATAAGTTTCCAAAGAAGTCTCCAGGGAGTTATGTATTGTAGCTGTCATTATTCCTTCTCAGAAATTTAAGCAACAAATTAGAAGACCAAAGAGTGAACACAGCTTGAGAACTATTTTCCACTTTAATGTGATAAAAATTTAATGCAAAGAAATGCTTGATCAAATATATGTTTAAAAAAAAATCTTTTATTTGAAATGTTATATATTTTTTGTTATTAGAACTGAATAATGTAAAAACTCTCATCTCAGATTTTTTCAAAAGACAGTTCTAAAGGAGAACAACAAGACTGAAATCTCAGACATTTGAGTTAGGGCACAAAAAACTCCATGTCTTTCAGGGTGAATGGTTTTCATGAATAACTTCCATAGATGGTTTCAATATTTTTAACTAACACAGAGTGTTCAATGAATAATCATTTTTCAGATAGTTCCACTTGACTGAAAAGGATCAGAGTATAGGGTTCCCAGAGTCAGGAAAACATTTTGCTTAGCCAGTCAGAAAGTTGCATTATTTTGAAAAAACACTTTGAAATTTGGAAATAAAAATAAATCCAAATTAGAGCAGAGTTGAAGATTTTACTGCAGGTTGACTGATCAGCTGTGTAGAAGGAGTAAGGGATTCTTTTACTTGTGATATTTCCCTGGAAGAGTCTTCTTTGAGACAGTCTGGAGGTGCAAAGTCTCCTTAATAGTCTCCTCTGCACAAAGAAATGTCTATAGAACTACACTTTTATCCCACTTTTTATTTCTTGCTAATCTCAGAAAAGAGAGCTTGCATTTAATTTAGCATGCCTGTTTCCTAAAGCTGTGTTAGAATGACCTTGATAGAAATACATTTCATAAAAATGTTTTAAAAATAAAAGCCTTCACTTAAAGCAGAGGCCCCCTGCATGGTTTTACATTGCAATTCAAATAAAAATGATAGCTGAAGGATAGATGTAGACACATAAATCAACTAGGGATTGAGATTTTTTTATGTTTGTCCTAAAAGAAGTTGAAGGAAAACACCATGAAAATAGTAAATTACATGTTTCAGAGAAATATGGCTTATTCTACAGAAGAAGGAATAATGACAAATGCAATCCTTGGACCAAAATTCTGAAAATTCCAGTCTCTGTCAGCACCCCTTTAGTTGTCAGTATAGTCCTTATTCTCTTTCAAGCATATCAGCAATTCCTTAATTTTCCAGCTGTTTACTGCATGCCAGTTTCTGATGGTCACACAAAACACAACTCACGAGAACATAGCAAAGGGTTGAAAGCAGCCTACTCAAGAAGAGGAAAGACAGTGCTCCACAAAGAGCCTAACTTAGGGAATCCCACATAATTAAAGATTTTACTTCAGAATATGATTGTTAAGAAAAAAAAGGAGAAAATGGCCTTTTCTTTGATGTCTAGACCCTGCTTCCCCAAACACACAAATAAAATCACTAATGTCAAAGCACACAAAATAGAGCTCATGTACAGCTCACCTTTGGACCTTGTCTTCCTGGATATCCTGGCAATCCAGGTACACCAAGCTTACCCTGCAAAAAGAAGGCAGTGTAAAATATTGCTTTATCCTCCTTAGTGGTTCAGCAAACTTCTATACAAAATAGTTTTTCCACAACAAAATAATACTTCATTGAATATAATATTCAGTTAAATCAATTTCTCATTTTTAAAGTTAAGCACCAGTGGGCTCAGTTCCCCAAACTTAAACAAAAATCCCACTCCAGTGAATGAATTCAGAGAAAGTAATACCTCAGTGTTTTCCTTTTTCCCCCCATGAAGTGCTGTGCAGTGTTGTAGGGCTGAGGTTATTAAACAATTAATATTCTCTAAGAAACCAGGCTGTTAGTAGGTTTAAGTGAGAAGAAATTAATTTTAATTTATACTGTGTTAAGGTTGACTTTTCATGAATAGGCATTTGCAGAAACAATTTTTTTCTTGAATAGTTCTAAACAGAGACTGTGATAAATCATACCCCACTGACTATTTGCTGACAATAGATTTGTCAACAAATATTAACAACTTGTTATGTTCAGAAAGGACTGGTCAACACTGACATCAACCATCCTCAGAAATGAAATACAGTACTCTACTCCATTGACTTGGTCTCTCTAGACCTCTAGAGGATGAGTGATCGTTTTCCACTCTCAAAGGCAAGGGAAAGCAGTTTCAGACTTTGAAAGATGAGAACTCTGGGGAACAATTTGTCTGTGTTCCAGACTATCACGTTTTGGAGAAGATCTCAGTGGAAAAGATATGACTATAAAGTATCACAAGGTACTCTTTAGATAATGGAAAATAGGAAGAAGAGTCTGCATGGGGAAGGAAATTTGCCCAACTTCTGTTGGAAAAAAAATGCAGCACATCAATAAATACGTTGCATATTTTCATATTCCTGCAAGTGCATGTGTCTGGTGATACACTATAGAAGAACAACTTTTACACATATGAAAATAATTATAATGTTTCCAGTTTTGTGCTACACTGAATGATTTCAATGTTTTGTAGCATGACAGTGCATCAAAATCTTGCCAAATTCAGTGAAAGTTTTGTCCCTGATTTTATGATTAAGCCAGCCCAGCTGCCCAAGTTTTGAGTGTAGATACAGATGGGGGTTTTTTTATTGTAAGCTCTTTTCTGGTATGTTCCGTATTTTTGGCACCCTACTTGAGATCTCCTTAACTAAACATATTCAGCCATAGATCTATTTGGAAAATAGTTTTCTTATCATGGAATCAGTTGAGCACAGTGAGTAAGAGACTATGATTTTACAGACTTTCTTAATATTGTGGGAAGGTCTAACAGTTCTCAAAGATTATTCTAATTTTCAAACTAAAAAAAAATATCACAGGACCAACCCCACAGAATTCCTCTCTGACCCACTCTGTCCTGGCCAACTATCCATAGAATATCCACAGAAGATGTCTGCATTCTAATGGGCAAGATAAGGTATAAATATTTGTAGAAAAGGGAAAATGGTACATCTGAACTTCCAAGGCCAGTCAATGCTGCTAGCAACACCACCAATTTTTTTTTTCAAATATCTTTTAGTCTTTAGGGTTTCAGATTCTGGACTTGTGAGACTGTGAGAGTCCCAAATACATCACAGTGAAGAAAAAAAATGCTTGAAAACATCAACCTATATTAATACTGAGTAATTCAAATAGGAAGAATTTAAAATAACTCAAAGTCATATTTAGACATTATCAATTATTAAACAAAAAATAATTGCTTAATTATATAATAATTGTTATAATAATTACATAATAATTGTTTTGTTTGTTTTGATTTGGTTTACTTTGTTGGTTTGGGGTTTTTTACTTAGGTTCTAAAGATTCAAGAAAAATGAATTATTTTCTACATGCCAATTAATTATTCTGCAGATATCATTACAACAATAACAATTTTTACAGGATTCCAAATATTCTTTCATTTTTGTCAGTTAGCAATACTGAAAACAACCGCTGACATGAAACATACAGGTCTTTTCTGGAGTACAGAACTATATTGTGGGTGAGGATGATATGACTCTTAATATACTGAATTGTTTTGTTGATTTAGTTTGGCTTTCTGGTGTGAACTCAGCTTGCTTTCATGTAAGAGAGTAATTCTGAATTTCTTTTTTCCCCATATTCTTTGATTCAGGACCTAATGAATCAATTCAATGACCTAGCTAGTGAGGTGTCTTTCAAAATTGTAGAGACCATTACTTAACAAATAAATCCCAATAGTTAAGAACATCTTTTTTGTAATGAGTGAACTGAGTTTTTTAATATATACTTTTCTAAGGTTTATGAATGACATTATGCTCAAATTATAACCCTAACATCTTTCTGAAGTTCTACTAATGACAATTGAAAAAAAGTAGCAGCTTTTGACAAAAAGAGAGTTTGTTCTCCTTTGTGTCCAACTGGTTTTTTCGCATGGTGTTTTCCATAGCTGGCATGCAGCGTATGTAATCTGGGATAAGAATGCAGTTGCCTTAAGTACTATAATGATTTTTTTGTATACTGACAAAAGAATGATTCCAAATGTGTCCAAATGTGAACTCCAGTGGTCTACTGCAGTAGTGTCTCATAAAAACTACTACTAGGTAAGTAAAGATTTTGCAGATATGGCAACTTGTTTTTTCAGTGATGAAGGTTATGGGTTCCCCCTGTCATATGAGGCAATGGCATTTTTATGTTGATTTCTGGCTACTGACCTTTTCCCCAGCTGGACCAGCAGCACCTGGGTCCCCAGATGGACCCGCTCGACCTTTTGGACCTTCCGGACCATCTTCTCCTCGTGGACCTGGCTGACCAATTTCCCCCTAAAATACATCACCTTATAAATATGGAACAATTGCTTTTGTGCATATATTAGAAAGACTACCTATAATTACTTGAAAAAAAGTTTTCAGTAAATCTAAACAAGTGTTAGAATCATAGAATAGTTTGGATTGGAAGGAACCTTTACAGGTCATCTATTCTTCCTGCAATGCACAAGGACACCTTCAACTCGGTCAGGTTGCTCAAAGCCCTGTCCAATTTCCTATTAGGAAAATACTTACGTTCATCATATAAATACAAATACATATAAATTAGGTGCTGAATATTACATTCACAAGTATAAGAGCCTAGTTGTCTTTCCTGAAGACAGCTACATTTGAAAGCTGTGTATTCTTATTTTTCCTTTCCTAAATTCTTGTCAACGAACCCTGGCAGCCCATAGAAAGAAAATTGTCTTTATCTAAGCACTTATGTGGATACCATCTTCACAGTTATTTATGTATACAGACAACAGATACAGGACAGGAGCCTCTGAGGAGTCTTTTTAGAGCCTCCAGAACACTTCCTATGAATGGAAGTAATTGCCCACTGGGCAAAATAAACAACATTTTGGCAGAGACTTGCAATATGATGGGTTGGAATGGAAACATCTTTATCCAAGATAGATAAATTGTCCTCAGGCAAATACTGGAGATCTTGGAATGTGGAAGAGGAGATTCCCTAGGAAGAAGTTTAGTGAAAAGGATATTCAAGGCTGACATTCGCTTCCTCTTTACACCTGTGCTATTGTCGATTCACAATACTTCTGGTTTAAATTTGTGCATGCACAGGGAATAAAAATAGTTTAAGAGACTAGTCTTTATTTTTTGTTTAAATATATTTTTTCACTTCAGTGATACCTTCAAAATAATAACACTTAAACTTTTAAGAACATATGAGCTATGAATAAATGCTCACCCGGTCTCCTTTAAGACCCATGTCGCCTTTAAATCCTGGAAAACCATCTTCACCCTAAAACAGGCAGAAATGTATGTAAAGTCTTTGAGTAATAGAGGGAATTTTTTTGTGCAAAAAGAATAAGAAAATATGATCACTACAGATTCAAATAGCTTTCATAGATAAAGAGAGAACTTCAGACACCACCAAATCTAATATGGCTATTACTCTTTGACAGAAAATATATCAATGCACTACATAAAATGACTTTTTAGTTTGAAAGTTCTTAGTAACAGCTGTTTAAAAATCTATTTAAAGATAGGAACAATGTAACTCTTCTGTTTTAATATGAATTATCTTGCAAAGTCTATTCTTAACTCCTAAGCTGTTTTTATTATCACTGTTTTTAATATGATCATCCATTCAATTAAATAAAAAATTGGTGGCAAATTATTTAGTGCTACTCTTTTTAATAGAGCATTCATTTTAAGTAGTTTTTCTTTTAAACTACTGTCTTAATAGAATCATGGAAGGAATAAAAAAAGTAGACTAGTTGTGACATCTTAATAATTTGACGAAGAAAAAGCACATAATAATGCTCATAACTTAAGAGAAGTAGATAACTCTATCAGTAGTTTGCTGTCTAGCAATACTCAGCCCTGCCTGCTGTCATTGGCTGAAGTGATTGAAAGAAAGAAGGAAAAAAATGAAGAGTAAGACTGAATTCATATATACAGTGGCAAAACAGGCGCACATTATTGTTATTCCTAGTGAGAATTACTTATTTCCTTTCTAGCAAATTCCGGCAGAGAATTTACCCCAAGCAATTTAGTAGGTCTTCATGCTGAAGTACTAGTACTTGGACAAGTTTCATTTACACCTATATGAGTTAGTTCAGATATGAACAGAAATCTCCAGATGTGTTTGGGGAGTTGTTTATGCCTTGCTCCAGCATAGACTGATCAGCTTTTGGTCCTCTCTTTCTTAGACCAACTCATCATAAAACTACTGTCCAGACAACAAAGAGTATTAAATCAGTTTTCCTCTGATACTTAGCTATAACCTGGCAGCAAAGGTCTTTGTGATGAATAAACACATGGTAACTTGTTATACTATGATACCATTAGGGGTTTTTTATGCTGGAGTAATATTGCTGACCTAGAATTTGAGTAATATTTGGGCTGTCAATAAAGCCAGGAAAGAGTGATAATGTGCCCTGCATTACTGGGAAAAAAAAAGAACAAAACTAAGAAGGCTTTGTATTTCATCCTCCCTTTAAAAGAGAAGTTTGCAGTTTGCATTCCTGGGCCCACAAAAGCTTTGTCTTCTCCCTGAGCAGCAACTGAGATGGACTGCAAGGCTAAAGCCATTTTGACTTTGCAAGCTGTCGTACTGCATGCAACAAATAACTCTAGAGAGGGAAATATATCTGCTAGTGGTAAACATCTCAAAATAGGTGGGGAGACATAAAAAACTATAAAAATTTAAAAAAAAAAAAGACATAACACTGTGATTCATTGGAAAAAAAATATACTAAAACCCATTCTAAAAGCAGATTTTCCATGCCTTCTAGATGGTGAAATGAAGCCTTATATGGTCATCTTCTATTGCATAAATTAAAATTTTGAGGTGGTCTTTCTTAAAATTTAGAGTTGAAAAAGGCAGAGTGAAGAATACATCAAAAAAAGTTTCAATTGTAAAAGTTGCTCAGTTATGGCCATGGACACTAATAATTACATGAGAACACTTTGCAACAGATCAGCAAAGACTGACCACGTGCCAACTACTGACCAAATGGCTGCCAAATGAACTGAAACTCTTCTTCATCTTTCACAGTGAGGTTCCAGCTATTGAGATCTACAAAGGCTGACTTTATTCCATGTAGGAGGAGAGAGCTGAATGCCCTATTTCCTCTTCTGCTGTTAACAAAAAATAAAGCAGCTAAAGAGTTCTAGTCACATTTACTGGTCGTTACAGAGACAGGCCTCCTCTGACATCCCTGAGACCATTCCAGATCTACAGAGGCTTTCCTGAATGACAAGTTTATTTATTTTGATCTCTTGCAGTGCTTTCCCCCTTATAATGTCATCTGAATAATTTCTGTAAAAAAGGCCTGTGTAACACACCCTTAAAGCACTAAGAGGACAAACTATGAAATATCTTTGTGTGACCTTTTGAGGTATTCAGTAGAGTTCGCTGTCTTACTGCAACTGTGAGATCAATTTTTAGGAACACACAAGATGCTAATCAGTATTCATTGATACACACACATATTTTAAGTGCATTTATATGCAAGTATTGTATTTTATCTGAGCTGGATATTAATCACTCAATAAGACATAAGAAAAAGCTGGGTTTTTGAACTGTCCAGTCTCCACAAGTATTAAACACGCTCTTTTTCAGCTTAAAGTCAATGAGCAACTCTAAAATGAGCATGCAGATTAGACAAATGTTTAGGAAGGCTTGAAAATATACAGCAGCTCTTGGCATCTCAGCCAAGTGCTGAAATCAGTGCTTTTTGGCCAGATGGAGTCTTCTGCTTGAGAAACATCTATAAATATATATATTAGCCACCAGAACCACAAGGTTGAATTCGCCTGTGTGGTCAGGTTTGCTATCTGCTTCCTATTTTGAGTGCTGAGAGAAGTGTGAATTTAAACCAATACTTGCTGTAGTTTCAGCCACTGCAGACCATCAGTACTCAGTAGAGATCACAGTAGCTGGCACTTGCCCTAGTAAGAGCTCTACACACAGGATGAACAGTATCAGGGGAACAGAAGAGCTTTCTTCACATTCATATACATGTATCTGCCTGGGGCTGTCCATCACTTTGACAAAGCCAGAGATTTGGGACAAAAATACCTTGAACCTAGAAAGCCATTGCACAAAGCACATAAAAAATACGAATCTATCCTATGGCCATATCAAAACAGGCAAAATTACAGTATTGTCATCACAAATTTCCCTGATTCACAAGCTTCTCAATAGCTACTATAGTTATCTACCAACAAGAGAGGGGATGTCTAATTCTCTACTTAGAGAGAAGTTATTTAAACTGTTGTGAAGAGGATTCAAAACCATTCTAATAACTGAAGATTTTATATTCACTCTGTAGAGGTGTAAATAACCATGGAGGTCACTAATTTAGGGATTGGGCTTGGTATGTCCTTAGGGAAAGGCAAAAACAAACCCACTGCTGCAAGATACAGCACACTGCAGTGAAGAAGACAGAAGACATTGCACTGAAAAAGGGTAAAGAATTAACTGCAGTCAGATTTACCTTTTCACCTTTGGATCCCTTGAGTCCACGAACACCATCAGCCCCCTAAAGGAAGAATATAAAGAATTATCCACATGCATATATTCAAAGTGATGGGGGGATGAATCCAGTAACTAAAACTTACCTTTACACCACGAGGACCTGGATAGCCAATTGGACCCTGAGGACCTGGAGGGCCCTAAAATATATCAGAGTAAAGAACATTTGTTTGTACAGTACTTGGTTAGCAAGCAGCTCTCTTCTGAGTCTAATCCTTATTCTTTCACTATAATGCAGCAGTCTTGTGTGAGACAGCAAAATAACACTGGGCTGCCCACCACTAAGAAAAGTTAAGGCACCACAAAGCACTCTTCAATATCACTTTAAACTATTAATAGAATTATGAACTTGAATCTACTTGTATATTTGGGAAGCATCTATCCACTATATAAACAATGGTAACTGCAAAAAGTAACAAACAATCAGAAACAAACAAAAATATGCCAACTAGAAACCAGTGGTATTTTATTGGAGAAAATTTACATTAATTATGATGATGACACAAGTCAAAAGTAGAGATCAAAATAATGGGAAAAATAAAAATTATGGGTTAAAAAAAAAAAAGATCATAAGCCTGAAAGGTAAAAGGCTCATGGTGTCTTCATCAATACTGCTTGGTGCCTAACGAAACTGAGTTTTGTGAACAGTGGAAACAAGGAAGCCTGGAAAGGAACATATCTCTGTGTGAGGCTGAGCTGCTCTGCTGATTTGCCAATGTCTGAGACGGACAGATAAAAAAATCTTTCTCTAATGGAGACATTGATAATGTCTTTTTCCCTTTTCCAATGTATCTTTTCACAAAACCTTTAGACTATTAACATCTCTGAAAAACTGATTTTTCTATCAATTTTGGCTGAAATTGATCAGTAAATTCAAAAGACATAAGGAACAACTGACACGCTACTTTCAAAACATAAATGCTCTGTGTAAACTTTCTTTTCTTAAGAAATCAGGATAAAATGTACAAGCCTCTAACAGATAACACCATTTTGGACAAATGTAATATGCTGATGCCAGTGGTATTGTACTTTCTGAAACGTCCTAGTAATTAATTCATCCTGTTTCCGGAATACAATCTTTTAGCACTGCCCCTGAAAACAGTACTGAAACTGATGTCAGGTGCTGTAACAAGTGCTATTCTGGATAAATAAGGGTCAATACTGAGCAAACAGAACAATTTAAAGAGCCCCAGGTCCCTTCAGGGCTTCATAACAAAAAAAGAAAATTTCTTTACACTGACACTGAGTTGAAGGTGACCTAAAAAATGCAAGGTCTCTGCATGTATTTTTAAATTTTAAAAAAGCAGGTTCTGAAGAACTCTTGCGGGTCTCCATACAACAGAATTGAAAACTCAAAATATCTGCAAGTTATTTATATGAAATGTATGCAAACTTATTGACTGCCACTGTCAACTCCAAAGTGAGTTTTACTCTAAAAGAGTAATCTTTGTATTATTTATAATCTCTATAGTATTTCAAATACAATAAATATGTTTGCCTGCCCAGAGATGCTTTGAACGTGTCATGGGTTTTCTACTACCTTCTTAGGTAGTTCATAGAGTGACAAATGTCACGCAGTTGAAAAACTGCCAAAAGTTTTCTTGGCATCTATGCAAATAGATGGAAAAGTTTTACAACTCACCAATGCACCTTTATCTCCGGACTGACCCTCCTTGCCAGGATGACCCTGATTGAAGAGAAGTGTATTTGATTTGAAAAATAGTATTTTTTCAGTAGTGACATTTTATTATGAAAATAAAATTATTTAAACATTTGAATTTCACATCATTAATCACATTTCTTCTGTATCAGAACAGAACACAAAATTCTGAGGAATGATTTTACTTTTAATACCAATTTCATTTACGTAACAAAGGAAAAGCTGGAACATTCATGTCAATATTTTCAGGAATATTCAAATCATTTCTTCTTTTTAATTAATGTTTCAGCAATAAGAGGCTTTTAATGTAAGAGAATCTCAACTTTGATTTTGAAACGAGGGTGATTTACATTGCAGCATGAAGACGTTCCTAAAACCGTTTTTAAAATTACAGAATTTATCACAGGAGTCAGTAGAAGGCTGATCTAGTTTCAACATTCCATGTCTTTGTTTTAAACTGTGACTTGCTTTTAAAATAAAATAAACTTACATCTTAGGACTTTCTTCTATATCACTGACATTAACACTGCAGCACTCAAAACATTAGTCAATCCAGTGATTTTCTTTTTTTACAAAATTTGCTCTAAAATGCTGCAAAATTTTAAGGCCACTTAATGAAACTAAAGATTAATAGATAATTATGAGTGAATAGGCTGGGGGCTGGCAAGAAGCTGTGAGGGGACACAGCTGGGACAGCTGTCCCAAAATGACCAAAGAAATGTTCCATACCATATGATGTCATACTCAGTACCAAAAGTTCATGGAAAGGAGGAAAAAGGGCATTCATAATCAGTAACAGTTATGGTGTTAGTCTTATGTGTTCTGCAGCCCAACTTTCCAGCAAGCGGCTGACCATCTGCCTATGGATTGGAAGTAGTGAATGAATTCCTTATTTTTGTTACCTCAAAACATGAATTTTCTTGCTTTTGATCTTCTGATTCTCTTCCCTATCCTGCTGTGGGAGGAGTAAGCGAGTGACTTGGTGGGTGGGCTCAATCCACCATGGTAGAGATATGTATGAGCTGCAGATCTCTTACAGCATTTCCCCCGCCTTCAAGGTTTAACAAGATGCTTATGTTTGGAAATTAATATTGTTGCCAGCATAGAGAAAAGGATAAGGGAGAACATTCAAATGTTTAGACTATGATTCCACACATAGACCTTCAGCTGGACTATCATTGCATACTTAATATTCTGCATTGAAATGGTACTTCAGGAGCCAAAGGAGTAAGTTGTGAGAGCCCTGGGTACAGTTCTGTATTTGCAATATACTTGCAGTGACCTTGTAAAACCTTGCTGAAAGTCAGGTTTAAGAAAAGCAGACTTAAAAGAAAAATTGTAAGGGACAATTCCATGGGGAGGAGAGACAAGGTCTGAGAACACCATCTGATGGCTCTTGTTGGTATAAAAAGATTATGTTTTTGATGCAAGAACATTAGTGTATGTCCCTATGAACAATGATTCCATTTAACTTTAATGCCCAAGCAATACTCCTCAGGGCGTTACACTCTGTTCACAGGAGTGAATGCATGCTCAGGGCAAAGCTGAATTGCTTGGTGAAAACAAAGTGTGAATTCCTTGGTGAAAACAAAGTGTGGCTTAGGCGTGTGCCAGTTTAGACCATGGAAGAAGTATCTCAAACATGTAACATGCACATTAGGTCAGGAACTGCAAAAGATTTAATTTATTCTATGTTTCCCTGTAGAACAAGTGGTGAGCATTTTTACAGATGATTTGCTTTGCCACACTGACATTGTAGGACTACAGTGGAACATTATCTGTCCCTTTGTGCGCCAGTAGGTTCTTTACACATCCATGCAGATGTTGCAGATGCATTTCATCATCTGGGACCACATTTTAAAAGCCCACAGCCATTTTTAGCAGTTGGTTCGAAAATGTAATTCTCTTAGTTTTAACAGCTGAAATGATACAGGGGGTTTAGATGGATTTTATAATGCTGTATCACAGGTATCTAGAAATATTTATCATTTGGTAAAAGTATTCAAACATCCAAGAGGTTAAATATTTGGTTACTTACAGGAGGCCCATCAGAACCAGGAAGGCCAGGAAGGCCAGGCTTGCCTTGTGGTCCCTAAATGCAGTAACAGACACACATCTTAAGAACAATAGCAAACATGTCAAACACATATGACTCTACAAGCGAAGGATATAAAATGCAGTTATACCTAAATCCCTTGATACAGAATCAGGGATAAATGAAAAATATAACAAGACTAAAGCCAGAATAACACTATCATACAATATATAAGTGCAAGACCAGTTCTTACAACCTTTAGGCAAGAAAAATCACCCGTATTTTTCAATGAGATGCTTGCCTGAGAACAGGCTGTAATAATTACCCTATGAACATGCATACATGACACAAGATGGAGAAGAATTCTCCAGTGTATAAAATTAACTGTTATTTAGAATTTCAGGAATAAAAGGATTCACCAATGAAAGATATAAACAAGTTCAAGAGGCAGAGTACAGGTTACAGAACTCCAGTGCTCATAACTGGAAGGCATGGTACGCCTTTGTGAGAGCCTAGGAAGTACATATATTGTGGAATAATTATTTTGCTACAAAAATACTTCTTAGGCACACTGACAAGTAAAAAGTATGTATACTGTTTCCTAAAATTTCCTTCAATTTCTCCAAAAGAATATAGTAAACAGTGAAGAGGAGAAAAATTGAAGAAGAATGAATTGAGCAGGAATTCAGCAAAAAGGGGAGAAAAGTAAAATTAGCATAAAATTCAATAGTGAAATTTCAAAAATTAACACAAGACATGTTTTGAGCCACAAGAATATGTACAAACAGATCAGAAAAAAAATCCACCAAATGACTTTACAGTATGCACATTACACTGCAGAGTTACATCAAAACATAATCCTTGCAATAAAGAACAGAATCAGACTTGAGTAGGCAATACTTTGTTTTAAAAAAGAGATGAATAATTTTTGCAGCTTGCCATGAAATTAATTAACATAAAAGTACAGACTGTTTAATATAGCAGATGGGATTCTGAAGCTAATAACAGAAAATTAATCCAAAATAAAAGGAGGAAATTATAGCTTGTGCAAAAGCATATATGAGAGGAAAGCCAGGCCTCCACTGGTTATTCACTTGCTTAGGTCACTATTCTGTAAAAGATAACAAAGCCTTCAAAAAACCTCATAAACAAGGTTGTTGCACAGCACTGACTGCGAAGTAGCGAAACAAGGCTGTAACTTACTTTTTCACCAGGAGGCCCAATAGGACCTTGAGGACCAGGAAGCCCCTGTTAGAAAGAAACCAGTGTGAGAAACCAGGGAGAACAATATACATACATTCACCCCACTAAAGGTCCCTCATTAATCTGTTTAAACACACTGGCAAATATAAGTGGCTTTTTTTCCCCCCCTTACAAGTTAGATCAGGAGTTTTGAGTGAGCCTTTTGCACAAGCCACTATTCTGGCAGTAGGTCTGTAACAACATCCTATTCAGAACCCTCCTCCAGGTGTGGCCATTCCTGCTGCATTCCAGGAACACTGAATGAGTCATTTTTCTCCTGAATGAAAAATCCCTCTAAAAACTTGCTTGAAAACTCTGCTACCACTGCCCTCAGCACATTTGCAGCATTATTTATAAAATCTTTGAAGCTTTATCAGTTTTGCATATGAAAACCTAACCTTTTAGTAATTTCCATTTATTAAACATTTGCTGCACATTACATCATATTTCTTGGGAGTTATTTTACACTTACTTGTGGGCCTGGAATTCCTTGCTGACCAGGAGGTCCTGGTTCCCCTTGAGGACCCTACCATGCAAAAAAATAGTAGAGCATTAGGTTTGCATTTTTGCACTACAGATCTTCATTGTCAGGACTAAAACGAATACAAACTCATCTTTGTTCCTTCCTCTTTAAAGTCTACCACCAACCTTCTATCCAGTATGATATTTTTTCATGCTAATGAATATCATGACCTTTTCTTTAATACAGAATAACAGCCCACACATAGGACCTAAGCACTGGAGTCCATGGTGCTAAAGGAGCTTGAGAAAAAACATGGTTAGGCCTTTTGGCTGAAAACTGAGTCACAGAAGGCTTCTCTTTTCTATATAAAATCATAATGAAACTGAATATTTTGACAGAAAAGTTTAATTAAATGGAAAGGATGGCACAGTAGAAGGGATGAGAGAATATGGAAAGGATTCTTAGAATCTACTTCTGTTCTAATTCCCAGTTTACTACTCACCATGTTTCCTTTTGGGCCTGAAGGTCCATCGATCCCTGCAATGCCCTACAACAAACAATATTAACATGAGCAACCTTCAGCAGACTTCCGTTTTTTCCTTCTGGAAATTGCAAATAGAGAACAACTTGTACATACAGGTTGTCCAGGGGGACCAGGTGTTCCTCTAGGGCCCAGTAATCCTCGTGGACCCTGCAAGAGAAGAAACACTTATCAACATGTGCGTGATTTTTTCTGAACAGAGATGCCCATGAGCAGGACTGGGCATGGGATATAATAAAGAGTAGGAAGGATGAAGGGAAGGCAGCATGGGTGTTTAGGAACAAAGAAAGGAAAAAATTCAATTATAACAGATTCTCCTCAAGGACACCATATGTCTGAGCAGGATGCCAGTGGAAGGGCAAACTTTGATTTATCTGCTGTGTGGTCATTTCAGAGAAAGGTAGGAGATTGCTCTTTATATTTCCTGCTGCAGAACATTGGCACAGCATTTTCCACTAAAGTTTCAGCTGTGTCTTGGCCTGGAAGTCTAACCTGAACAATAGCATACATATTTATGTTCCTGTCTCTTGAAAACATGACGGTGTGTCATACTCTGTACTACTATTCTAAGTGTAAAATAGTGCTTTTATTTTTAGTAAAGATCTGAAAATAATTAAAAATTGTTAATAATTTTATTACAATGAATGCAAGGCATTCTGGAAACCAAAATTAGATTTGTTCCTCTTACCCCTAAAAATTTCCACAAAAGACCAATGGCTATTCTCCTAAATAAGGTGAACAAGATTTCAGTCTATAACATAATCTTTTGGCTTTATACTATGTAAATGAGTATTAATTTTCATCATTTGTGTTATCATTCATGTTGTGCTGCTAAAGTAGGTAGAACTGAGTCTCCAGTCTCCTCATGTATCATACAGTCACAAATCACGAACACACTGACTGTAACAACTTTGTTGTACTTTGTGAGTAGGCAGCAACATATCAGACATTTAGGGTAAAGTTCCCCTTTCTGAGGCTTGATTTCTTGCCTGCAATGCAGAACTCTGTTCTGCAGTGACAGCACCTGCAGAATTCCAACTGACAAGAATGGAAATTCTGTATGTGAAACAATGGAGCACAGTAGTGTGAAAAAGAGGAGAATCCAGGCCTTATTTTCTAATAAGCAGATGTTTAGAAAACCTTTCAAAAGTAACAAGGACTTGGTTATACTGTCACGTATCAAGGACTGCAGTGACTGATTTTACACAATAGGATAAGAAATAGCCTTTGTGATTCTGGAAATTGTATATACTTGGCTGGATATACCCCTCACAGTTCTAATCCTGTAAGTGGTGTTTCATCCCTAAAAAAGCTGTTCATTTGTTTGCTTTTCAGACAGAATCAGTATTCTCTATATACAGGCATATGCAATAATTTTTATACCTGGAATTCGGAACAGTTCAACAGAAAGGAAAAAATCTGAAAGCGACTTTTGTTTGTAACAGAAACAGAAGAATAAGAAAGAATTGCTTACAGCTTCACCTGGGAGACCTCTTGGTCCAACTTCCCCATCTTCTCCCTGTTTTTGTACAAAAAGAAAACAAGTTTTAGAAAAAAACTAAATATGTGTCATGACCATATTTCCACTACATGAGGATTCACTCTAGATTTCCCTGTGTGAATAGCAACTTACTCTTGACCCATCTTCACCAGGTAAGCCAGGAGGTCCCTGTGGGCCACGGTCTCCCTGTAGAATAACGAAAGTCATTAAAATAACATCTGCTGCTGGAAACAATAATGGATGGGAAAGGAAATGAAAACAAATGTGCTAGCTGAAGTATGATGTGTCAAAACATGTCTTGACACAGTGGCACCAATCTGTATGTTAGAGTACCCAGTAAAATCTTTCATTACATTAGTATAAAAAACAAATGAGCATTGTTGGAACAATGAATTATTTGTGTTTGTAAAATTTCACACTGTAACATTTTGTCATGCTACAAAAGGTAGTTACCCACATTTTCCTTTGTCTCATCAACACTTCCCCCTTCTCCCTACACAATATATTACTGCCAGTAAAATAAGGCTTGTGTACATGGGTCAGAAGTTAATAAACTAATAGCTGGGTCCTGGAATATACATTGCAAAGTTTACTGACCACTTTTCAGAATCACACACCCTGGCACCAGTCACTAAGAGCCTTGGGACTGATTTGGCTGAGGCTTTGGAAGGCAGCCAGACTTCCACACTTCCCCTCAGAGACTTGGGCTTTTCAAGTCTATATATGCAGAGCCTCAGTAGATTCTGGACCATACTAGTAGGATTTATTTTTCTTTCCCAATTCCTAAAGAGAACTAGTGTGCTACATAGCTCAAACACCACTGACTGACCTCCTTCTGGGCCACAGACTTTTAGACTGTGACTTCCTCCTGGTATTGGACAACAACCAAGTATTCATGCTGTTACCTTAATTCTAACAGTGTCTCTGAGAATCCTGAACAGTGCTGCGGATTCTGGTAGAGATATCTGGAGTCACTGTTTAGTGACTCTGTTCTTTACACTTCCAAACTTCCCCAGGGAATTTTAGGTAACTTCCTCATATACCCCAGAGCACATCTGCCGAATATTACAGATGGCAGGATTTTATTCTACTGTCTTTCTGTCTACCCCAGCATGGGAGAGAAAATTAAATCCAGGGGAAGGTTGACTTAGACTTTCAAATATTGAAACAGTTCGACCCCTTAAGGGCTACCTTTCTTTTTCTGCAGTCATGTGATACTCAGATTTACAATGGGAGCTGAAACTCAGTGCCCTGGTATTGCCATTCAGTAAGAAAAAACTTCCTATCATTATCAGCATTCACAGTTTTTCAATTCTCTATTTCCTCTCTTCAAATATTCTCTTAAAGCTTGAATTTCCTTTTCCTTGGGCCTTTTCTTCTAGTATATAGCATCTTGCTTCTATACTGAAGAAGAGTTATGCATCTAGTAAACCTAAATGAGAAAAGTTCAAAGTCAGAGATATTGAGGTTAAAAGAAATATTACACCATGTGATGTAATCTGCCCTGCACTGGAAATCCAAGAATCTCACCCAGTAACTCCTGTCTGACAACTTGTGTCTAACAGAGGCATAGCCTCAGAGAGACATGCAATTTGCAACTCATAGGTCCAATATGACTAATTCTAAAAGCAGTTCCAAAACTTTAAAGACATGGGTTTTCAACATCAATTCTTTTACAATTGAAATATAACTCCAACAGAGAAAGTATTTCTCTTGTCTTGCTGTGCAAGCCAGAGAGAACTCGATATTTGCATTATATGCTGTCAGTATACGTGACTCCAAGAGTCACAGCCATCTGACCTTGCTTGGAACTGAGCTGCTTTCACAAAGACCATAGTGCATACTTTTACAGAAGATCTCCACAGAAACATAAGAAAATGATTTTTATACAGTGGGATGAAAGAAAAGATGACAAGAAGTCATAATTTCCATTACTATTTTGCAAATTTCAACCAAAATTTATTCTTGTATTTTAGGACCGGAGGGGGGAGGTGGTTTTTTTTTTTTTTGTTTTTTGTTTTTTTTTAGGAAATATGAAACAAATTGAGTATTTGCAAAAAAAAAAAATGAAATATTTCTTTATGACTTGGAAGGTGCCACAGACAATTCCAGTATTCCAGATTGGAAATCAGACACACATTGCCTGACTCAGACCAAATTTCTGCTCAGCCCTGAGAGTGCAGCAGTGGGAAGTGCTTAATGCCGAGCCCCCTCTGCTGTTCACCTGCTGAGCACGCTGGGTTTCAATTATGTGATGTGCTGATTGCTTTACACTCTAAGACGGGGCGAGGAAAGAGGAATGAAAAAATTCTTTATGACACCACAAGTTCTTTCCCCATTGCAAACAGAACTCAAAAAAGTATCCTTAGATGCTATGAAAAAGAACTACATTATGGTTCTGTAGCCAAGACCATTGAGATTTTCTAGGAAGTGCAGAGGTGCTCACCCACTGAAGGATGACATTATAATTCCTTGATCATTGAGCTTTAGCACATAAGGAAAAGGTTTTGTTGACATTCCCATTCACTATTTCTCTTATAGTGCATTGCACTTAGCAGAACAACAGTAAAGGCGGGACATTCAGTAGGGTACGTTGTTGCTAGCATGTGCATTAGGGGTATAACTTAAAATGGAAATCCCTGACTGTGATTTTTTCTACACTATGCAGGGAAAGATGAAATCTCATCCCATAGATTTGTATGACACAAGGAGCAAGTACATCAGTTGTTTGAAATATTAGTGCAAGTTTTTCTAACTTATCTGACCTGACTCTGATCTTTCTTTAAGCTGCAGTTGCTGGAAAAAGCGACACTAAGCAATTGAGTTTGCAATTCAAATATTCATATTCATTTTTTTGAGCAAGCTTCTCAGCAGGTTAAAATTTGTCATGCTCCTGATATAGAAAGCTCATGCCAATTTCCTTTTCCTATTATTATTTCCTTTACAACAATAATTTGAAGTCCAACAGGAAAATTCCTTAACTAAGAAAATCTAGCTGAAGATGTGATGTGAATTCTCTAAATATATTTAAATCATTAACCATATATATATTAACCATATATATGAATTGTTGTCTATTGACTGATATTAATAAAAAGTTTCAAGATGAATACATTGCCTGACAGTAGAGATATCACTCTGTAGTGTAAAGAGCTGACATCCTGTTTTAACTTTCCCCTTAGTCCTTAGTGCTATTCTTAATGAATACTGCATTATTTCTGTGACAGTATCAATTTGGTGTTGTGTAAGTATACATATTTTTCTTCTTACCCTGTTACCTTTGTCACCAGGGAGGCCAGGAAGACCATCAAATCCCCTGTCACCCTAGGAAAGAAGAAACCACACCTTTAGAAAATTACTTAAATTCTGTATTACTTACTCTGAAAAAATTGCACCTTCTCTAAAAGTTCATTTCTGCCCTTGGTTATATGTACACATTTGTTATTGAATGAAACACATGGGGGTGAGCATATAAATCAAACTCACAATATTTGCCTCTATGCACTGTAGCAAGAGAAGATGCCACACAGACTTTTTCCCGGTGCTGTAGTTATGCTATTTACAAAAAGAAGTCCACATTGAAATTAAAATCTTGATTCTAGCTGCGCTTTGCAGTTGCAAAACAGACTTTAATATTACTGATACTCTAACTAGAAACTGACTCAGAGAGGGAAATCATGCCCCAAGAATCACGTTTTTTCAAGGTCAGACTACTAGTCATTACCATCAATTACCCTGTTTTAAATGGATGATTTATTCTCAGCTCCTGCATCTGACCCAGCTATCTGAAACTTTAGTATTTTCACATCAGAGAAGAATTTTGCATTGGCCTAGATGGAACTGTGGTACCCACATAAAATCTGTCTAGCCTGTTTCAAGACTGAAATAAAGCCTCAGGTGTCATTTCTATTTACCTTTGCACCAGGTTCTCCTGGCATTCCTCTGGCACCATCAGCTCCAGGACGTCCCTGCAAAAGCCCAAAGGGGCAAACATTTGAAAATGTAGTGGAATCAGTTAATATTTAAAACCATTTAAATAAAAACTATTTACCCAGAACAGAACTGATTTATATGCTACCTACCCTTTTGCCAGCTTTTCCACTTGGACCAGGAGCACCTTGAACACCACGAGGACCCTGAATTTAAAGAATGTAATTCTTAGAATCACATTAATGTCAGCAAAAAGCCAGTTAAAAAACCTCACCTCAAGAGCAAGATTTTTTTTACACAAAGCTACATTCTTTTTCCCCAGGAGATGGATTCTGGTTCCCAAATTCCCATTAGTTTTAAAAGAACATGGGCATCCAAACTAGCCTTAGCACTACAAATTTTAACGCTAGTTTTCATGAGATGGCACTATACATGGCATAATTCATCCCTTTAGCATAAAAGTTTCTTACAATCTTTCCATGGCTTTGGAGGTCACAAACCTGTAGTTTGAAAAACTTTCCTCCTCTCATGCCAAAATTATTTCAGTCACATTATAATTATTTGATGAAAACTAAAAGTGCTTATTTCAGTTCCCTAACTTGTACACAAAACATGAGTTGTGCTGGTAAACAGTTCACAAGCTGTCTTAGCTTTACACAACATAGTTTTAACTAGAGGGAGACCAAATTACCCCCGACTGAAAAACCTGGAAATTTTCTCGTCCTCCATCCAAATGCAGGTGAAAAAAGCAATGGTAAGGACTAGCCATTCAAAAATAATTTCAGTGCTCTTTAACATCACTGCATAGAAGTTTATATAATAATAAGCTGAAAAGCAAAGCATGCACTGATTCCTAATGACTTTTCTTGCTATGTCACATCTTTCTGGAAAATTGTTTTCTTGTCTAATTACCAGCTAAATTCAAACTCCCTCACTTTATGGCGTCTGATAGGATCAGAGCCCCAGGTCATACAGTTGCAGACTAACATATAATTATTGAACCGAGAAAAGAGCCTGAAGTGACAATATTAAAACAGATTTTCAAAGGATGACACTCTACATGTGATAATTGCTCTTTGTGACAAGATTGTTACAAAGATTGTGCAAAGATTGTTACTTTCATATTTCATATTGATTTCATATTGATCAAGTTATTGATTTTAATTAAGATTTTAATATTGATCAAGTGATTGAATTTCATTAAGATAGTATAATAAAATATGTTTTTCTTCAATTGCATGCAGAAAGCACATCCTTGATTGATTTCTTCTAATTGATATGAATATGTTTTTTTAAAGATAAATGCTCTCAAACGCAACAGGGAATATGAACGTACCTGGGGACCTGGTTCACCACTTTCACCCTTAGCACCTGCTGCTCCAGGTCCACCCTTGATGAAAAAGGCAACATATACTGTTTAAATATACAAAAGCCTCTTTAAATTAGTAAGTTGCTTTCTGTTTCTATACATGAATTAGAGGGAGCAATAATAAATAATCCTCTATTCATCTGAAAGTATGAATTTACCCTTTGAATCTACAGATATACCATGATACATCACTGTCTAGCCACTGGGCCTAAGAGGGCAAAAATAGTTCTTACAATTGGGAGGAAAATCCCATTGATTTGAATGTGATCAAATGTGACTCTTTGTTCTATATTAATATTTGAGAGCTAAACATGAGCACATTAAGAACAAAAGTAATGAAAAGAGAATTGCATTCATCACAGGGAAAGCAAAAGCTAGACTGGGGCTTTGACACTGCTATATTTAAGATTTTTAGTAACTGATACATTTGTAAATGCATCTTATTGGCTACTAAAATAATTTCCAAAAACACAATTCATATTAAGAGTAAAAGCTCCAACTTTTTCATTCATAAAAGAAGCTGGGCAGGCAAACAATTTACAGACCAAGAAATCTGCATTTAGAACTGTAGGCAAAAAATGTTGCCAGATCAAAGAGTTGGATTTCTAGAGCCTCCTGGTGGTTTAGAAGCAAAACAACTATTAATATGATTCATTTGTTGATCTTTGCATACAGACATTCATGAAGGCTTTTAAAACATGCAAGCATGAGTATGAGGCCAGGTTATACCACTGTCGGTGTTATAAGTCATTACAAATCCCTCCTTGCTTACAGCAGTTCTATAGTTATTTTGTCTATATAGAATGTTACCCTGCTGGTCACTTGATTTAAATACACTGCTGGAAACAGTGTACGAGTTTGTTAAATAGATGAAATATGTTTGACTATTTGTAAGTATTGCATTGCTTATCATGATTAATCAGGAGTCTGTGAGATAGATTCTCTACTTGGTAGCAACTGTTTACTTTGGAAGAATTACTCTAGAGAAGTACCGCTCTTAGATAGATCTGCTTAAAAATACAAGTGTATAGACTTTGTACAAATATCAAGCTTTTTTTAACATCCCCAGGGCCATTACCAATCATTTGGTATTAGCAAGTGAGTAAAATTCAAGACTGAAAGTATAATTCTTTTAGAAATTTGCATGACTTAATTTCTTGTAGGAATGCCTCTTAAAAACTTTCCAAACTCTGCTCAAATATTGAGAAAAGGTGATTCTGCACACTCTTGCTTTATTATCTCTTTCTGTAGAGTTTCGTACTTACCACAAGAAATTGTACTAACATCATTATAGAGATGACTGACTGTAGAGGTATATGTAATTATTTATGTAAAACTATTCCCTAGTTTTCAAAGTCTACCAATGTGCTCTATCCAAACACTAAAAAATCTGTGATAAAAACTGATTTAGCATTCAGGTTGCACGGCAGACCTTGAATAAGAATACAAACTCTGGTTTTAATTATATAATATTAATTTCAAATGAAATAAATACAAATACAGAGGCATAGGCAAGATCATAATGGGATCCATGGACTGCATTACTGTGTTCTTAAACCTGTGCCCCTTTTTTGTTTACATACCACAGGACCTGGTCTTCCAGTGAGTCCCATAGGACCAGGTGGACCTCTCATAGCAATCTGAGAAAACAAACAAACAGAACAACAGTTATCACAAAAAAAGCTCGGAGCCAGCATACACATTCTATATTAATACAATTTCACAATGTATTAGCAGGGAGCCCCCATCTTTGACTTCACATCCTGAATGCTATGAAACAGATTGGTTTTGGAGCTGTACTCTTGCAGCAGTTTTGTTTGCAGGCTCCTTGCGCTCACCCTAGCTTGCTGAAGAATAGCTTGTGCTTGAGCTTCCTGAGCTGAGATTGTAGGGCCTTTCTCACCATCTCCACCGAAGCGGAACTGCAAATACAAACACAAGAAAAGGATTCAGGATTTATCAAATCAAAATCACACTTGTTTTTTTGCTGCAACTGTGCAAACCACTTCAAAGACAAAAGCTCACAGTCTAGTTCATTCCACTAACTTCAGAAGATGGCTGCATTGAGGCCACTGGATCCAAGATAAATATAAAGTCATTGATTATAATTTAGAATTGAAGTCTAAATCTAATCTCTTAAGAGCAAATATTTTCTTCATGTCATAGGATTTTGGTTTTCACTTTGTTTCATGTTTGCTTGCTTTTTTGTTTCAGAAAGAGGCTAAACCAGACCCTGAATGTCCTGCAAAACTTCGATTAAAATAGCTATCAAAATAAACTGGTTCTCTGTACACTGGTAGCTACTCACAGAAAAAAATGCAATTTAATTTAGGGCAGACAAATTTGAAAAATTTTCTTATCTAAAATAAAAGTTTTGTGTTATTTTTTACAATTTCAAAATGAATTGCAGAATAAAATTTAAGGACTCATTCCTGTTGTTCTGCACTGTTATTGCTCATGGAACTGCTAGCAGAAGCTTTGCAATGTTGCAGAAATGCTAAGCTGCAACAAGAAGCACAGCTTTCCAAAGGTATGACATTGGCACACTAGATATTAGGGCCAGGAATCTTTCACTGCACACAACAGTTTATCCAGCTTGCCTATCCCCAGAGTTGACATGAATCTTTTGCATACATACATACACTTAGGAATAATGAATTCCATGCACATAGTACTTTTTATACCACAAAGCTGCAAGATACTTTAACAGCTTTGGGCTTGTTCCTCCACATGCTAAAACAGATGGTGTTTTGCTTTGACTCCAGTGGGAGCAGAGCTGGCCATGTGCATATATTTCTATTCAAAGGATGCACTGACTCTTCAAAGAGGACACTGAAGTCCAATTTTAAGCATGGAATGCTTAAAATTCTCCATGTCAATGAGACTTGAAAGCACACACGCCTGTTGGGAGTAAAGGCCCTCTGTACAACAGCAAATTCGTTATTTAGGACATATAGTAGCAAAAAATAGTTACTATTGAAAATATAAGGAGATTTTCAGTGTCTGTAATTCATTCATTCAGGTTCCAATCTGTTAGCTATGCAGGAGCTAAAGCATGTTTTGTCTGAGGAAAAAAAAAAGGCAGCACATGAACTTCAAATGCATAGACCATACAAGAAACTGTGAATCAACTCTCATTCCACAGAGAAAATTAGATGAAAAAGAAACTACCTATTATACATTTCCTGAAAGACACTTCTGCTTTTTGTAGGCTGGTTACCCTGTAATCACAACTTACCGGCAACATTAACATGGTACCCGGGGGACCTGCTAAACCATCAGCACCAGGAAGACCAGGGCGACCAGGTGGACCCTAAGAGAACAGAGAGATGAGAGAAAAAAGGATGAGAACAAAAAGATTGTTATGCAAGATAAACCTTTTGAGTCACATACACACATTTACACTCATAGAATAGCCTGGGTTGGAAAAGACCTTGGAGATGTAGTTTCAACCTGCCTGCCATGGTCAAGGACACCATCCACTAGACCAGGTTGCTTAAAGGCACATCCAGCCTGGCCCTGAACACTTCAGGGATGGTGCATTATCATCTTATTCAGTGAAGTGGTAGCATCTTCTCAACATCTTGTATGCATAAATACAGCATGAACATGCTAGACTTGTGAGAAAACTATCTTTCATAAAACACAGGAAAGTTTTTTAGTAGAATATTTTCTTCAAAAAATAGACTGTTTAAAAATTGTGTTGGTTGTGGCAGCAAGGAAAGGCTTGTGAGAATGTGTAACATTAAAATAATAGCTTATATTTAAATTATTTTCATTACTGGATAGGGTTCAAATTATTTATTTAATATGGCAAATAAATTCTTCCAAGATCATCTAAATATTATTCATCACTTCCAACACTCCCATGTGTACTTTTATTCTGCAGAGCCTGTTTTTCCTCTGTATTTGTACATATTGTAGATGAGGCTATACTGTTTCTTTAAAATTCATTCAAATCCATATGAAATGTTTGTATCTATTACTTTATTATATTTTAAAACACATCAAATCAGAGAAATGTAAACAAATAGGAATTTAACTTTCTTCCTGTATTTACAGTACGTATTTCTAAACCTAAGGAAATTTTTGTTGATTTGCTTAGCTGAATGAATCAGCCTCAGTTCCACTGGAGTTTCTTAACCTATGTGTATCTATTTCAGATCAGGAGCTAACTCACTCTTGTAGCAATTAGTGTGAGATATTCCATGAATACAGGGGATAATCTGTTTGTTGACTTACCCTTTCACCAGGGTCACCTGGAGGACCAACAGGACCTTGTAGACCTGGGGGACCTGTAAGACCCTGTAGAAAATGAATGACACAATTATGCTGAGTGCTTGCAGCACTTTTGAGCAGTTTTTTCTTTGGAAAGCTATGATGAACATATATTTGGATAAAATAATTTACAAGTGACATACTTCTTTTTCTTACAAAGCTTTATAGTCAACATTCAAAACTTAGATTTTCATGTGCACTCAGCTTGTAGCATGCTGTCAGCACAAATGCTAGAGATGACCCTTTTTTCCTCCCTTCTAAAAGTGCTAGGTCTGATATATTCCATTTGGGAACCATAATAAGATCAATGTTGTTTTAACTCATGGATACAAAAGCACAGTGGATAAATCAAATGCAATAAAAGAAATTGTGACTAATATACTTACAGCAGGTCCTCTTGGTCCCGGTGGTCCTTCAATGAGCATACCCTAGGGGTGGTTGAAACACAATGTTAACTTTATTACATCTTGCAGAAAAATATTAACTACTAAAGTTAACATTTCTTAGTGTTGTGATAAACTTTTCCAGAAATCTTTTCTCTAAAGTGACTAGAATTATAATCTGAATTGTTGTGTGGCTTTAAAAGTGAGAAAGACTTTTAGGCTGGATGGATCTTCTAGTAGTTGATCCAAAATAATGTTTTTTAATGCTGTTGAAGAATTTGATGTAAATAACTGGCTATTTCTATGTTGTGGGTCTTACAGCATCTCCTAGGGTTTTGGGGTTTTTTTCAGATTAGATGCTAATCCAAATTCCAGGTCATGGTAAAACCTACAAGTATATCATCCTCACTTGTACCAACTGGCCTTCAATAGGAAGGAGGACTGGACAAACTAGCTTGAAGCTTGTTGTAGTGAACTCCAACAATGTTGTGCATTGTCAGTGGAAACCTCTTCAGTATCACAGATCTCAACTATATGTACATTGCAATGGTTTGAAAAAGTCATGCATTTTATGAGCTAACACTTTGAGCTTCTTCACAGATCATGACTGAAATGTCACAATCTTGATTTCAAACCTGTTCATTATAGTACTCTTTTAAATTTGATGATCAGTAACTTTACCAAATCCTAATCCTGATACAGAAGTACAGAGGTAAGAAGGAGATTTTGGATCAGAGAATCCAGACCTTCGGTATTTAGGGAACAATAACACAACACAGTATTTTTTCAGACTTCCAACTTAAGCTGATTTTTTCCCTTGGTATTTCTGTACTTAATTATCCATGACATAAAAAACCAAATTACACTTTAATTTCTCTTTGAGTCAAATACAAATCTGAAAGCAGTCCTTGGAAATTCTAGAACAGTAAACCACACTAGCATTCAGTTTCTGCTAGATATTATAAATTTATTTTTTTTTATAATTTGTAGGGTTGAATTCACTTAAATTTTAGTTTCTAACCATCAAACATAATGCTACAGTAAAACTCAGTCCTAATGCAAAAGCCACTTAGTTACTAAACTACTGTTTAAAGATGTGTAAATTACTGATACATTACTGTGCTTATGACCAAGTTGTATTCTCCACAGAAAGAATTTAATTAAACTCTTAGCAATATGATTGCACCGGCACAGGTCAAACATACAAAAATTTATTTAACCTCCCAGAGGGACTTCCTTGCGCTTGCTGAAACCTGTAGTTACAGTGTTACCTGTGCCTATGCTGAAAGTTATCTTGGTAAGCTGAAAGTTATGTTGGTGGATCTGTCCAAGCTGTAGTTACTAGAGGCCCTAAAGGTAGATCGATGCTCTGTTTTCCTTGGCACAAGAAGATTCTCCTTGTTTAAAGAACATGTGGTTAGTCCTTTGTGGGACCAAAGGAGTAGGATGGAACAGGTCACTGTAGTCACTTTATACTATCCACATTACAGGTGACTGTTTCAGGGGTCATGGATAAAGTTACTGTCATCCTATCAAGAACAACATAGTTTGATAATGATGCATCCACAGTGTACATATATATGTATATATGTTATATAGTATTACAGAAAAACTCACCCACATCTCTACTTACAGGTTCAATCACAGCTGGTTCTCCCTTTTGGCCTTTTTCTCCATAAGCCCCATGTCCTGTCACCTGGCCAGTAAAAACAACCACAAAAATGAAAATAAGTAGACAGTCTAAGGACATGGTACAATAAAAAACTGCAGCAACCTTTAACAGAAAGCTAAAGCTGGAATTGGTCCGTACTATAAAACACACATCCCAGGCACAAACCATATAAATAAAAAATACATGAGAAATGAAAAATGCAAAAACTGTATGCATACTTTTCACATTACTCAATATTGTCAATTTGTACTTTTCAAATGAGATGCAATAGCATGCATCCCATGCTTTGCATTAGGACTTTGGACTTAGAATCTAAAACTTCTGCATGCAAGTAACAACATGTTTCTTTTCTTATTTGATTGGAAATATTCTTGGCTATAAACAATGATACTTCATGGCTTTCTGATTTAAGCAAGCCCTGGGTCTAATATGGACAGTACCCTTCAAGTTCCTAATTTCATTCACTGGATATCCACAACATGTAAAGTATTCTGAGCAAGGTCTGTCATTGCATGGCATAAATGGGAAAGGAGTTAAATCACACTGTGAACATTAAATAATATTTCACAGATAGCCAGTTATACCTCCTAAATACATGAATTAGCATCAACTGCCAAATTCTTTTAGGATCAGCTCTATAGGAAGTTTTGGGTTCAGGATTAAGATAACAGAAGTGCCTAAAACAATATGTCAATAACACACCTTAATGGAAGAAACAGATAGATCCAAGTTTCAAACAAAGAAAAAGAAAATGATCATTTTTCCAAACCATGATAAAAAGTAATTTTATTCAGAAGTATCTCTCTTGATTGCTGACGTGTCTACTAGAAATTAAAGTTCTAGTTCTGACCAGCTGAAAATCTGAAATGCCCTTTTTTTATTTCAGTACACTGATTTAACATTTACTCTAAAATAACTGGGGATTTGAAAATGTTAAGGATAATGTTCCAGTATTTCAATATGAAATATTCTGGAATGGAGAAAGGGAGGCACAGATTAATGGCCTGTGCATTGATTTATGAAAGCACAGAACTCACTAGTAATGATGTTCATAAACCCATCGATAGTTCATAAAAATCAAGTAGCAAGAAGTATAGACAGTTATGTTTTATTAAATTAATATGAATTAGTTGTAAAGAATGATATCAAGGTCTCTATCTTTGGAAATACCACTCCTTTTTGAAAGTTTCCAGATATTGAGTACTTTCTATCTTGCCTTTTTTCTCAAAGGTAGAACTTCAGTTCTTCTAAATACATCCACATGTCAAAGGAAAAATGATATGATATCTCTGCTTCAGCAGATGAGAACTGTAATAAAGCTGGCACAGGCCAGAGCCCGTGTTTTAATTCAAGATTCCTGACTCCTTCAGCTTTGTATCAAGGCATTTTAAGTTGAAATTTACACCAGGGGATAGAGTCTACACAGTCATTTGTTTAATGCAGGCACAAATGGTGCCTTATGGGCTCTTTGCTTTGCAGATAATCTGACCTTTTCTGTGTCATTCTGCCACAGTGTCCCCATCTGGGCAAGAAGGAAAAGAGTACACTTGTATCACATTGCACAGATAAGGATCATTAAAAAATACAATGACCCCAACAGGGTTTAGAAAGGAGCAGTAAAAGAAGTTTCAGGGTTTCAAGGTTGGCAGAAGAAAGCAACCTCACAGCATTTGCTGTTATTTCTTGGATCCTTTGTAAACTGTAGTTTGACTTTGTGAGGAGAAAATAAAGATAAGACTGAGCAAATACTGCAAACAAAAATTGCTTTTTCTACTATATTCAGGGTCTTCCTAATTAAAAAATCCAAATGTGCTTTTTTTTTTTTCCTTCCAGTCTTAGCCATATTAGTTTTCTTTGCAGCTTCCACAGCCTGGTAAACTGGTAAACAAGGATCTTGGCACAACTTAAGGAAACTTTAAAACCTTGCTTTTTAGCCTGTGATTAAGTCAGAGGGAAAGAGAGCTATAAAACTCAGAAAAAAGAGCATGATTCACAGGATCCACCATGTCATCCTATCTTTCTTTATATATACTGAGCTGTTAAATCACTTCTACAGGATCATAAACCTGTCACTATTTACTAAGCTTATTTTCATGAAAGGGTTCAGACTTTCACCTTCTCACTCATGAATTTTCTTCCTGGAAAGTAGCAAAAACCATAGGATTCTAGACACTTATATGCATTTCAACTTCGAGGTCATCATAAAAAATATTAATTACAATACTTGCACCTGCATTAGAACATACATTCCTTCCAGCTTTAGCTCTAGTTTAGAAAGATTTTAAAAACTGTTCATTTTATCATTTGTTTTTTGAATTCCACCTCTTCTTTCCTTTCCCTCCCATCTTCAGCCCTCCCTTGTTCCCTTTAACAAACAAGACAAAAATCTGACACACAATAAAAATAAGTTCAAGAGTACTAAAACAAGAGGATGACCTTGATCCAAAGCCTGTTTAAAGTGAGAATGTGATAGTTACAGGGAGCTCTGAATCAGGACCTGTGCAGTTCTGAGACTCTATAATTATAAAGTAATTGCTAAATTAAATTAATCTGCATTATGCCTCCAATCAACTTACGCTTGTTTCTGTGATATCGGTCTCTGCAGGAACACCTGGACCAAACTCCTCATTAGTGGAATCAGTTGGTTTCTCTTCATATTCTTTATATTCATAAAAATCATATTCGCCTAAATCTCCATCTACCAGCAGATCAGATTCACTGAGGTCTACTCCTCTGCTTCCATATTCAGTTGCCTCAGTTTTTTTATCATAATCGTCTCCAGTTATGTATTCTTCAGCAAATACTTCTTCAACAGGATTTTGCTATTCGTATCAGTAGCAAAGATTTGGGAATAGGAGGAATACGTGGGTTATTGTTAGTAAAGCAATGTAAGCATACGCTGATCCACCATGATGACTTGTCAAAAGAAGAAAGAACAGTAGAACTACAGCATATTGTCTTTTAATTAGAGTCTGAAGGAATGGAAGTTCAGTCTTTCAGAGTAATTAAAAGATCTTTGTATAAGTAGTACAAAGAAGCAATGTTTTCATACGCTTTGGGTTTTTACTTCCAAAACCACTGAATTCAATACATCCAGTACTATGTGTACTGCTTGCTTAATGTTACTTTAGTGCCAAATATAGCTAAATTTCCCGGCTTGGTTTCACACTTATAAGCATTCATGAATGAAGATATGCAATGAGCAGTGAATAAATTCAGATCTTTTTAGAATAGCAATGTGGAAGAAGTGCAAGCATCACTTTAGTTAAGCCCAGCCTTTTTCATTACTTTTTGTCTATAAATACCAATGCTGAGCTAAACCACTTTTCTCCTGTTAATGATTTTACAGTTTATTTATCAATAAAAGTCATGGTTCATGTGTGCCATGGTGATTTACTTTTTTATTGTTTGAGTCAAGTTCCCCCTGTAAAATTCAGATTAATTTTTACATTTCTGAAAACTAAGTTTTCATCTTAGACTATGTAAACTGTCAAACCAAGCAACCAACTTAAGAGCACTAAAGCAGCTTAAAAGAATGCTATATTTGAGATGTACAAAACCATTTGTGACATAAAAGAGGACTGCTTTATTCTCTTGAAAGGATACTTTTTAAAGAAATCAAAGTTCAGATATTGTTAATATGAAACGGATGTTCTAAATGATCAGACAATTTGAACTGGCATGGCCTTAAAATATTAAGAAGATAATTAACATCCAGAGTAACTAAAAAAAAAAAAATCTTGATTTAATCATGATATTGAAACATATTGCAATTAAAATGGGCCAGATTCTTATTTAACAATTGCCTAATTCCATCACCTATAGGATTATGACTTTTGCCTTACAGCTAGAGTAAACACAGATCTGAACCAAATCTAAGCCAAATTTTACCTTTAAGCAGAACTGTTCTCACCAAGGAAAGTATTTAGCACTTTGAAACTACCTCATTACAACTCTACTGTTGTACAATTGGCTTAAAATACCCACAAGACTGAATTATCTAGCTTTACCTCAGCTGAATAACTTGTGAGAAGCAGACATGAGATTTAACACAAGAATGTTTTACAGTAGAGTGAGTAAAACATACCTTAATTCACCTTCACCTTCAAAGATACATAGGATGAAAACTATAAAAAAAATGGGAACTCTTTTTCTCTTTTCAACTATTTGGGGAAAGGAGAGGAGGGGGAGTTTTGTACATCTTTTAAGCAATATATCTTAATTTTTAATGGCAAAGGTAAAAGAAAAATGAAAACATTTCTTACAATCAGCCATCATTTTTCTAACACTAGCATTAATTAATATGCAGACATATTAATCAACACTGGCTTAGGTGTAGCAAAATAATGTTTAGGCTTGTCATTGTGGCTTTATAAAAACATGTTTTCTAAGATAACTTAAAATAATAATTTTATCTTTTCGACAGTTCAAAATATAGTGTTTCTGATGACTAGAACAAAAAAGCAAGTAATCTGGTTTTCTTAGCTGAAGAACTGTGAAAAGGAAATTATGGTTTCTGACTCAACTTCCATATGTAGCTATTGTTGCAGCACTTCTTTGTCTCGTGTTAGGTTTGTTTTATGCTGAATCTTAAGAATTAGAGGAAAAATTAGAGACTCCACTTCCTATTACATCAGGAGAACTATGTCTAGTATCCAATCTAGTTTATGCTAGACACAGCTCCATTCACATCCACACTGAATGCAACAACCCTACATTCCCACAGCAGATAACACTGAGTGATTTTCACAATCATGAATGCTGCAGCCTGAAGATGCGGCAGACCTCTACGGAATTAATGGGAGCTCTGCCCAAGGAAATAGTAGTTTCTGATATTGGCTGGGAAAGCATAAAAATCACATTAAATACTGTTAGAGTATGTATCTTTTACATAGACATTCATCTTTTTAAAACATGTTTCTACTTTTTGAATCACCAACACCTGGTGGGACAAAAGTTCTTATTATGAAGATGGGAGTCCTTATTACCTCATTTGCTTCCGTAGTTCTGGAGGGAGCTTCTGTCTGAGGCCCATAGTCATTTTCAGCTATGCTATACTCTTGAAATCCATCAATAACATTTGCCTAGCATTAAAGAAAAGAGTAAATTATTAAAAAAAATCCTGTATGAAAAGCTCAAGAAGTATCACTTTTATTCAGGTTATGGTATTAGCCAGATGTATTCATCTAGTGGGGTTAGGTAATTTTTTTCTTATTATCAGAGATCTTCCAGTCTTGTTCTGGGAAAGATCTTGATTATTTCTTGGCTACCTTTACCCCTAGTTTGCCTTTTGCTGCTGCTTGATAACTTTTCTTCTTCTTGGATGCATATTTTTCAGATTTTTTTGTTGTGGCCTTTTGAAGTTTGTCCTTTGAGCTAGTGGCCACTGTCCTCTTCTTCTTTTTGACCATGGCTTTCTTTTTCTGCAAACGTTATGAAAGATGGAATGGAAAAACATAAATAAAATGAAAAGAAAATTGAGAAAGCATGAATGAAAGAAGGGTGACCAAATGTGAGATGAATGCTGTCAGCCGTGAGACCTTCCATCTCTAACTGAAAGCAAGTGCAAGAGTAAAGCAGTAAGTGAAAGAAAATCATTATGTTTACATACAGAAGACACAAATTGACAAACCATGTGGTAGGGGACAGCCGGACACCACACAACAAACAGATCGGATTCTGTTACCTCTGTTTGTGCTACTGTCTCTTCAAACAGTGGGAGTCCCTCTGTTACAGAATCAGTTTCTTTATAATCTGCTTCCCCATACTCATAGTCATATTCGATAAAATCTTCTGGTGTGTACTACATTGTAAATGGAAAAATATCAGGCATTCCCATGTTAGTGGTAGCATACTAGATTAGCAATACTGGAAAGCATCTTAACCTTTACTTAGGAGTAAAGTTTAACAAAATTAAGTTAGTATGAACAATTCAATATAATTACTCATTTTGGAGAAAAATACAATTCCTTATTTCTTTCAAAGCACAATAAAAAAAATAAGTACTAGTAAGGAAAAAAACTACTCTTTTATTGGATTGCAAAGAAGAATCAACTATAATTGTGATTACTGGTAGCAGTAAGATCTTTGTGAAATCATATATTTATTTAATCTTTAAATTTCAAATAATGCCTCTTTCTACCTATACTCTTTTACCTGTATTTTTTTCAGGTGACGAGAAGAGCAGAGATGCCAATATCTGACATGAACAGGGTAAATAATTTCAGATACAGGAAAGAGGCCACAACTCACAAATAAACATAGCTATCTTCCCCTTGTTTGCCGTAGAGTTCTGTAAACCAAGGTGGCTCCATGGTGCACATTTCCTGAGCAAATGCCTCATTGGTATAATCTCATTTCAGATTCAGCTTCTGTAGACTGCTCCATAGCTCTGTATCTATAATAACTAGTATCAAATGAAGATTTGGAACACAAAACTTTTACAAGAGAAAATAGCTTTAGAATTGGCTTGTGCGTGTTGTGAACATAATCTAGAAAGCCAGGAACTCCTGAGCTGTACTCGTTTCTGTCCCATGAAGAAACTGGTCTCAATATTATGTGCACCAAGCACTACTCATCTCAGCTGAGAAGAAAGGGCTGCTTTATACAATCTTACCCCTCCTGTCATGCTTGAAGCTACAGGAACTGGTTAGTCTGGCAAATTAAAGCAGACTCCTGGTTGCTACCCGTTCTCTTTACATGCCCAGGGAGTCAAAATAAGGTGGAATTGTGGCCAGAATCTGTATAAGTGTTTGTTTTCCTTTGTTCAGGAGAAATATTCTAATGTGCCTCATGTGGACTAGCCACTTCTGAAATGTCCTCTCTCCTGTTACAAGTCAGCATCACTGTCTGTAAAATGAAGAAAATATCTGTTTGTTTCATTAGATTGATGAGAGGATTAATACATTACACTTCCAAATGGTCTAAGGATTCACAGAAGCCATCATCATAGAGATTGACATTTTAGAAGAAATTACAAATGAGATTAAACAGATCTCTGTATTCCAAAACATATTCTACCATGCGACCAAAACACTGGTTTAACTGTTTCCTCTGGCAATGCTTTTTGAAAAAGTTCTTTTACTTATGATTTTAGTGCACGAAGTTGATTTCTTCAACAATTGTAAGAGCAACACTGAAAAAAATCACTTTATATGGGTTTCTGTTATTCACTCCTATGGCTCCTCAGTCTTACTATGATCAACAACTTTTCTTAAAAAGGAGGTACAGATTTTTTTTTTTTTCAGAAGTCAGATGCTTTTTGCTTGATTGTCCTTTTGATTATTTCTATCCATGCACATATAAATTGGACAGTTATGAGATTTGATAAACACATAGAAAAGATGTAACATATTTTGGTATTTGTTCAAAACTATATTGCACATTAATAAGAGCACTTCAAACTATATTTGAAAAACAAAACATAATTTTAGATGGAGAATACCCCCTTTGTGAAGTGTATGGACACTTGATATTTGCCTCACGCTTTGTTTCATCAATGGTATCTTTAGCATTACCAAAATAAGTTGATACTATTTATACTTTTCAAGACCAGCAGCACTTTAGACTCAAACATGGTAAGAAATATATGATTAATCTGTCCCTGTTCAGCAAATTAATAATAACCTCAAATTAAGTTCTAACCCCAGTGAACTCAAAGAAACATGTTTGACTTGTAAATGGTGTTGTTCAAGGGCCTCGCCTGCAGCGATGATACATTTTTACAGTTCTGTCAATGTATTTTTATATGTTTTCTGGCTAAAGCACTTCTGGAAATGCAACGCAATACAGCTTGTTTCTAATGAACTATGGCACTGCCATCCAAAACACAAAACACAGTGACAAGTTTCTAGAAGACTACAGGCAGCCACACAAAGGCATTAAAGAAAGAACCACATAGATAAAACCAGACTTTTTGAAATAGTTAAAGAATACCATTGAAATCGCAGTATTTCTTTGGGAATTATAAAAATCTATGCAAAGTCATAAAATCTGATTAATTTATCTTCTCTCAAGAAGTCCATGCAAATTAGCCTTATCTACAAGAAAGAAAAAGGTATTCAGTGGAATACACCTCTATAAATTCAGTCATTCCACCCTAACAGTGATAACCCATTAGATACTTTTAGATGCTTCCTCAGCCAAACAACATGAATCAAACACTCCACTATGTAATTTTTATTGGTACGAAAACAATAGACACTACCTATGTTAAATAATGTCCAATATCTTAAGGGGTAAGTGGAGGAACATTTTGGACAGAATTACTGTGTCACTAGCTGGATTTAAGTATGGTGTTAGGAGCTTGTTTTAATAACTTACAGACACATAGATTCCTTTTTAGTATGCACTGCAGACCTATTCAGAGACTGAAAGCATTCATTCCAGCAGTCACCTTGACCAATCAACAATTAAAATATAGCTCTGTGTCGCTCAATATTATAACTGTTCAGCAAATCTCAGTAGTAGGGCTTCTCTCACGGTAAGCTGAATGGCTATGCTGAATTGTGCCAACTATGCAAATAATAAAATTGCAACTGTTTGGTAGCAAATAGTTCTTCAGAGGCCACAAAATAAGCAGAAACATTGACTGAGGAAGAAAAAAAAAAAAAGAAGAAAAAAGGAAAAACGCCTGTGCCAAGTATGTTAGTACTAAAAAAGAAAGTGGTGAATAAATTGATGTTTATGCTAAGAGGCTTAGTTTGAAATGTCTGACATCTATGAATGACAATTAGAAAACATAAAAAAGCACAAATACGTAGACAGATCTATTGCATCATGCATAATCACACAGAAAATACTTTTGGGTATTTGCTTCACTCATTTCTGTTAAAGAAAGTTAAACTTTCCTGACATGCAAAATGTGATCACACTGGTTGCACTGATACTCAGGCACACAGACAGAACAAACATGAAAGGATGAGAAGTGGGGAATGACAGCTTCCATGCTGGAATCAGATTACAGCAGGTGAAGATCCTCCATTTTATGAGCACAGTGTCTGAGGAGTATTATGGAAATTCTTGAATTTACAAGCTAGGACATGCGGCCACCTTGCTGAAACCATATTCAAGTAGTTTCAAAATTGCAGTACTTTGTAGTCCTGCTGATACAAGGAAGACAAGTGAAAATATGTAGGAGTCCTAAACTTACTAAAAGGTAAACCTTATTCTCAGCAATCCTTTCCTTCCAGACATTTCCTTCTGAAAGATGAGCAACCCTTGTCTTCCACATCAGCAAATAAGCAGAGAGTTTGTTTTGTACTGTACTGAACTGGTCCCATTGCAAATAGTGAAATATAGATCCAAAATCTTCCAGGTGTATTTCCTGAGGCAAAATCTGTCCAGATGGAGGAATGCATCTTGACATCCCTAAGTGGTGTAAAGATGTACTTTACAAACACAATTTAGTCACAGCATACTTTTATCAACTCATCCTGATGAAGGCTATTCCCTGTTTTTAAGATGAAACAATAGAACTATTGAAGGACTGATCAATTAAAGAAGGACTAAATTTACAAACACCAGGGACAAGTTTAATGACTTTAGTAACCTGCTGTGAAGCTGGCAACTTGCTGCCATTAACAGTCAAGACTGGATATGTGGCACATATTCATCCTTTATCTGGAGCTACACAACCACAAAGTCACCTTTATCAGACAATCAGAGACATGGATATGATCCACTCAGTTTGAGGTCTCAACAAACCTTGGCAAGAGTGTCTTTACATTTTGGATGCTACCATTGCTGAGTGCAAAACCCAGGCCCTCCTATTAGTACACAGAATTTGGGGAGTTCACAGAAATCTGTCATGGTTGCACTGCTAACCAAAGGAAAGATAATAAGTAGACTCTTGAATATATAAGAGGAAGCATTTAGAACTTCAAAATCAATTCATGCAAATGGAAAAGAAATTGCCATCATTTTCTGAATTTAGTCAAGACTACTAACTCTACCAAGAAATCAAAGCATGGAATGAAAGCAAGCAATGACAGAGGTGATGAGTGTAGTTGAAGAGAGTGTCATTTGCTTTTTTAACTCTATACCAAAGATATTATTGGCCAAGAATGCAAGCAGAGAATCAAGAAGTAGGAATGGGATTTAAAGGGGCGTTCAGCTTGTGGATCATTCTGATGATCCTCCTATGGGTACCGACATAGCCAAGTGTAAAATATGCCTATTACAGATGTGCACTGTTGCTTCAATTCTGCTCCAGAGATCTGCCTATGAAGGTTTTCCTAAACTCTAATACTGCTAAATAATGCAAGGGTTCCAGATCTGAGAAAAGAGGGATGAAAAACTCTGTCATGAGCACCAAGTGCTCACAGATAGCACAAAGTATATATATGGTGCATTAACTTTATCAGTGGTTTCCCATGACTATCAAAAAGATTGATTCAAAACTTTATCTTCAAGAGATGGAACTTGGTGAGAGATTTCAACTAAGAGATGTCAGGTAACATATACTTTAAATGTGATGCAATTTTCTTTCTCTTGCTTTTCTTCTCTTGTAAGACCAGCAATAGTTACTGGACAGCCATTCTTGTAATGAATATTGCATATGACTGTTTTCTTACAAATGAAAGGAAGAATAAAACCTGCTACTTCTTGATGGGA
This sequence comes from Dendrocincla fuliginosa, assembly GCA_035047845.1. Taxonomy (NCBI): domain Eukaryota; kingdom Metazoa; phylum Chordata; class Aves; order Passeriformes; family Dendrocolaptidae; genus Dendrocincla; species Dendrocincla fuliginosa. Next base: position 19,735,742 of record JAWWMO010000005.1, read on the forward strand.
CAAAATGTTTCCATTATGACCTCATGCTTTCTTTACCAGAGTGATTATATTACAGTACCAGATCATCATGCAATTCCAGTTAAAGAGATGAGCTGTTTTCTTCATCAGATGAATTTTAGAAGCAGAAGATCAGCAGCTTGCAAGGTCTATATTTCAACTGTGAAATTACTTAAATACTCTGAAGGTAACCATACTTTGAAAACCAATTCTTCTGCTATCCATACTCTAAAAACTTAACCTCCCATTCCAAAATGTAGATTTTAGCAATATTTGCTTTACATTCCCAAATTAAAAGAATTAGTAATATCAAGAACTGTCATTATTAAATTAATAATAAGAACTGCCATAAGCTCAATTTTCCCACTGTCTAAAGATAATGCTAAATTATCTAGCAAGCAAAAGAGGCAAAGATGACTGAAACATTCTAGGCTCACTAAAACTTTACAAAATGCAATAAAATAAAGGATGCCTGCCAAGAAAAATAAGACTTTTAAAAATCATCTGCAGTAATATAGAGAAATAAATAAACGGTAGAAGATGCCAATATTAGGGTAGAAGGAAAGTTAAAAGGTTTAAAAGATGGCCTCTTCCACCACATAGTCCTTATGTTGTTCATAAAAGTGGTAAAGCAAGGAGATAAAAGGAGACAAGAATAAAATCTTCAGTTTCCAAAGACAGCCTGTCAAAAGGAGAATAAGACCCTTAAGGTTCTTTATTATGTTACTTCCTTAAAAAAAAAGAAAAAAAAATCACTATTTTTAATATCTGCTAAGTTAGCTAACTGTAGTTCTAGAGATGACAATAAAAATAACATTAAACATAAAAATAATTATCTTTCTGTATTTTCCAGAAAGCTAATCTTTCTACTCAGTCAAACACCTGAAAAGACATGTTATGAAAGGATGCCTGAAGCCTCCAAGTCAAGGTATTTGGGGGCCATTTGCACCTTTACCAAGTTCATTTCATTTCATCAAAGGAAAACATTTTATGTCTTCTTGTAATCCATAAGTTTGGGACAGATCCAAAATAAAGGAAGCCGAGTTCCTTTGTGGATCAATTTCTTCATCAGAAGTCAGATGGTGTGACTCACTGGGCTGCAAAATAATCTCTCAAGAGAAGATCTGAAAGCCTGATAGCTGGGTTTTTTGAAAATTAGACCTGATGACACTCCACTGCTTAGCATCAAGGATGATGAACACTGGTTAGGTCTTTTTTTGCTCTAATTTCTGTGAGCTGGCCAAGTATATGTGATTGAGCTGGAAAGGAATTTAATACATTTCCATTTAGAGTAGATAGGAGTTTGAAAACAAGACAGAGGTCAGGCTTTTCACAAAGTATTTTTAAGAAAAGCATAGGTGTGTATCTTCCTTAAGAAAAGTAATCTTGATAGCTTTAAAATACAATTTCAGACCCACACTTGATCCTTAAAACCTAATTATACATTCAATGTGAAGAAAAATAACGATTCCCGAACTTTTAAGCAACATCTTTTTGTGTAGTGACAACTGCTGAGGTCATCACTGTGTACTTGACAAGTTACAGAGGTTCATAACTAGCTATTCATGAGCAAAACCAAGGAAAACTGATACATACTTCAATTAAAACATGTCTTGAAGATGGACATAAATTATAATAAACAACAGAGTAAAGTGTGTGGATATTACTTTTAATCTACTGCATTCCCATTTTCCGAGCGAATGGCACTTGGGTCCGCAGAAGTGGGAAGCAAACACAGGGGAACAGAAGCATTCTGGAAGGACAGTAGACATGGAGGGAGGATACTGCCATGCATCTGTTCTAAGCACTTAGAATACCTGAACTGCTCCCACAGAGCCCCGCCAAGTTCAACGGATTCTGCCGAGTCTGTACACAAAAGGCTGTCCAGTTAAACAAACCTTTTTTAGACATATATCACCTGGATCCAGAGAGGGATTGATTTAACTAAAATGGAAGTGTAAAGACAGCATCCAGCTCCAACTCTTCTATCTCGAAATCCAAAGGTCACTCCTACCTAACCCCCTAGAGTAAAACAGAAGTGAGGATGCAGAAGGTTGACCCTGCTGAGGTAGAAGAATGGCACAAGGATCAGGATAGCACAGTTGAGTAAAGCCTGCAGAGAAGAGTAAAACTGAATATGCATCCTTCCTTTCTAGACTGGCTAGGTCTATGTCTTTATTCACAGTTTGCTATTTTTGTGAATCCCATTGTGAGATGCTTGATTCTTCCTGAACTTTATTTAGGGTGAAATTAGCATAGAATTCAGGGATGAAGAGACCCTTAAGTAAAAAGCAGGCATTGAAACCCTCTCTGTTGCATCACCCGAATTGCAGTTTGAATCTGACACTATGATAAAACAAAAATGCAACAAGAAAAAGGAAACCTCAATGCAACATTTAAGGTATCACTAGTAAAGACAATTTGATTATAAATCAGTGTCCAGTAAACTTACATATGAGAGCACAGTCAAAGTCTTAAGGCCTTGAGACAAACCTAAATATTTTAAAAAGCAAATATTTCACTCCTAATGTTGCAGTGATGTGACATGCATTCTCAGGCTCATTTAATGGAAACTCACTGCAATATACTCCATAACTTTTCACATTTCATGGATGGTAATTATTTTTAGTCTAGATGAAGTCTCAGACCCTTGTCCATAACAAACACATAGACAATTCCACCATCTGAACTGAAAAAATGGCATAGGGTGGAAATAAGTTCAGAAAACAGCTCATTGAAGTCAGCACTACTATTGAAAGAAATGTCCCAAAACTTAAAATGCTAGGAATTTGATTATTTGCTCCCCTGCAGAAAGAAATACTGCCTAGAGCAATAAGGATTATACTCAGTTAAACAAAGTACTTATGCCTTTAAGCCTGCATAATTTCAGGTGAATCCTTCTTTTGGATGCTTCTAAATGGTCTAAAAATCATCCCACTTTTCAGAACAAATCCCTTTCTAGGCTGTGAACTTGTCAGGAGACTACGAAGGTGTACAATGTCAAGAGAAATCCTATTCAGCTTCCTAGATGCAACTCAACAAATAAATAAACTATTTCACTGATGAAAAGTCAACCACTTCCTTTGGTTTTTGTAGTCAATGCTGGAAACACACACTAACAGGCTCTGCAATTACATTATCTATCTCTAAGTGAGTTATCAGTTCCTTATTCTGGTCTTCAGTAATTCAAAGGATCAGAGATGTAAGGTCAGAAGGGACTATTAGACCATTTTGACTAATTCTTGTAATACTTGCAAGACTTGAAAACTTCTTACAGTCACTCTAACTGAGCCAAGTAAAGTATGAACAACATTTTCCAAAACTTTCAGAAAGGTGTCTATCCCTGGTTTCAAGTTATCCAGAGATTCACCATTTTGGCAATTTGTTCTTTCTTTCCTAAAAATTTAAGCAGATCTTTTTCTAACTCAAATTATGTAACTTATTTTCTTCTCCTCTCCACCTCTCACTGGTCTGCAGCCAGTATTTTCTTCTTTTCAAGGATTGTTGCATATGGCAACTGAGCAACATATGTGTTGAACCAGTATATGTTTCAACCAACAGTAATATTGCATCAGTATTCTTACGCCTTTATTTACAAAGTGAAATATGCATTATTTTGGCAGTTTTGCTTTGAGTACTCCTGCACATACTCTGTCCTGCTTTAATAACCAGAATCCTTTGAGGCTAGTGTCCAACAAATATTTTCAACTTCTGCTGATTTAAGCCAAAACTGGCATTGAAAGACTCAATCCTGCCTAGCCTCTAGCCCAGTTTTCTCTCTTTTCTCTATCACAAAAGTTTGTGTGAAAACATGGAAGATCAACCCATGAAATCATTTTAGCTAAACAATAATCTTTTCATGTTGGCTTTCAGCATGATTAGTATCCCAGTATGGTAAACGATGTATCCCCAAACTGCTTTCACTGACATAGCAGCAGATGAAGCCCACAGATGGGGACAATCTGCTGCATGTGAAAGGTTCTTCTGTTACCACATGCAAGCAGACGGTATTGCAGTGTGTACTTCCTAGTTCTTTATGTTTGCTCTGTATTTCTTTCTTTGCCTTGTATGTGTGTAACATTGCCTTCGGTCGTGCTATTGTCATTGTTTACTGCTCTGCAATACCATGATCCTGACAAATTTTAATGGCATCCATTTCACACACATTTCTATGTTTCTAGCACAATTTCCAGGAAACACTACTAAAAAGTTACTTCAGTGATAGCTCGCTGTTTGTAGCAATTTCTGGAATAAGGCACCCAGATTAGAATCTGTTTGTCAGGTACTTTACCATACAATGCCTTTTTTAAAAAATTCAAATATCATACTTTGAGAAGTCAGAAGCTTTACATAAGTCTATCAATTCTATCAGATATCACTAATCAAATTTTCAATCTCCTCAAAACATGCAATCAAGGATTTAAAAATAATTTTCCTTATAGACTAGCTGCATTTACATTTCTATCCTTTAACACCTTATTTGATTTTGCAATTAACAGTTTACAAAAATCAGCATTGCTATCCTCTGTAACTTCTTCCAGGAGAACAGCGTCAATTCTTTGATTTTATTGTTCACTATTTTTTTTCTGGTGCCCACATACTACTTTCAATAGATACCCTATATAATTGCAAATTGTATATGATGAGCATGTAACTACATATGTGAACACAGTTACATAGCTTTTATAATTCTGAAGAGACCTATTTTTGTTTTGATCTACAAATGAGTGCTTTCAACTGATGCTAAACAGCTTTGTTATTTTTTTTCCTCTGCATAAATTATCAGCAATATGCTTTCAATCTGTTCTGTTTTGGAATATGGAGATCCAGGTAGCCCGGCACACAGACAAGAAGGTCCTATGGAGTCCCCATGAAGAGACCAACCAGACTTGTCTCTCTGTGACTTGACACATTTTGAACTGCATCTCTGATGCAATGGATGTGGGAGGGAGTCCCTTTGAAATAAGTTATGGGCCCTATGGACCTTTGTCTCTTGCTGACATAATTTTCAGTCAGATAGAATAGTGACAACAAATAAAATTACCATGTATTTAGGAAAAGTTTAGTCCCAAAACAGGCTCAAAGCATGCATTTCAGAACAATTCAGCAAGTTTTTAATGATGATCTCTTGAGCAATCGGTAGTAATAACCACTCAGATCACACACGGTTGAGTGCTGTCCGGACACAATTCAATTACAACTAGTCACATTTTACAAAAACTTTTCACTTTGCACTGTGTAAGGTGAGTACTTAGAATGTGTACAGCAATACACACGACTGCTGACGCTCAGAGGTGTAATCTGAGGAACTATCTTGACCTCAGTGAATTACTCAGTTTACGGCTGTCTGCAGTGACAAATGGTTTCTCTTAACACCTTTCATTTTTCTACTCTGTTTTGTCCCTGTTGGTTTACCTGCTGAGAGTGGAATTGGGTGAAATAATTTTGTGTGCACATGCTTTTGTGCACACAGCTCTCTAGAATACGTGGCATTTCTAACAGAGGATGTTTACAATTGTAGAATATTCAAAGCTCCTTTCAAATGTCGCATTTGTTGATACTCAGCAACACTGAAATCATAAACATCACTGAAATAATACACAGAAGGACAAATAGGTACAAGTAAACAAACTCATACTGCTATCATTTTTTAAAAGAATTACAGTTTAACTTCATTGAGAATGCTGGTTGTTCAAATACTACTGATGTGATAGGTTCCTTCAAAGGCTTGACACAAATGAGGGGACAGAACAAATGAATGCACTCCTGCAACCTGCTTCCTTCACTTCTAGAACAATGCATGCCATTTATCTTGAAGTGCTCCTTTGGTAACTTGTCTCCAGCACAACCATTAATGTGCAGTAAATCTAGTAATACATGACTGACTACTCACCTCATCAACTTGAGGATCTTGAGCCTGAGCAGCATTGGGCACTGGGGAATCACAGTCTGGGCTATAATGCTCACAATAGTCAAATGCAGCTCTGGGATCAGCTATAATCAACAGCTGCTGGATCTCACCCTGCAGGAAAGCACATATAGATTAAATAACAAAAACAAAGATAGTCCACAGTTCACCAGAAGTACAGAGTTTGCATTCAGAAACAAAACTAGGCACTTATTAGATATTACCATCTGTGGTTATAAATAACATAACTACTTAATTTCTGCTGCTATTGTGGCAAGCATCTTAAATATTGTTCACATAGCAAAACAATGCAAATTAATACCAAATGGACTTAGTGCAAAATTCTGTCTTAAAATAATGTCTGGTGAGAAGGTGTAACTCCTGCTCTGTCATTTTCATGCTGTTTGTTTACTTCTTCACTGGGAACCAGTCTAAATTCCTAAGATTTAATTCAGGGCACTTCCTACTACAAGCATGCAGCTCAGCATGCAAGTCATCTACAGTGTAATTCTGAGACGTTGCATCACATCTGTACTCTCAAAGAAGGATACAATAAAATAAAAAAGTCTGTACCAGAGACACAGTAATTGGAATAAAAAAGAATTAAGTAAGCACTGTGTGCACAATACAGAATGTGTTGAAAAAAATTTTAACTGCTAACAAATGTTATTTTCACCTCTATTTCCATATATAATGCAGAAAAACATCACAGTAAAGGGATCCACTATTCTGGATAATAAAAATGGCTCTGCTGAGATCCCCTGCAGAGACCTTGTATGTTTACCATTTTCCACAGAAAGTGTCTGGTATCCAGCACATTTCTTAACCTAGTGGAACTATTTAAACAGCATTAGGTAAATTCCTGCCAACATTTCCACTATAAATTTCCTCATCCAGGAGCTTCTTATGCTCTCATAAAAATGAGCTTGTTGAAAATTGGCACATGTTCTTGGTCAAAACCCATTAATTTCAATCTCTCACTATTTCCCCTGAGAGGGGGGATTTTTAAGCTTTTATATACTTCTAATGTAATTTTATTTTGGTTTTACCCAAAATAGGGGCAAATGAATAAAGTTGTTAGTATACCTGTGCCCATTTTGTGTTTAAAGAGAAGATATCATAACTGATGGAAACTTACAGCTGGGAAAATTCACATTTCTCTCAGTATTTCCAGAATTGCTTTACACTTATCATAACAGTAACCTTTAACAAATTAAGAAAACTGAAGACTATTTCAAAATAGTAAAGAATAATTGTAACATTCCTTCCTTTCAAAAAGAAAAAAAAAAACAAAGAAATAAGCAAATCTTCCCCAAACTGAAAAAAAAAAGAAAAAAGAATAAAAATTTGCAATTTTCCCAGTTAGACAACATTTTTACTATCTTTTTAGTCATATAGTAGGAAATAATTTCATAGCACATAATTGTTATACGCTACAAGTCTGCTTTTTACAATACTCTCATTTTGCTTTATAGACTCATGTGTGTCTCAGATTAATTTAGATTTGGAATATTTTTTTAAGCTTTCAGAAATAAATACAAATGTAGCAGTTTGTCTCCCTGCAGCAGTTCTGGACTGTCTCTTTTATTTTCCTTATTTCACCAATGCTTTCTGATTTGTGCATATTCTTTTGAACCCTGCTACACATACAGAGAAGTTCCCCCTTTGATTTCTTACATGACTCCCTCAAGAGTCTGAGCACTTTGAGAGGTTTTGCACAGCCACTGTCAGCCTGGGCTACACATCCCCAGTCTCCAGCAACGTGTTTCCAAAGTGGTCTGCCCTTCCTCTTTCAGCAGCCAAATTCAAATAAGTGAAGCAGAGGGAAAAATTAGAGAGAATTAGCAACTGAAAGACAAAAGAATCAACTCTTTTGAGCAGCCATTAATTAATGTATAGAACTTCTGTCCTCACCCTCAGTTCAAGTCATTGTCTTGCTCCATGCCCCTGAACACCCACAGCCTTCTGAGGTGCCCCTACAGCTCAGCATGCACACAGTGTGCCAGCTGGTGTGAGCAATGCCCAAATGACTCCTGAAACTACTGTTCAGTGTGACAGCCCAAGAGAACCCAGGTCGGGAGCGCAGCCAGTACTCTGGAGCCTGCTTTGTGCTGATCATGAATGCCATGGAATTTTGGCACTGAGCGCTATTGGACTGTGTGTTTGCAAGAAGCACTCAGTATGCTGTTACCACTTGGCTTAGATGTCTCTAAATTGGTTAAAGCTGTTCCTAATCCATTGACTGTGCTTCTCAGCCCCGCCTGTCTGCCTGTCATGGGTCCACATAGAGGGAGGCCCTCAGAAGTCTTGCACAGAATACATGAATTGCTACTGGCTATCCATGTGCGAGAAGTTTACTGAGGAACCAATTGATTTTACTTTTGGCATTCCAAATGTTAATTTTCCTCTTTTCCCTTCAACATCTGCCATACAAATATTTCCAGTAAATTATTTTCTTTTTCTATTTTTTGTTTTTATTTTTCTGTCTTTGCTAATTAAATGTCTTCTTTGAGTATTTTGTTCTCTGAAGTACTGGCAGTCCTATTTCAATAGTCAGAGAGGAACTTTCCTTTCAGATCAGGTCAATCAGGTCAATCATCTCAGCACATTCCACACGCATTATTGCAGACTTCATTATTGTGATTTAGTTATCATTCTACAGTATTTGTTGGACAAATATACTCTTTCTCTTTGAAAATTTTGCATAGAAAGATATATCCTATGTCTTCACACAGACATTTTTGGATTTTAACTGCTTGACTTTGTGAGACCAAAATAGAATTTTATAAAGTTCTTTGCAAATAAACTACAAATAATCTGTTTGTATTTCATGACCTGGAGTCATAAATTAGGCATTTAATGAAATACCTGCACAAGTCCCAAGAACTTTAAATGAAATTATAGATAAACTGAATAGTTAAGAATTCCAGTAGGTATCTAAACATGTATGAATATGTGCCTACAGGATAGAATGATGAAAGCAAGAGAGGGAGAGCAAAGATGGGGATGGAGACAGAAGAACAATTTAAAATGTACAAATACAGGTAAGCATCCTTTAAGTATTCTGAAAAGTGCACAGAGCAAAAAAAAACACAACAAAAAAAGCCAAAAGGCAACTGTCTCTATAGATTAGCTCCTTTTCCTTCTCTATAAAATTTTCATGACCATGCATAGTTGAGTAATTCATCCCAATATGGAATAAAAATGGTTTAAGTCCATGAACATTTTCATTCCTCTCTATTCTGGGGATGAGCTCATAACTAAAATCAGAGACTTCTGAATCAGCATCATTATACAAAAAAAGCTGCCTGAAACTATTTAAAGGAGTTATTTAGATCTGAGGAAACATTCACTTCTTTGCTGCACGCCACAGCAATGGTGAAGAATGAGGCTAGAGAGCTACCAGGAGAATATGCTCAAGTCAGTAAAATACCTGCTTAGTGGAACAACTGCAGAGATGTTCCCTCATGTTAACAGTTCTACAACAAGGAACAGCCCAGCTAAGAGTCAGAAGAGTGCATTGAATTCACACATTGAAAATTCCTCTGTGAATCTCTCAGACATTCCATAGTGACATTCTGGAATAAGAAGTTTATGTGTATGTACATTTTCACAATTTGTTGAAAAGCACAAGCAGTGATGAACAAGGTGAGGTAACTGCACCGGAACAGGAACCTCTTGATATGAGCACAGTTTGCAACACTGAAAAAAACTCAGTGTTGAATAAAAAATAAAAAAAAGTAAATGGAGACCAAATTTGCAGGAAAGCAGTAAACTAACAAGTTCTCTTTCCAATTTTGACTATGTCTTCATGTAATTATTGCTTTAGTTAGCCTTAGGTAAATAATTGCTGTTTGATTCCAAGCTTTTGGAGTTTTTCTTAGATTCCACAGCAGAAACAGGAACAAGGAAAATCTCTCCAGTTAGATATGGTGTCAGATTTTCTCAATGATGTAAATCATCAAGGGCCTGAGTAGTAAGGAATGAATTATTTTACCATTATAGTAATAAATGGCAATGGCTGCTTTTTAATCGACTTCTTAAATGTCTTAGATATTACCAGTCTTCTTGAAACACTCTTTCCTTCTAACTATGTAGTCTTACTAATGCTTTCTAAATATGGTGCTTTAGGAAAGTACAACTGTAAAGTAGTCCATTTATAGTCTATTTATTACCTAAAAGTTTCTATCATCAAGGAAAGATATCTCTACTATTATCGTCCATGTTGTTAAAAAGGCAAAAGTATGAATTCCTACAAGGTTGTAAGAGAACTATATGAAGGAATCACTGCTGTAATTAATGTTTCCTTCCAGTATGTAAAATTTTATGGTCTACACCCCTAGCTCCACAAGAAACTCAAGCAGTTCAGAGGCAGATTTTGGGGATCTCTCTCTTACAAGAATCTTAATAAAACAATAACCCTGCCAGGTTAAAGTGATCTTTGTCCATGGAATAACAGGCAAGCACTACTTGAGAAGTTCTGCAGGATATTCTCCACAGAAACAAACTTCACAAATTATTCAAAACATTAAAAAAATAATTTCTAAGAACAAGTGATCTTGCTACTTGAACAACTAGGATGATACTTAACAACGTGACTTGACCAAAACTGAGAATCCAAGTTGTAGTTTCTTATAGGAAAATAATGAGATTTTTGAGAATTATTTCATTAGGAGAAAGCTTGCTCTTTTTCCAGTTTCACCAAAAAAAAATATTCCTTAAATGTCTAATTTATATATATCTGAGAGGTCCAAAAATGCTTTCCATAACTATAGGGTGGAAGGGTTAGTGTTAGCAGAAACACCATTCTTCCAATTAATACTCTGGATAAAATGAGTATCTCTTAGGTGCTTATAAGGATAATTAGATTTTAAAGATGTCTAAGTAAATTGTGATAAAAGCGAAACAAAACCAGAGTTAGGCACTACATCAACTCAGAACAAAATCATTATCTTTCATTTTCACGTTATGGCTAAAGCCTACGAAGTACAAAGTGAATTCTTCAGTAAATCAGAAGAAATCCCAACCTGTGTATATGTGCCAACTTGCTCAAATTAGTTATGTGACAGTACAGCCACAGACTTCAAAGAACAAAAGTCTAGACAGCATTGATATTATTACTATAGAATTTAGAAAAACCTGCTGCAGAATTCATCTAATCTTCCTGCAAAGATTTGAGGGATTGAGGAATTCCAAGGGCCTTTAATATAATATTCCATAACCAGGTCTGATTGCATAATATAGCTAGAGAAAGACATTTGGAGCCTGCCAGACTGAAGCGCTGTAAAAGTAATAAATTGTGAAAGCAGAATTCTGTACAGGTCAGAGTTTCCATAGAAATCAATGTCTTGATTTTTTGAAACACCATGCTTATAGGAGGATAAATTCAGCTTGGTTAAGAAATAGTTTGATATACCAATTATAATTTTTAACCTTCAAAACAGACCAAAGTCAACTGTGATTCTTGGCTGAGAGGATTAGATTCTATTACAATGTCTATATAACAGCAAGTGTACATAGCACACATACACACACGTGACTAAAGACATCTTATTTAATTGATAAAAGATCTGCAAACCTTACATTTTTCATGTATCTTTGAAACCTCATTTACAGCTGTGTTTAAAACTGAAATGTATTATACACAATAATAAATGAGGTGATAATACATCCTATCTGTTAAATTTGTCAGAGCTGATGCAACATGCAGCATTTTTTACTTAATTAAGTACATTTAATGTAATTACAAAGTTTAAATGACCATTCTTTTGTTTCTTTGGAACATTCCTTGCAAACGAACTTGAATTCCAATGAATTACCAGAACTTTTCTTTCTTTTACTCTCCTGCTCCTGCTTTTAAAAATAGGGAAGGGAAAATGGAATTATTTACTTTTGTTCCTTGAGCATAAGTTTGGAAAACTATAAAAACCTAATAAACAGCAAATCACCATTCTTTGAGATAAAAAAAAAAAAAATTAAAAAAAAGGCAAGACAAAACAAGCCTAATAGAACGCTTTTGTAAGAAATCTGGGGTTTTTATTAGGTGCTTCTGAAATGGAAAAACTGTTTGCTTTGCTTTGGGGTTTTTTTTGCGTTGGTTTTCTTTTTACCTCTCAATCCTGGAAGTTGGCCACTTCCCTGGTGTTGATACTAAAAGGCTGATTCTAAATATTTTTGCCTGGAACTTACTGCATTTTTTCGTTTCTGCTCCATTTATGTTAAATATTACTTTTCAGTCTGATGGATTCTAAACATTCAGTGGGTCCGTAGCAATTATTAAATGTGATAAATGGGAATTGTTTCGGCTGTGTCTACATGAGCTGGTAGTACAGCTCAATGGGACTGTATGAAACAGGATACTGAAGACACCTCACACTCCATGCCTTCAGGGGCACTTTGCTTTGGGCTGGCTTCTCTATTCTACTGTAGCTACAGCAAATTTGATCAGCCAGTAAAAGTTCTACCCATTCTACTCCAGTTACCTTCTTAAGGGGGCATGCACACAGATGAATGGCCTTTCTGCACTTGCATTCTTGGACTTTCCGTGCTTATAGATACATGAGGGAAGGTTCCTCATTTGAAGGACTCTGAAGGTTAAACCATAATGCTGTCGGGGCACTATCAGTCTATCTTCAACAGCTCACTCAGGCTGTTTAAAGGAATCCTATTATGTACACAAGTGTATGAGTGCTTTTTTCATGAAAACAGATTAATGCCTAGTATCAAAATCTAAACCCTTTGTTAACAAGTATTAGCACAAGGATTTAATCTTATAAACTCTGTGCTTTTAATGCTTTCATTGGGTATCGAGAGTCTTATACATAAGATTTTGTCTTGTTATACTCATTTACAGCACAGTAACTAAAAATTATTGCATTAGTCTGGCACATGCGGAGTCCTGAAGAAGAATAAATTTCTATAGGGAAATACCTGCATAAATACTCTGTTAGTTATTAACTTGTTATAAAATACTTATAAAAAAACTATTGTACTGTTCACACCAACAGTACTAAATGAGGAGTGACAAATCCTTAAATCCTGGCAAAGAATAAAAAGATCCCTATTATTTATCAAACATTTAAGCTACAAACATATTTCAATGGATACAATTCAAAATTCTTTTTACTAGGTGCCATGTACCAGCATCTCACTAATTTCATCTCTTTTTTGTATGCTATTTGAAAATTTCTCTTCTTTGCAGTAAGCACTTACAAAACAGCCTCTCTTGATCTACATAGAAGACATTAATTTCAAAAGACACATGTAAAAGTTTGAGGAATGTTGTGACAGTCTTTCATAAACAAGCATTTACAGATTAGTCCCACTGATATCAAAAGATCCACTTCAGTGAGCAAGGGCTTAGCAGTGTAAATGAAGTTCTCATAATTTGGCAGTTAATAATAATACAGTTTCTAGACAGCATAATTTTATTATTCTAAGACACAGTCACAGTTTATAATTTGCTTCTCAAGCATTTGTACGCACCTGATGTTTAATGCTTGCTTGAATTTTAACATCACATTGATTTCCATATTTCCTGACTATAATGTCATAAAATCTCAGATTAGAATTTACATTCAGAAATGAGCAGCAGGCAATTCCAAATTGGACTTTTCTCATAAAAACCACACAACTCCATCAGATTTGAAAAATACTTTAGATAAAATTCTTCTTGCTTTTAAAGCTAAACCAGAAGATCTTTCTGAGAGCACTACTAAAAATATACCTTTTTGCATTAGCGCCAGTAGGTAAATTTACCAAAGAGTGTGTGCTGAGTATATAAAACCAGCAAATCTGGTAGCCATTTATCATGCATTTATGACACTAATCAGCCCTTTCCTTCTTTCAATGGTGATCTACCTGATCCCACTCACTCTGAAATTATTGATCATCACAGGAAGGTTACACCAGAGCAGTCGAGTCCAACTGATTAGAATGTATGCATTTAAAATTTCCCAGTGTACTATAACATATCCTTGCTTTAGCAATAGCCAGACTGCCAGAATCAGAACAAAAATGGGAGAACTGCCTAGAAAATGGAGGTTAATATTGAGAGCAGAAAAACAGAAAAAATAGCTAAGAATTTAATTTCATTAAATCTTGTATTACAAATTTAAAATAATGCAATTAGAAACAAAAAGGAATATTTGATCCACTGAAATATATCATTGTTTTAAAGAACGTGTGAGATATTCCTCACAGAAACAATGGTCCATGCAAATATGTTACAGCTATATGACTGAAAGAGCAATTATTTTTTCAAAAGATACAACTGGGTTATCAGGAGGTCAGAATAATGTCATGTAATAATATCTCCTTCTGACTTATGTGTGTACAGAAGAAGTCATAGACGTTTAGGTGCGCTCTCTAAGGGAACAGGAACATATGGTGTATCTAACTGTTCACAGCTCTGATTCTGACAGGGCTATGAATTACCTTAGAGGTGCAACTGGTTTTTGTGCAGTTGTGTTATGCTACATAAATTGGTTCAAAACAAAAAAAGAAACACTGTCATATTCAACTAGTAGTTTTTTAAACCCCAAGATTTCATTACATTTATCTATAGATTCCTTATTTCCACATTTCAAATTTCCATTCAGTTGGAGGAGTCTGAAGAGTGCTCCACTGCACCCGTGATCAAATAACTGGCTTACTGTGAGTAAAAATATTATTACCCAAGATAAAACAGCCTTTATGATTCACAGGTATTAGTCCTTCTGACACTCAGAGGTGTAAATTCCGACAGGTACTACTTTTTAGGCAATATATACCATATGAAAAGTCTTTTAAGTCTTAACCAGTTAAATCTAATTTCATGGCTAAATAAATTAATTTTTGGAATTTCCTGCACACAGAATAAGACACACTGTGTTACATGCTCCTTCACTGCCTATTGTGGTCCCAAGGTACAGCAGGGATCTTAACACAGAAATACTAGAAAGGAGACCCATGGAATCACCAAATATCACTCTGTGCTACCATAATTTAGAAAAACAGAATACTGAAGACATAATCAGGAGACTTTCAAGCAGGAGACAGGTTTCAGGAAACAGCATCAAACTTTAGAAATTGTAGCAGCAGTAATTAAGGGATGGATAATTAGTTTAGTTAGATGGTTAGTGAAAACAAAAAGAATGCTGTTTAGAGAGTAGAAAAACAGCAGACAAACTAAAAATGAACTAGATTATGTTTTGCTTGGCCAGAATTTGAAGGACAAAGGTCACTTGGCTTAGAGAAGAGGAGGTTGATGCAGTCTACAGCTTTCTCAAGAGGGGAAATAAAGGGGCAGGTACCAATCTGTTCTCTGTGGTGACCCAGCAACAGGAACTGAGGGAACAGCCTTAAGTTGTGTCAGGGGAGGTTTAGGTTGGATATTACGAAAAGGTTCTTCACCCAGAGGGTGGTTGGATGCTGGAACAGCCTCCCCAGGGCAGTGGTCACAGCACCAAGCCTGACAGTTCCAAATGTCTCTTGACAATACTCTCAGGCACATGGTGTGACTCTTGGGGCTGTCCTGTGCAGGGCCAGGAGCTGAACTTGATGATCCTTGTTAGTTCCTTCCGACTCAGGATATTCTATGATTATTGATTCATTAAAAATGTCTGTGGCACAGTACTTTGTTTAAACTTTGAAGCACACACTAATTTCAATCACCACATTTTCAGCTAAAGATTCAGATGACTGAACATTGGTATAAATGAATCCATGGTGGCTGTACACCAAAAGACAAAACAGAAACCTATCCCAAAGGCAAAGACTGCAAGCTTCAAATTTAAGTAAGACTTCAGACTAAACCTAAACCCCCAGCAACTACAAAAACAACCTTACAAGATGGTAACTGATTTCTCCAAATAAAACAAGAGGAAAGAGTTGTACTCAATTGAGTAAGAAAATCTTACCACTGAAGAAATTCAGAAATGTACAGTAATACTGCAAAAGATAGAAATACTGCTATTCTCAGTACTGAATATTAAGATTCAGCCTCTAAACTGACTTTACAAATAGCTGCACAAATTCTTCTGATACCTATGCAGCTTCTCAAGCATATATTCTGCATAAAGCTGGGATTAAAACAGTGGACATTTATGGAGCACTGATGTGTTATATATGAAGAAAGTTAACTACTGATCTGTATTCCCTTATTTTTGAGTTTTAATTTAAATTTTACACTTTTAACTGTTGTATAACAATATTATAAAAGAAACTCAACAGTGTAGCTCTAAAGAAGCTTCATTATTAGCCTGTAAAAATAATCATTGACATAAGGATTCTACCTAGAAAGGCCTCATGATTGGCAGTCTCATACTTCCTTAGAGGCATTTTACCCTTCCTATATGTACTTCTTGGCCAGTAAATGATGGAAATATATATGTCCTTATTGCCAAAGTATGTTCCATTTACTGGAAAGAGTAATAAGTGGGATAAACACTATAACGGATTCATATTACACAGAAAACTTTCCAGGTCCTTCTCCCCTGCTCTCAAATACTCTTAGCATGCACAAATACCTGCAAATGTTTAAGAGAGATAGAAATAAAATGATTCAGTATCATACAACACAACTTTCCCTGACTATTTCTCCTAAATATCTCAGGTATCTCAATATTAGGCAGAAAGACAAAAAAAGCAAGTCCCTTCCAGGTACAACATAATATAGATGACAGAAAAACGCATCAAATCTTCCAACAATACCCTTCCTTTTTTTACTTCTCTTTCATTTCAGCCTATCCTAACAGGTTCAACAAATCAAAGTTTATACATTATATCAGCTTTTGATCTAAAAAATTATTCTGGTTTATATTAAGCACTTCACTCAAATCACTCAATACCGTTTGTTCATTATTGATTTGTACCTCAAAAACTTCTTCATCCAGAATCCTGGTTCCAAAGACAGTGATGCCATTGGTGTCCACAACTGTTTTGTCACTTCTGTCGAGTGGTTTTGTAGTTTTTTTGTTACAGTCAACAATCATTGTAACACTTTTTTTCTCCACACTAATAGCTACTCGATGCCACCTATTAAAAAAACCCAACACAATTCTACTGTAATTTATGTTTTTAAAACTAGATCATTGTGTTCTTATCAAGTCAGTTTATAGCAGATGGTGCACCAATTAATTCACAGATAAAATTTTAAATGTCTCCATTTACTTTCTTCATACATGTATAAATGTATGCAATGTTTTGACTATTTGTTATATACATATATATATACATATATATGCATTCTGTCCCTTCACAAAAATGAACCTCTACCATAGTTCACTGGGAATATCCTATCTATGGTGAAGTTCAAGCAACAATAGCCCTGCCTACATAATATTCATCAAAAAGTGAATGAAGTGATTCAAAATACCGACAAGTGTCTGTGTTTTATTTCAAAGACATTTGAGAATAAAGTTTTATATGATTTTCCAAACTCTATTATTACATTCTTTATGAGACTTTATTAATAATCATCACAGACCACTTTAATTTAGTGATCCTCTCTCAACTTAAATATCTAAGGACAAGAGCAGACCACTCCGCAATCTAGCATAAAGCAAAGGGTTAAAGAACATTTGACAGACCAGGGCAAAAAGTGACAAAGTATGTCATATTACTGATGGGTAGGAGGAAAGCTGGAATCAAATTATTTTAGTTGGCATTTGTGACATTAAGGTTGCCTAAATCAGAGAGACAACTCAGATCGTTACAAAGAGCTTCTGTATATCAAAAGGAGCACCTTGAAGCTAATGGAATCTGACTGCTAAACAGTATCACTGAGCCAGAACTGTAATTCCATGTTTTCTCTGGAACGCGGTTAAACATTATCATTATAAAAGCAAACTGGCCATGCATCCTCAGGCATATTACATTGTTAACACTTTTTAAATATATCTCATTTTGGGATGAAGATTGTTGTCCTAGATCCTTCATAAAATAGCTGAGTCAGAAGAAAATTGTCAGCCTAATTTTTGAAAGCATGTAGAAGCTGAAAGCATAAAATCATAGCTCACTGTGGACGGGAGTGATTCCAGTTGATTTAGAAGCTGTATAATCTAACTGCAGGAATTTCTACCGAACCAAGTTCATTTTCATTTCTTCATTTTTGTCCATTTTTCAACATTTTGGGTGAAATTTTGAAATCTGTGTCAAAGCTTTGTTATTTAGCAAAAGTCAATTAAAAAAAAAGTTTGCTGCTTTGTTTTAATACTCCTTCTGCTAGGGAAACGCATCAAGTTTAGGTTTCATGGCATAATTTCATTGTCTGGTAACACAAAGCCATGAAGACAGTTTTTTTTCTTTTTTAGTTCTTTCTTGCTTTATAAACATATTTCATTACAGTTCAGTTTTTGCCCTTCCTTACTGATTTGTTTACTTTTGCTTTAGCAAAATTTATTTCTGTCTATCTCTGAAGACCATGGCTGCTCTTTCAGGACCACAGCACAGTAAATAAAAAGCCTTTGAAAGAATGAATGTCCTTTTACAAACACCAGAACAACACTCCCAGAGAATGCCTGCTTGCCTACAAAGTTACAATAGATTAACAAGTGCAATAATAATGCAACAGTTGTTTGTGATTAATTTCTTTACTGGAGAAGCAGTGTAACTCCTTGCAGCATTTCATATTAATTGTCCAGCTTATTCTTCCCTGATTTCCTTAAACAAAGATATTTGAACCATCTTATTTATCTGCTGTTTTGCCTTGGGATAGGAGAAATTGTATGCTGTCTTGCCAACTTGTCTTCACTCTGTCTACCACCTTCAAATGGACCAGACAATTCCTTAAGATTTTCTGAAAACAAAGTTTCTTTCTACATTGCACCGGAAGAATCTTCATGAGTTTAATTCTATGACTATTTCATCACTCTTCATTTATTGAAATGGCAAATAAGAAAGGTAGCTTCCTTTATTTGTAGCTGCATGCACCATTTGAACCTAAAACTGTATTCTGCTGCAAAGGTTCTCTGATTTTGTACGGCAGCAGTCCAACTAGCTAGAAATTGTGTTACTGATTCATTTAAATATTTAAGAAAACTGTTTGTAAATACCATCAAATCTCCTATACAGTGGTCTGTGATACTGTTTCTCATTTTAAAATTTTACACTTACTTGCCATCAGCGATGTTAACTGTTCTGAAGAGAGGATAGTCTTCTGGGGCAGGTTTTCCATTTTGGTCTTCAAACAGGAAGACAGGGGATCTACCAACTTCAACACCTACTTGCTGAATTCCTTGCTCATTGTAGATAGACAGAAGGAAAGACTGGATACCCTTTTTAGGTTTTACTGTCATTAATATTGAAAAATCTTCTGGAAAATCCCCACCTGTAAACAAAGTGATATATACAGCCATAAACCCAGGAAAGATGAAACCATTCTTGAAGATTTTTTTCCACAAGCACAGAGAATCTAGCATATAAAACAAGTATATAAAAGATCATACTAGTAAAATTTTTTGTCTCCTTTTTCTGGCCTCACTTTCATTCCTGAAAGACATACCCCAATGGTTCTTAATAACATAGCTTGTAAATGATACAATCATAGAGTGGTTTGGGTTGAAAGGGACCTTAAAACTTATCTAGTGCCAATCCCTGTCAAGGGCAGGGATGCCACATACTAGACCAGGTTGCTCAGGGCCCCATCCAACCTGCCTTAAACACTTTCAGAGTTGGGGCATCCATAACTTCTCTGGGCAACTTGTTGCAGCACCTCACCACACTCTGAGTAAGGAATTTCTTCCTGACATTTAACCCTACTCTCTCCTCTTTTACTTTAAAACCAATCCTCCTTGTCCTGTCACTACCTGTCCATGCAAACAATCCCTCTCCCTCTTTTTCATAAGCCCCCTTTAAGTTCTAGAAGGCTATAATGAGGTTTTCCTGGAGCCTTCTCTTCTCCAGGCTGAACAATCCCAGCTCTCTCTGCTGGTCTTCATAGGAGAAGTGCTCTAAATCTATTGTGAATTCATGTAAGAATACAATATATGAAAGAACCATGATAGTTTCACATTCATTATATTTTCTATTCATCTTCTGCTTAGCAATCTTCTAATTTAAAAGCATGCACTACAATTTCACTCAACATAATAACCATTGTGTTATAGCAAATAAACTGCCAGACACTTTAAAAGCCCTTGATAACCATTTATTTTACTTGCTCTCTCACAACATATATTTGAGTCTTTCTAGAATTATATTGTATATGACATTGAAAAAAATTTATAACTAGTTTTATTTAATGGGAGATTTAGGCAAAACCAAAGAACACTAATTTTCATTTATTCCCTGATGCTTTCTCTTTGAAATAGAGATGATAGATCAAATATTGTTTCCACCTTTACAACTAAAAATAAACAAAATTAAAAGTGGATATAGCTTGTCTATAAAGGAAGTACTGAAGTACTGCTTCCATTGAATCTTGTGGTAAATCTGCATTTCACTTGATGTGAAACTCTAATAGGCTTAATAACAAAGTGTAAGACAGATTCTAAAATTCAGAATATGCTCTGGACTCACGTGGCTTCAGATGCAATTTGACATACACGAAATAGATAAGAATCCAACAATAATATTGACAATGAATATAACTATTCGAAAAGCACTGAGCACTTGCCCTATCTGCATTGTTAATCTGAAAGACATGTCAAAAATGCTTAAGGCAGGTGATACTAATTCAGCTTGTCTGGGCATGTGCTCTTCAGATAAAACCCTACAGAAAGAAAACTGGGAGCTTTCTAAGAAAGGAGACTGAAAATGAGGCATGTGCCTCAGTCCAAGAGTTTCTGTCATCACTGCTATGACATAATATTCCCAAATGTTGAATCTACTTTGTGTATAAGCCAATTTCTTCCACAGTTTTGATTGAAAACATCAAAAGATAAATGACATTTGAGCATGTAAAACTGTATGTATTGCTATGTATATACAGTTCATGGACACATATCTGGGATAGTTATCGAAGTCTTCTCAAGTACTTTTAAATTTCTTGTTAATTAGGATGGTTCTATTTGAACAATAACCACAAATACCAATTGGAGGGAAAATATCTAGAAAAATCTTTCTATATATCTGGGTTATCTTTTACAAAGGCATGTAGAAATTACAACTAAGACCATGTAAATGAACAGCACAACTAAATTTAAGCAGTTATCATTACAATTATATGATGCCTTCCAGCCAGTGGAATCAGAGTCTTTTATATTTTGGGAAGCTGGTAATTATTATTAAATTATTTTTTTTAAAAGATGGATATATTTCTGGATATATTGTACTTCCTGATTAGCTACAGGAGCTAGATGAAAGCAAGGATGGGATGCATTACAATTTGTATTGTTTAGATAAAATGATATCTCACAACTCGATCCTATCTTGAGTATCTTCTATAGTCTTTCCTCTGCTACAGAGCACTAGGAAAAAGGGACATGTCTCAAATATCTTTAAGAATAATCTGAAAAAGGAGAATTTCTTGTGGTCAGGAGAGAGGATGCCTGTTTCACAAGATTCAAAAGGAAGTAATTACCACAATCACCTCCAAAAAGTAGTTTCAATGGTTTTTTACTAACATCAAGGATAGAAGGACTTTTTCCTGTATTAAGCAAAGTTTTGTGGTGGCTTCTTTTTACACTGTGAGTGAGCAATGTTTTATATTTGTCTGATGAACACAGAAGCATTACAACAGATTGGTACAATTGAGAAAAATCATTCCAGTTGTAAAGCAGAAACTAAAAGCATTAATAAGAGTGCCTAAATTAAGGCAGTCAAAGGCTATAGAAATTTAGATGTCAGCCAACATGTTCTGGTATTCAAAAATCATAAGAACAGTTATTACTGCAGCAGCCAGATCTCTTCATGCTACAGTTTGATTCATGAATAAATGCAAACCAATGCAAGCTCTCAGACTTCCAGCTCTAGACTCTCAGGCTTTGATTTAGCTGTTCTAAACTTTAAAAAGTTATCAGTGATTCCAAGTCAGTTTAATCTGTTCAGTTGCATTTGAATACTCATTTAAGGTTTTCTGTCATACCACTTGGTTTCAATGACACACATTATAAAATTCATACTATAGAGGTGCCAGCTTACTACACTGTACAACTTGTGCAGTTTTTGAATCACAGAACAGGTCAGGTTGGAAGGAACCACAGTGGGTCATCTGGTCCAACCTCCCTGCTCTGATAGGGTTATCCTAGAGCACATGGTGCAGGATTGCATCCAGGTGGTTCTGGAATATCTCCACTCAGGGAGACTCCCCAAGCTCTCTGGGTAATGGGCTCCAGTGCACGCTCACCAGCACAGTAAAGAAGTTCTTCCTCATATTCAGGTGGAACTTCCTGTACATCAGTTTCTGCCATTTGCCTTGTGTTCTAGTTGTGGGCACCACGGAGCAGAGCCTGGCTCCATTCTCTTGACACCCCTGCTTTAGATATTTATACACATTAGTGAGGTCCCCTTGTAGTCGTCTCTTCTTAAGGCTGAACAGGTCCAACTCCCTCAGTCTTTCCACATATGAAAATACAGTGAATAATTTTTGCATTTTTTGAAGAAAGAGAAAGCCTTATTCTAGTCTTACTAAGGTGGAAAAGCATTTAATTATACACATAGACACATTAATATCAGCATGACACTACAGACGAAGGTACCGTTCAGTGCATGATTTTTCAGCTGGACAGCTTTGTCAACTACAAGCAACTTAGTTGAGAGGATATATTCAAACATGAAGTCTATAAAATAAATATAAATATTACATCAGCAGTGAATTTTGCTTTGATTTTCCATCAATAATAAAATGATGAGTTAAGGGAATATGTAAGTTATACTTCAACTGTGTAGAGCTGTTTCTCATGTTGCTCTGGAACACATTATTACTATATATACTTTATATATTACTATAATAATGGAAACACATTATTACTATAAAAGAACGGTATGTGATACCTACTTTGAAAGACAAAAAAGAAAGTGGTTTGGTTTGCCACATCTAATCTGTATGCTTATAGACAGACTTTTTCAAACTCCGCACAATGGGTCAAAACAGAAAGTTTATATATTCCATGATTTTGGTTTTTTAATATTCTTACTATCATTTCCCTCAGCAGTTTGAGTCAAGTGACAAGTGAGAGAAAAATAATGGAATAAATTATTCCATTATTTAACTATTCTCTGCAACAACCAAAGAATCTTTCACAAAATTTCACTAGTTCATTTTAGAGCAATTTGAGAAAAGATGGAATCACATTACCAGCTATCCACAACTGGCCTTGTTTAGTCCCTCAGATACCCAGATACTCAGAGGCAATTCTTAACAGATGGTATTTCTGAGAATGATTTTGCAGTGGCCAACAACTACTTCCTATTACTACAGCAGTACTCCAGAAAGTACTACTGCTTTTTAAATGGACTACAGAAACAGGAGGAAACTTGCCAAAGCCATCAAATGAGGTTTCCACCAGACAGCATCATGAAAAACCAGGTAATAAGACTTACAAGTCAGTTCTGGCAGTGACATAATTTGATGAAGAGCTTTATAACTGAACCTAATAAAAGCTAAATTATTCAGTGGATAAAAAGCCTGTCCTATTATTCGTATGCAGGCCCAACTCTAGGAATAACACAAGTATTTTGTGGTACTGATGATGGTACATGCTGTGCTTTAGACACCATAAAACATAAGCAGAAAAGCAATAGCTTTCTGACAATCTTACCTGGGTACAGTTGCTTTGTTGGGGCACTCAGCTGTGCAGTTTTTGAAACTCTGTAAGCAACATCCGATCCTTTTGAATTCCTCCTGTTTGTGCAAAACCCTGCTGTTCTTGATACTCCTTCTGGTGAATTGTGAAATTCTAATGCTTTTAGCACATCAATGGGTTCAGCTGACAAAGGAAGAAAAAAAAAAGAAAAGAATTACTCATCTTGCATCTCTACAGCATGCAGCCACCAAAAAGGATATGAATTTTTAAATATATAAGAGTTCACCCCATCCAATGTAATTTTCATTATCAGGTTTCCAAACTACTTGACTAATCACTGAAAATCACCATTTTGCAAACATTGAGAATCTTGGTGATGGAAACTTACAATACGTGCTTTTAGTGAGTGATTTTTACGAAGTGGAACTGATTTTCAACGTTTGCACAAAAGTTTCAGAAGTATTCAAGTGCCAATAATCTGCTACCAGAAAACTGCCTGTTGCTAACATTAAAATATATTCTGGTTACATATCACTTCTTCTCAAACACAAAGCCATAAGGAAGCAGCTAAAGTAATTTCTCAGTTAGAGAAAGAAAAATGTACCTGTTGCCTGCAAGGAATGAAGGGACTGAACCACAGTCTCATTATTTCCAAGTTAAAATGCAAACAGATGCAGTTTGTACCTTAGAGACCAAGTACAATAAGATTCCACTTGTGCTCAGCAGTTTAAAGTTGAAATCCAGAGCACTGATACTGATGCAAAATAAAACAAGCAAACAAGAAAGCATATATATGTACATAAATATATAGAGAGAGCCAAGAACAAAGTCTTAATCTATAAAAGTTCTCCATGGCAAAAGGACAAGGTAGTGGGTGGACAAGAACTTCAACAGAGGCAATGAGAGAAAGTAGTTTGCTTACTACATGTAAACGTCCTTGGCAAACTTGACCTCATCTTTTAACTGCATTTAACTATAGCTGATTTATTGACTGTTATCATTCATTTTACATGTCAACAAATATCAAGTTATGCCCAAAATTCACTGCCCATGTATATTCAACTATTTGCAAACACGTGAAAGAGTGTAAAAACACAGGGAAAGTGATATTTAAATCAGTCACTAAGGGAAATGTATCTTCTGTATCTTCTGTTCTCACTATTTGTACAGTTCTAGGCAGTGCTACTCTTCTTCTGTCACTGCAGAATCTTGGATCCCATTTTTGTATACTCATTATCAATAACAGATGTGAACAAAGTTAAGTTTAATTATCTCATTCTATTCATCTCCTGACACTGCCAAATACAAAGAACTCAACTTCATGGTTAAACTAATCTGATTCTCATTAAAAACAAAATCTGAGGTTTTCTCAATCACCCCAGAATGCACATAATTTCTTCTTAAAATATATTTACAAGAAAATTATTGCGAACTTCTTTAATTTTTTCCTATCTTGCAATTTCTCATTTCCTTTTCTCATCAGATCATCACTGTGTTATAAAATAGTTATCAAATAGCCAGTGTTTGTTGCAAGCTAATACACTGTGAATGAATGCTACAGCACACACCTAAATTTATTTACAATCTATATATCCTGCAGATTTAAGAAATTATGTTTAAACATTCTCAAAAGAAAAATTTCAATAGTGTGCAAATTCTGTAGTATCAGTACTACCTCTCTGGTGAGTACTGTCAAAATAATTTTAATGAATATAATGTATTTTCTATAGGTGTTCCACCCATGGTGTTACTACTACTGAAGAAACTGTTACACTTCTTTTCTGGTAACTCTTGTTTATTTTTGCTGAAATTATAATAATTTGAACCAGTAAAGTAACATAGAAACAGTCACTAGAATTATTAGTAAAAATTCCATTTCTCTGTATAAGTCAACCGCTACTACATTCCCTTTTTTCCTTTGCTCTTTTCTATAATTTGCACCAGATTCTTCATTATTTTTTAGAATAATGGCCTTCCTTTGCCTGGCTGACTCGGAGACTATTCACCCATAAACAAGATTATTCTTTACTCCCTGCTAGTTCTGCTGCTAAAAAACCTCCAGACAAGAAACAGAATAATAGGACAATCTTCAAACCACGAATTCCAAATAATAAGAACAAACATTCTGTTAACAGTCCATAGCTGATTATTTATTTATTTCTGCAAACTGTGATTCACAAAATAGCAGAAGGACTAGTCAGTTTAAAAGAATTTTTAGAAACATAATTCATCATAGAAGTGGCAAGGTAGATGAAAAAACAATTTATATAGAAATGACAAGCTACATGAACTAATTAATGCGAAAAGGGTAATTCATCTATTTACAAAGATAAAATTGCTGACCTATTAAATGCATATAGGTCACAAGTAACAGAAACTGCTTCCCTAATTTATATCAAAGATTTCAGATAGCCATTTCAAACAACAGTTAGAAAGTAAAAGCCTTTAGATATACCAGACAGGAATGTAAAAGATGCATGACTCCTCCTGTGTCATGCCTAGTGCCACCATATATTGAGGTTTCTGCAGAAAAAAATGCTTTTTTCCAGTAGAAATTTTGTCTCATGGAATTTCAGGATTTTTTGTTATATATTCTGTAACTATGGCAACCTAGTTGGAACAAGCATTTAGTAGGCTTGACCATGCTGCCATTACACTGGTCTTAAAATCCTTGACGTGCTCACTGGGCATACCCAGGCAACCTGCTCAGTGCCTCTGCAGAAAGCAATAGATGGTGCTGCCACAGGGTGCACATACATAGAAATACCACTCAAGATAAACAGCTCTTGAAAAACTGAAGCTTTGGCCCTAACTGGTCAGAGGTGACCTATTCAAGTGTAAAAGACAATGAGAAGTCCTTGCACAGCCAACAGTGCCTGCATAGAAGAGCAGGGAGAGAGGGAGGAAGACAATTCAGTCAGAGGATGGCACAGTCTGGAACTATCACCTGAAATTATGGCTTCTCTCTGCCTGTTTTGGTAGGTTCTGCAGTGCTCAGTGCTACTGTGTCCTCAGAGTTTCAATTTTTCCTGGAAATTGCCTCTTCTCTAGCATGCTGCCCCCTCATGATTTCTGGGAATGGTAAGAAATAACCAGAAAGAGCACCAGTGCCAAGGGCATGCAGTTTGCCTGCTTGGGTGATCCACAAAGAAAGATTGCAGCTTGTATTTATATGGGGCAACATTAATATTACCTATATATTGACAGATCAAGCATCTCTCGTAAGATGTTCTTTACAGTGCATAAAACAGCTTTCTAAAATGATTTCACTTTCAGTCTAATTTCCTTGGATAGCTTTCTCAAAAGAAAAATGCAGATTAATGTCACATGATATCATGCTTTCATATCCTTCCAATTTGGTGCCAAGATTTCAGATGGCAAGGAAATAACAAGTAAGTATCATGCAAACAGCTCTGTTCTCCAGTTCACCAGTTCTTGGGATGCAGTTAATTCTCCTTATGAAACATAGACATCAGCCTTGAAAACTCAATTCTATTTGCCAGGGCAAATTCGGCAAAATACAAGATCCAGGCCCAAAAAATAGGTCCCTTATCCAAATGTTTATGGCCATGCTGCACTGCTACTTGACAGCCACCTCTTGCAGGCAAGGCAGCCAAATTCCCAAGATAATCCTGTGAAAAGAAGCCTGTGTTCATCAGGGCAAGCCTGCAGTTTTCAGCCTAAGTTCTCCTGAATTTCAGAGCTCAATCAAAATGCAAGTTTCCACTCTTCTACTTTTCCACTGATAAAGAACCAACTGCATGGGATTATTCTTCTCACTAATGACTATAGTGCAAAGTTCAACAGTATATGTCCTTGATTCAAAAGGGTTCAGACGTGCAACTTTCACTGCCACTAAAAGACTTCACAGTCGTATTCAGGAGAGAAGTGTTTAAAAGTTCGGGGACTTCTGGTATGGCAAAGGTGAATTCTTCAGAAACCCCTTTTTGGAAAACAGAATTGCATGAGATGGGAACGTGAGTGTTCCAGTATCTTTAAAGATATCAAACCATTAATCATTTAACTCCAGCGTAAGTTCCTGGTTTTCAAATACAAAGCAGGTAAGGCACACAAACAAAAATGAGCAGTATAACATCCTAAGACCCAAAGTAACTTATAACTTGCAATATTTAAAATTGTAGAGCCAAATTCTGCTCTTCATTACTATGTTATGTCCGAAGTACACCAATTCACTCAATGAGCTTTCCCTGTTTATAGTGGTATGGATGAGAACATTTGGTCCAGAGCATTTCATATTAAATGTAACTCCATATTTAATTTTCCTTTGCTTTCCCTTTTAGCTTTCTCCTATTGTAACTACTTAGGAAACTTAGGGTGAAAAAAAAGACACACTGACAGAAATATAAAATTTTCTAAACTACCTCAAATGGTACTAAAATATGTGTAAAAGCACATTAACTAAAAAGAAGAAAATAAACCCCTCAACTTTCGTCAGGATATATCCGCTGGAAATAAAAAGGATTCAGTGAAGTAGTTGTATACTGGATGCTAGGTCACAATTTTACACTGCCATGTCAGGACAGAATATCAGGAGTCATAACAAGTGGGAAACTTCATGTGTTTTCTGTTTATTTGGAGAGAAGGAAAGTAAGTAAAAATTGACTTCCAAGTTTGGTTAGCATTTTCAAACCTAGACTTCCTCTATATACAATGATACATTAGTTATAAAGGCTATGACAATGCATTCTATTCAATGAATTAATACCCACATATTGTAAAAATATAATGCAATTAAAGATTGAAAAAGAACACTATTATCATATAGTCATAGTTAAAAAGATCACAGATTTCATTCCATTCCACAATTTCTAAACTGAAATAACATTCTTATTAATACTGATACTACACATATGGATCAAATTCTGATACCTTTATACTGCATTTTACCTAACAACTACTGCCATTGCTTAATGTCGTATCTGCTGGAGTTAAATAGAATCTGGTGAAAACACCAGATTGATTTCTGATACACTATAATGTCACAAATATAAATGACACTCACTATTCAAGTTCAGAGTACTTACTTCCTTCACTTAGACTTCCTGATATTTGAGCTGAAATCTATTACATAATATGGCTCTGCTTTTCTCTTAGTGGAAACTGTGCATGGAGGAGGTTCCTACGTACCATGATAATACAAGTTATCATACCAGAGAAAGGAGGGACTGAGAAACTGTACAACAGTGCAGAAACTGAAGTCCTTTGGACACAGTCTGTGCTCATGACTTATTCAATATGTGACATCAAGCCTCCTTGTCTTAAGGATGACCCCTGTTTTCAGTAAATGTGCCTAGCAATTCCCCATCTCTCTAAGGGAATGCTTCTTGTAGATGATCATATAACCCTAGGTAAAAGAATATACATCACAAGACAGGGTCAAGTTGCAATATATGTAAGAAAATTGGCATTGAAATGGTGATGTCTGGTTCATTACATTTGTATTTATTTAAATGCAGATGGGTAATTAAATAGTGTTTAATAATAGTTTATTAAATATGTATTATGTCTGTAACTGAGATCATAGTGAACTTAGTACCTAAGTAAAAGGCAGTAAAATTCCTTGTTTCTGCTTCAGTGGCTACCATTAAATTTCTGCATTGTGACAAAACCCATCTGACTCTGCAAAGGTAAACTGTACAGAACCCAAAAAAGATGGGTCAACAGTGCATCTAATGGCAGTAATAACATCTTTGGAATTATACTAGCCACAATAATTTTGGATAAAAGAGTAAAATCTACACATACTACTTTTCTAGCTACATTCACATTTTAAGTTTGATTATATTTATTTTAATGACTTTGCATTTATGAAAATGTTTTGATTTACAACATGCTGATTGACTCACAAACTTTTTCGCAAAGTTTTACTCAAATCAATTAAGTGACTGATATTACTGTCAGTGTTAAGATATGTAAATGTTAGGCCATTAACACACACAGAAAATAGAGCTGTTGTTTCATATAAGTAGATTGTTCTGTCCTGTATCACTCTAAGTAGCAGATGTGTATGTCAATAAACTGACACTTAAGCATACGAAAAACTTGAATTCCTGATTCTTAACATATATATCAGCTTCCAGTTATAATTTAAGTATACCGCAGTCACAAATAAATTGACAAATTTTGTGTCATATTCATTTAATTCAAAGAAAGTTACCTGGACACTATTACTGGAATTTTTTTTGCAGAAGAAAAAAATGACTACGTATTTGTGCTTCTTCAGAAATTCTTTTTGACCCATCTAGGCTAGTTGGCCAGCAGACAGGTTTCTAACCTATGCAAAGCAGCATTAAGGTGCAGTTCATGTGTCAATTCAATGAGTGGCTGCAATTCCACACTAGTGTGGATCTCACTCGTTATCTCATGTCTTACTCAGATCTGAAGAGGACAAACATTCAGAGTGATTCTACCCCAGATGTATGCACTAGTCCTCAGCAGATTGGAACATATGCAGATTGAAAATATATTATTCACCTAACTGAGAATTTTTTAGTGAGCTGGATTATTCCTTAAAAGATAACCATGGAAGTCAGAATGGACTTATCTAAAGGTCACACCTTGAGTTTCTTCTATTCAACATGGAATGTGCTGTAAGCCACCTAGACGCTGCAGTGGGGATAGAGCCCTGAACATTTCAGATGGGGTGTACCAAGCTTGACATCTATTCTCTTGCTTTTGCCTCTACAGCAAAGTATTTTTTAGTTACAGGTAAAGGTGCTGGTACCTAAGGACCAAACAGTTCAAGACAGACTGTTATTGAAGACAGGGTATATCCAGGAAACTATCATTTATATTTTCAGAAGGAAGGACTTCATTGTCAGGCCTCAGAGTGGAACTCTACAAGACTGACAGAAAAGTGACCGTGGTGGCAACTTCTGGCTACAAAATTCATTCCCGTAAGAAATTGTTCAGGGGATGACTCATTTAGACTAAAATATTTTTATTTCTGTTCAAATACCTAATAAGTGAAGAAGTTGAAATCCTATTATATTTAGATTTTGGTCTGGTAACTCCTTCGTCTATTAATTTTGTGAGAGAGCTCAGGCACAATGATCCTTCCCTATTTAAAGGCTGTATTCACCTACATAATTTACAAGATGCTACCAGATTGCATCCTGCAGGACATATTTTAAATGCAAACAAAACCAAAACTCAAGAAAAAAAAAGGAGCCAGTATTCTTTACTTTACAGATATACCTTAGCAAACAGAGGGGGCAACTCAGTGTTTGCTATACTGTTAATACCTTTAGTAAGCAACTTTGCTATTATTTTTTTACAATAAACAGTATTCTGTGTTCTTCCAAAATAATAAAAAGGTAATTTCTTGAGTTATCATAATTCTATAGCAATGCCCTTTCTTTGGATTGATGTGAAAGTAAAAATTTATCAGTGATGACTCCATAAAGAGCCTTGAAGAGTTACAATCAATAACTCTTAATATAACTCTGAGATAAAACCCTGGAGTAGAAAAGAGCTTAATTTGCCCCACTATAAAGAATTATATGAGACATTTAGGAAGACTGATGTTTCTAAATTATTATTATTTTACTTCATATTTTTCCATGGAAATAGGTTTCATTCTGCCAGTAATCTGTTCCAATGGAACTACCACAAAAACTAAAACTTAAAGAGTGTTGAAACATTAATCTTCCATTCTAAATGGAGTGTTTTTTCAAAGTTTAGTTCAGTTTTATGTCACTGTAACAGATCATTTAAAATGTACAAGCTGTTTTAGCCTGGTAGGCTAAAAATGTGCATATTTGGTGAGTACTAATGAAGGGACTCCTTATATTTGTGGACAAGACTTTCAAAATAGGCTACCTATGGTTAGATTTCTAGGTATATATTTAGGGACTTAAATAGAAGGTACTGGCAGCTGCACAAGCTTTTGAAACCAGCTAACTATTAAAGGCATAATAGCCTACAGTTATTCAGTTTATTTATTTTTTTTAAATTTTGAATCTTTATTCAATTTTGAATCTTTATATGTGCCCATTCTAAGGACTTTCCATGTATTCTAAAAGTGGGTAAAGATAAACACTATTATGATGAAGGCTTCTGACACATTAAATGGTCCAAGGCTTAATGAATATAAGAGGTGTTTACCAACAGTGTCAGAGTCTGGGTTTGTTAAACTGCTAGTTTGTTGACCTTTAGGATATAAGGCAAGACCCATCTATTACTAAAATTCTGTGCTACTTCTAATGTGGTAAGAATATGTCTGTTGTTATTTTCACCCTTCCACACTTTTACTTATTGTGGACAGTTATGATGGATATCTTTTAAAACCAGAAATACACAGACTTATTATCTATACTTAGTATTTTACTGAGTTCTTCATCTGTTAAGGATTAATACAGAAGTAAACATCCAAAAGAAGGAATTCAAAAGCACGTCATGCCCAAACGCTTTGGTGAGAGTCCTAGTTCTTAGAAAGGACTCCATTACCTTCCCACTGCAGACTCTGGTCTCTGTATCCCAAGCAACGATTCCCTGCAGTTCGGCCATAGGTGTCTAAGCACCAGAAAAGGATCAGACACTTCTGTCCTCAGCATTTCCTACTGCCTGGCTCTGGGCAGGGCTGCCCTTCCTCACATGCTTTTGGGCCTGGCAGCCTGAGAATTGCCTGCCTACCAACTCTACTGAGAGCCCAGACATGTAACAGAAGACTGCTCTGGGAGCAAGAATCAAAAGCAGTATCCTTTGTGAAGGTTCCAAAACTTGTCATAGGTGTTAACCAAAGGACTTTTTCAGAGCTGGATAAAGTGAACTCTGTTTTATGGGCTGCAGAAGTGAGTTACAGAGCATCTTCAAGGTAAAAAAAAGAAAGCAATTGAGTTGTCTTCTAAAGTAATTACACAAGGGTCCTGAAAATCTAGTGCCTTTTTTTTTTTAGGACCTTGAATATAAATTTATGAGAATAACTGAAGGTATGTTGCCCTTATATGTATTCCTAGAGACATACCTCAAGGTTGTTTTACCTGTTAAGAATTTTCCTAAATCTTAGCTTTTAGATGAATTATGTAATTGGGATCTTGACTGGTGACATTTTTAGAAGAAGGTGTTATTGCAGTGCTTTCATACTTAATGATTACGAGAACTAGAGATTATCCAGATGCATACAGGAATGCTTTAAATGGCCTAGGATTGACTATTTCACCAAGAGTAAAACTTCTCAGAATCAGCTACTTCTGTTTCCACACCAGTTATTTGGAAATTTTTCAGTGACTTCTTATGCTGCCAAACCTACCGAATACATTATAGTATTTCAAAGCCTATGCAGACAGTCTAGGTATACAGGGGGTGCAATTTTGATACTCACCAACTACTAACTATATCTTCTTTTAACAATCTCTAACACTTACACAGTAAAAAAAACAAGCCAAACAAAACACAACAAACAAACAAAAAACACACTTAAATCCCATACTGAAAACAGTGGAAAACTTGTCTATACTCAATACATACTCAGATCTTTAACAACTATAGCTTGCACATTGACTTATTTACTGGGAAAATTCAGCAAAAAATAATTATTTCTAGGTTTTGTTACACTGCATCATTCTGGAGTGTAACCTTGATTTTGAGACTTTTTATGATATTTGCTTTATGTGTTTTACCACAAAATGTGTCTTTTTATTACCCAAAACCTTCCTGGAGACTAGATAGGTTGTACTTTTATCACTTGTTCAGCAACATTGACTGCAATCAAGCACTCAAGACCTGATGCTGATTCCTTAAAAGGTTTCACCTGTTACCCCCAGGAGACTGGATGAGTTCATCATCTGGGACCAACCTGTATTGATCTATTAGTATACAATACTTGTAACACCTGTCTCCATATTTCTGTGGAGTTATTCTTATTTAGCACCACAGCAAAATCTATCAGAACTGCAGTCCAAGTGTCCAACTACATTGAGGCCTTTGCTAAAGATTCAAAAAGTTCTTTTTGTACAGACAGCAGACAGTACTTTTAACTGCAAATCAACAAAACAAGTACTACATTCTTGGAGTATCCTATTTCTGTTGCCATATCAAAAATAAAAATGTCTAAAAATGGTCCCTGCTACAGGAAGAGACAAGGTGTTCCCTCAGCAATTAAACATGAAAAAAATTGTGCCTACTTAAAAGTTTTGTTATCAAGATGTTTATTCAGAAATAACCAAAATAAGACGTAAAAATATCTTCTATTAAATGGGACTATTCAAATGTGGAATGTTTGTACATTTTTGAGCTTTAGGTATAGAATACAGCTAAGGACAAGATTTAGAAATGGTGCCATTTAAAGTAATCCTATATAATTTGAAAGAGAAAAACTCATACAACTAAAAACTTTCACTGTACTTTCACTGATGTCAAAGGTATTATCTCTGAGAGCAAGGCAAGGAAATGAGACTCAGTTCAGTATCCTACTGATTAGTAGGAATTCCTCTTAAGCAGACAGCAAGGTTCTAAAAGCCTGAACTTATCTTTTTTATAAACTATGAATGTTTCATAATCTATCAGATTACTATAATAATTTTAATAATGTACTTAATAATTACTATAATAATTTTAATAATGTAAGGTACACAGCTAAGGGACAGAGTAGGTAGCACTTAGTCTACAGCAGTACTTTAATAACATGACCATAATTTGACTCACAACTAAATTAATTTGTATTATAGACAAAGCTTAGCTGCCACTGACATTATTAATAGCAGGATCAGAATCTTTGTTTTTAAAATCATCTATTATAATACATCTTTCATTCCGGTTTGCAGCAAACACTTTGCTTCCATTATATGAGCTCTGCCAAGTGCCTTCTATTTCACATACTGTGTGCATTAACACTTTGACACACAGTGAAGTCCCAGACCTGAAATTCACAAAGGTTTTACAACCCCTTATGTGTGCTAACGTGTTAAAAGGAATTTAAGTTCTGTCAGATTCTACTATTATAATAACCGGGTCAACAATTAATCCTTACATTTACAGTCTGTAAACTTGGTATTTAATACTGAGTAGAACAGTTATAAGCCCTTGCAACAGGCATGTGTGTTAACCTAATTCCTTTTAAGCCACTGCTCTCAATTGCGTCCATCCAGAGGGCAAATCTTTATCACTGCATGAGATTTCACATCCTTAGAACCTTAGAGATTTCCCCCAAGCTCTGCTTAATTTATTCCCCCCTATCATCAACAAATACTCAGAACAATGATAAATTAACCAAGGCTAGGAGGAGTTCTTCTGAAAAGAAGCAGAGTGCTCTACAGAGAAAAGAAAAGCAACTTCTTAATCTTGCTAGCAGATGGAAACCCTACTGTTTGCCACTGTACAAAACTAATCCGAGAAAGACATAATTACTCCAGTGTGTTTTAGGTATAACTTCACAAGTAACGTCATGGCCCTTTCGTGTGCTGCAACCGTGTTAGTACTAAGGGTTCTATTTGGAGGGCATCAAGTAACTCTGGGAATGACAATTGTAAAAATGAGTATGACAACTTCTTTCCTACATTTTACAACTGCTGCAGACACCAATTTTACAAACAACAGGAGGGTTGGGGGTGGGTTGTTTTTGGTTTTTTCTTTACTAATCAGAACAAAAGATAGCACCAGGAAATGTTTTATATTAAAGATTTTTTTTCCTAGTGTCATTCCAATTATAGGTGCTAGGGACAGAGACCATTTCAAGTCAAAACCACTGAGTATTTGTAGGTATTCTATATACACTTATATACAGTCATTTTTTTTTAAGATGCACACAAAACTGAAGCTGAGAAACTTCTTTTTCTGCAGAGCTTGTGAAAAGACATCATTTCCTGCAGCCTAAATAGTCCTTTCTTGGATTCTTGTGAAGTCTCCTAAGTTAAATGCAGATACACACTCTAGAAAATTAGCAACACATACCATTCATTTTTCTGTGTCTGCTGTGTCTGCTACTGCAGTTAAAATAACTATTTTACCTTAGAAGCAATGAAGAAACCTAAAGTGCACAGCAAAACAGATGTATACATGCAGGTCCCTCATGAACTATTCTGGGAAGATTGGACCATTTCACCTGCTGATCCTTGGGACTCAGAAAAACTTCAGCTGGAACCACTAGCTGCATCTAGAGAAATCACCCTTTGATTTATTCATTTCTGCTAACTTTATGAATATTAATCTGAGAAACCCACACAAATTAACACACAAGACAATTTCACTAAAAAATAAAGGAATAATTTAAATGTTTATGACCTTTTGCAACCTTAAAAGTCATCAGTTAAAATCAAAAGGGCTTTACACCACTAACAGTTCTGAGAAGAAATCTATACTTTTCTAGTTTAAAACTGCATTTTGTACAGGTTTAGACTAGCTAGATACATTCAAGAGCTTTCATTCACTGAAAAAATCCATACCTTCCTTACTAAGCAATTACAGTGTAACTTAGCAATTACAAAGAAGAAACAGTGTTAAGCATGCACCCACAAAGAAAACTCTCCTTTTGCCATCACTAACTGGCCCAGTTCAGCATTCCTTGTACACCTGGAACTCCCACTACTTTTCAAGCCTGGATGGGGGAAGCACAAGTAACCTTTGTACTTCCTACGATGACAGTAAGAAGTATCTATTCCATAATATAAACAAATCTGCTTGTCCCTTACACAAAAGGTACAAACTGTGCTTTCTATATATACTTTCATAGCCTCATTTTCAGTAAGGCTTCTTAAATCTTTTTTATTTTACTTAGATTAAGAGTTGACTTTCCACTTGCTTGAAAAAGCTTATAAATAATAAAAGGACTGATTTTTCATTTCTTGCCCATGAAATTTAAATCAGCATCACAATAGTGCATTGATGTCAAACCCTTACATAAAATTTATAGTGTTGAAGCCATGCCATTTCAACTAAATGAGTTTATTCATTCCAAACACATTACCAACAGATTTAGTATTAAAGGTGAGGAAGGGGAAAGGAAATCAAAGGATGTCTTTTAGAAATACTGAATTTTGTTTACTTTAGCCAAGTCTTAAAGCAAAAATGTATTCTAAAAAGAGCTGCTAAAGAGCTGGTGGGCACTTAGATGACCAAATATGAGTCACTGCTTTTCCCATTCAGTTGATCCTCACTCCTGTAACTTTCCCCGTCTAAAGAAGAAATAACTCAAAAGCCCAAACACATCTTCCCACACCATTTCTTACTGCTATGAAAGACACCTCATATTACCCTCCCCCCCCCCTTTTTTGTGTTAAATAAAGAAACTTGAAAGAAGTCAAGAATTTTAGGAATCTGTTGAGGTTTGTCTACATGGAATGGCTTCTGTTGACTTAAAAAGAAGTCACTGCCATATAATTAACACTTTATATGAATACATCATGTAATTTTCTATTCATGGAGGTAGTTTATGAAAAGGAAATTGAAGAATATAGGATTTAAAAGTTTACAAGGGCAATTCATATTTTGCCCAGCATTTTCATTTAGTCATATTGCTTACCTGCTATAGTATGCTATTTGATTTTATTCCTTTGTATTCTCCCTTTCCTGTTGTCAAATATGAATCATTATGTCCTATGTTATCTTTTAACTACTTTAAGTAAGATTAGAATCCATAAAAGATGATTCAGAAATACCTCCCTTGTACTCTGTTAGAGAAATTAGGTCAAATTCTACTCCCTCTGTAGTCAATGGAAAAACTCTTACTGACTTCAATAACAGATCAAGCCCTAAACACACAGCTCCCTGTAGTTTCTAAGCAAATAGCATACTGTATTTCAGAAAAGTTCAAGAACTAAGTTCTTTCCAGAATGCTTCTACAAACACAAGAAGCCTGTAGTTTTATGTTTCTGAAATGTCCTTTATGCAGAAGACTAGAAGAAAAGATTTTCAAAACAGCCTTCTAATTTTTAATAAACTCACCAAAACCAAGTTAATCTGCCTAATGTTGCTGAATATAGGTCAGTAAGTACCAGATAATTTCTGTTGTTTTTCCTGGGCTGTTTGGATTGAGATTTTCTTTTAACTTGCCATTTGTATCCAACACATTATGCAAACACAGTCTTCATAAATCCTACCTAATTTAGTCAGTTCTACTGTGAAAAGTGGCGTAAGAAATTGATCATATCTCTGAGGACAGTATCACTTCTTTAAGAAATTTAGTTTCGACACAGTAATGAATAGTCGTATCCTTGAAGCTCTGCGAGATTAATTCACCCTTGGTGTAACTCCACCAAGTCCGTGGAATTGCAATAGGAACGAAATCTGACCCTTTCCAGTCCCTGTCAGAAGCGGGGCCAGCAGGGGGCAGGAGCCCTGATTGATCTGACACCGTCAAGGTTGAGCCCAGGTATAAAGGCTTGAATGGAAAATGATCACCTTTCTCTGCTCCCTTTAGGACGCCTGTTGATTCAAAAAGTGGGAATTCAAATGGAGAAGAACCTCGTTAAAATAATAAATGCATAAAAAATAAACCTTTCATTTCTGAGAGATAAAACCTCTTCATAGGTGTCAGACCCACAGTAAAATAAAAAACCTCAATCCCAGCCAGACTGGTCCCCAGATGCGCCTGTGGGCCCGGTGGGAGGGAGGGAGCGAGGGATGGAGAAAGGGAGGAAGAGGCAGCGTTTTCACCCGCAGCAGGAGGGGAAAGCTCTCCCGCCACCAGAGACTACACACTGCAGCCCTGCGACCGTGCGAGCAGAGCTCCGAGAGCAGAGCTCCCCGGGGCCGGGAGCGGTGCGGAGGGGAGAAGTGCGGGGGAGGGGGCGGCGATTCCTTTCTGCTGAGGCTGCTGCGCTGCTGCCTGGCTCGTGTTCCCACTGCAAGTGCCCCGGCGGGCCGCACCCTGCCCACCAGGACCACGGACACCTAAGGGACCACTCGCTGCCCCGGGGAGGCTGCAAAGGGGGGAGGAGGCTGGGACGGCGCCCCGGCGCTGACACCGCCCGTGCGGAGCCCAGAGGCGGCCAGGCTGAGCCCCCACCACCTGCGGGGGGCTGCCCTCCGCCACGGCCCCTGCAAAGGGATTCGCTCCTACCCTTGCGTCCTGGAAAACTTTCTGCCCACTGAAACCCGTTCCAAAAGGAAAAATAAAATAGCAGAGACAGGAGAAAACCAAAGCAGAGAGCCTCCACCCCCCCAACTTTTTCTTTCCTCGCCCCTCCGAGGAGAAGGCAGATACCTGCCACATTTCAGTCACAACTTGGTGAACTTGTGCAGTTCAACAAAACTGAAAATCGTAGAGTCCACAAAACAGAGTCCAGTGCTAGAAGAGGATAAGTCACTCCGCTCAACAAGTATTCCTTTCATCCTCGCACCCCGCCAGTGTGCATCCCATTACCTCATTAAACCCCCATCCCCAGTTTAAGGCTGAGGCTGAACGGGAGCACCTGGGAGGGCCGCGCCCCCGCCGCGCTGAGGGGCTCCCGGCGGGTCCCGGCGCCCCCCGCCG
>JAWWMO010000005.1:19775779-19853376 GCA_035047845.1 Dendrocincla fuliginosa
AAATCATTCAATAAACGAAGCTCTACCCATCTCCAGGCAGGGAGCGGGGCACGGCGAGTGTGAGGGCAGGAGTGAGCGTGAGGGGACCTGGGGCGCTCAGGTGAAGAAGCCTCTGCCGGGTGGCCCTTCGGGCTCCCCGAAACTGGCGGTGGGGCGGCGGCAGGTCCAGCCCCCGCTCCCCCTCACACGTCTGTGGGGCGCAGCCTGTGCTCACACACCCCTGGGGGCCCTCTGGGAGCTTCGTTCCAAGGCGGCTGTAAGAAAGGACGGGGCGAGATGGCGAAGGCAAAGCCCGCAGCGGCGAGCCAGGGGGCTCAGCTCCGCCCCGGGCCCGGCAGCCCGCTCTGCCCGCCGGCCGCGGTCGGTGAGCGGGCCGGGGCTCGGCTCGGAGCCGGCACAGCCCGCGGCGCCGCCGGGCGGGCGGACCGGGCAGGACAGACCCTCCGCCGGCAGCGCGTCCTGCCCCGGCTCCTCGGGAAAAGGGTCACGTTTTAGTACAAGTGTATACGAACCTTTTTTAAACTTGCATTCACCGAGATCTTTAACGCCTTTCAGCAATTAATGAACATGGTTTCTCAAAACAATACAAGTTGCTTTTAGATATCAAATTACACCTCAGAAATTTATCTTTTGCTACAATAGTTTATGTTTTGCTGCGTTCCGTAATGCACCTAGCTCTCTCTGTCCTTGGTTTTCTGAAACGGTATAATTGTCATTATATTTGCAAATGAGAATAATGAGGTGTATCACAGCTACATTTGAGTTCCCTTAAGTGCTGTGCATTGGGTGCCATTCAGTGAAGAGATACACAAGGTGGTTCTGCCACTTCAGGTAGTTTCCCACAGTAGAGCTGTGGAGGACCAAAATGCCACATGCATCCCACTTTTTTGTATCAAAACTTACTCATAGAATCATTAAGGTTGGAAAAGACCTCCAAGATCATCAGTCATTTAACCCAACAGCACCCTGTTCACTGCTAAGCCATCTCCCCAGCGATTGCAAGACTACCCCTGGCTGCTTATAGATTATTTCATCTGGTCTTAAAATTGTCTATCTTACACTCTTAACTACATACAGGTCCTCAAAAGCTGGTACTATTACTCTTTCTGTGCCAGTCTGTGTTGTTCTCAGTCATTTACTAGATGAAACTGATCAAGTTAACTCAATGCTTCAACCTCCTTCATTACAATTGCAGTAGGTAATCCCAGTAGCAATTGTTTTTACTCAATACTTTGTCACTGGAAAATCTCATATGCTATAAAGTTTCAAGGTTCCTCTTTATGCTTGTAAATTACACATCTTTCCGTCACCAGCATTCTTGCTACTTCCAGTCTTGTATGACACATTGCATCTCTGACTTTCTTTTTGAGATTTCCTGTTAGCCTAAATGAGTACAGCTAAAATGTATCCTAGTAAAAAGGAAAAACTCTGTCCCTGCCCAAGAGCACAAATGGAGGTATTTCAGAGAGTAGTGAAAAAGAGCAAGTATTCTCACAGAGTAGAGAATAATAATTTTACACAGTGCCTTTACCATTATTTAAATTTTGGGAACTGTCATTCATCTTCCAAAGTGTCAGTGGAATGATACCCACTGATTGCTGTTGTCCTAACTGAAGCAGAATAAACAAGAAAAAATGTGAAGTATTAATCCAGGTGAGGTAGTATGCTTATATTAATATACAATTCCGTATAATTCTATATTAATTCTAGTACCAGGACCACATTAACTTAGAGCTAGCTCAGTTATTTTTGCATGCTGGCATATCAAGACACCCAGACATGTAATAAATTGCCATCATATCCAGCAGTTACCAAAGAAAAGTTACATGCCATTTAGGTGAAGATCCACATCTTGCAGCCTGCCACATTCATTATTTAAGGACTGCTGATTTACATTTAATTGATTTACATGTAAATTTTTAGTTGTTGTTTGCAGTCTTCTTAATTGCGATGATGATGTTCTAGAGTGAAATAATTGCAGCCTAGATGCCTTGAAAATATGCCAAAGAATAGATAAGCTTTATGAGTGCTGTAAAATTATTCTTAAAAGATTTTTGTTAGAAATTTTCATCCCTAAGATGTAATTTCAGAAGTAATATGTTCTTTCTTGAATCTGAAAATTTTTGCAGAGGAAAAAAGAGAATGTTATTTTTTAAGTCAGCCGTGAGCCACAGTGGTTTGTTCTTTCTGTTGGCTTTTTTGTTCCTCATTACTCTTCAAGACAGTTTTACTGAAAAGAAAGACTAAGCACTGTGACATTCATTATGTTCTGTCCCTGATACATCAACGTTGGCAGATTAGTCCATGTTTAAATATTAGGAATTGCTCCCTTGTATGTGCACAGATGGGTCATTGTTGTATTTTGGGGCAGAGAGGGGGAGGGGTTAGGAACTATGGAGAAAAGAATATGTTTCCTTGGACCACTGTAGGTTGCATGAAACAGCAGCAGTGTTCTCACACTCTTCAGACTATAGGCACTGTAATGAAATAGAACTGCAGATATGGTTTTCTTTGGCTCTCCTGCAATCACACTGTGTTTTTCCTAGCATAGTCCTTGACATCACTAAAAGCAAGAGACTTCTCTCTGTATTTAAAAGGGCCGTTTCTTTGGGTATAGCTAGTTTGCTTTAAGGAAGAGTATGCTTTTATTGTCGCTTTCCATGTATCTCAGGGATCTTGGCTTTTAGTTTCTAGCTTCACAGAGATGTTGATGCCCTTTCCAATTCTGTTCACAGCACATAGGTGAATATTGCAAAATAAATGCCTGCCTTAAAAGTCGTCACCCACTGCCCTCTCTATTACTTTAATTCTTTTGGTTTAGGTAGGTGACTGTTTCATCATTGTCCCATTTGTGGTGCAGATCTATGTTTTCTGAGAGTTTTCTGTTGTGTGATTAATATTAGGAAGATAAGGGAGTTATACTGCTTCAGAGAGGTGAACCCTTGTAAAAAACACATCTTACCAATGGATTTAAGTGGAATGATCTTGGCTAGGCGAAATGCTAATCAGCTTGTTTTTGTAGTTTTAAAGGGAAAGAAATATTTGAACCTACGCATATATAAAAATAATGACAGTATTACTTTTCACAATTCTATCTTCAAGAAGCACAATATACCTTTTGCTACTACCAATCGTAGCTTACAGCTTCACTGAACTCCCCCAATTCCATTATCTAAGGTTTTGAAGGATGAAGCCAAAGCTTTCTCTGTCTCCCAGCAAACTCTTGATTCAGCTAGGAAATGACCTAGTGATTCTAAGATTCCCAGGGATTAGGGAGGGAAGAAGATAGTAAAAGAAATTCAGTGCAAAACAGCATAGTTCAGTATGCCTTAACTGAGGTACCAAAAGACTACAGAAACAGTAGCATTACTATTTTATTTTTCTATGGATAATACATTGAGAATGACATAGGCAAAGCTGGAGTGGCAGCTGCATTGTGCAGGGCTGTGAGGTGGCTACAAATTGGATGCATATTTGTTGCTGTACTTATGCTGAAGGTTGAATTTCTACAGTTTCTGGTGAAAAAAAAATCCTTATGTTTTTAAACTGAATGTGCACTAATAGGAATTGTTACCAGAAAAACCAATGTGAGTGGTTAAAACTTCAAGGCCTGTGTAAGGAATAAAGTTAGTGTTGGGGTTAGTGTTAGGGATTTAAAGGGTTAAATGGCATGACTGCTGTTTGAAACAGTCTGCTGACTTGGGAAGAGGGTGTAGATGGTAGCTTATATGTCCCTTGCTGCGGGGGTTTATACAGTTTTTTATTAATATGGTTAACGTTGAGAGTTAAAAATGTCAACCATCAAACTTTTTTCCTGTTCTTCAGCATCATGAAGATAAGAACAAATTTGGAGGATTTAATCTTCAGTGGTTTTTGAAGATAAGATCAAAGCAAGACAATAACCTGTGCTGCTTCTTACTTTAGGGATGATGCCTCATAAATAAATAAGTATAATCCTTCTTACAGAACTTGATTAACAGAAACAAGCGATATTGTTAAAAATAAGAAAGATTTGGCACATGGATAGTGCTGAGGATTTTGAAGTCTTAAGAAGCCAGACTGTTTCTGCTGACCCCTGGAAATAGTAATTCTTGTGCCTTACTGTGTTAGTCCTATAGGAACTAGTAGAATGTTTAGGAAGAGGAGATGACGGGTTTAGGCTGAAGGTTTTAACTAAGAGCCATTATACCATTTTCTGCAAATTCCCCCAAGTTAAGTGTGTTGGCAGAAATCATTGAGTAATAATGTCTTTAACTATGGGTGTTACTTACTTATATGCAAATTAATTCAGGTTATAGTTAGTGTTTGAGTAAGAGTGTCAGGGTTTGAGAACTGTAACTGTCTTAAACCCTGAGTAATGCAACTATGCAAGACTGATAAAGATGAATAGAGAATCTGATTTACTTGTGATTTCTTGTAGAAATTGGTGCCCGTCCTAAAGAGAAAACTACTATTACAAATTACTTTAATGCTGATACTTGCATTCTAAATTGTCACTTTTTCCACTTGCATTATGAACCCATGGGAAGCAAGGAGATAAGAAGAACATAGTCACTGCTAGAAGCTAGTGCTTTATACCATCTGGCAGAAACCAATGCCTCAGTGTCCTATAGGCTAGGGAGAAATTAAGCAGAGAGTTTAAGGCTCAGGAAAATAAAGCATCAACAGTTGATTTAATTTCAAATAAATGCAAAAGTCTTGTCAGCATGCTTTGTGCTTATGCAGTTAGCAGCTAGAACCTTTAGTCATTTTCTTCCTCTAGAGAAACTAGTATTTTACACCAGATGGAGAACCAAGCTAGGGGTCTATATTTTGTTTTACAATTGGAATTAATTTGTTACACTTGATGTTAGGTTTTTCAATATAATGTGTCTGCATCCCTGAGTAATGTTCTGTTGTGCGGGGTTCCCTGCTGGTAAGCATAGAAACAGTACAAATGGAAAGCAGAGACTGATACTGTCTTACATTATAACAATAGTTTCCTATGCATAAATTACAAATTGGCATGGGACTCTGCAGATGTTACAGAGATGGGAACAGGGCAGATACTGCTTCAAGCCTTATATTGTCTTTTTACTCTGTCAATGTCTGTACTTGCTGTAGGAGAATGTTGTTACTATTTGAAACAGGTTAAGGGCAGGTTTTTCAAAATGGATGACTAAGTATAAAAACTATACCTTAGTAGCATCTACAATGTTCCCAGAAATAAGAATTCATAAGATTCATTTCATATGAAGAGAAGCCATTGGCTTTTCCTCTTTTCCAGTTATTAATAATGCAGGAATTAGAATTGAAATATTACAAATTTAGGATTAGTGTTTGTGAATCCTTATATGGAATCTAGTAAATAAAATTGTCCAAACTATTCTACAAAACATTCATAGTTAAAATCCAACAAAGTCAGTAAGACCAGGAAATATGGTGATTTCTGCTTTTCTTCAATGAACTTCATAGGCTGACAGTATTTTAACTTTCTCTTTTAACTTGAAGCCAAACACATAGCACATTCCCAGAAAAATTCCAGTCAGAATGTCTTCCATTCACAAATGTGTGGTCCTGCAGCTCCACAATCCACAGAGAAACTAGCATTCAAAAAAACCCAAACAA
Organism: Dendrocincla fuliginosa; assembly: GCA_035047845.1. Taxonomy (NCBI): domain Eukaryota; kingdom Metazoa; phylum Chordata; class Aves; order Passeriformes; family Dendrocolaptidae; genus Dendrocincla; species Dendrocincla fuliginosa. Next base: position 19,781,387 of record JAWWMO010000005.1, read on the forward strand.
ACCCAGTGATGCTAGAAACTGCTGCCATTTGTTCTCTTTCAGTAATGATTATCTTTATCTTTCAGATAAAGATTAAGGAAGTGTCAAGACTCCAGTTCGCAATTGATTTTTACAGATCTGAAGCATTAGAAAGGTTGCTGTCAACAGAAGGAGAGGGTGAGGTAAGACTCAACAACATAACTCATAGACAATCCCAATTTATTGGATCCCAAGATACAAAGTGGTCTGGTATCATCAAGATCCCGTAGTTTATTTTCAGTTTACTATCTTTGTCATCTGCCAAATCTATATGCAGTTGTAATTAAAGTTAGACTACAAAAGATGATTTCAGAAGACTGAGTTATTGCTTGGCAATACTAAGCAGTTTATTGCTATTAGTGGCCAATACCTTGTTTTCAGGAATAGGTGTAGTGAAGGTTAGAAATAAGATTTGCTTGAAGGTTAGGGTAGAAAAATAATATTTTCAAGACTCACACTTAAAGCCAGATTCTGCAGAGCTTGCAGGAATACAATGTTCCATGGAATCATCATGAGCCTATATTCTTTTTGATAAACATATGTATGCATATAAAATGAGGGGTTGAGGTAGGAGGTATCATTTGGGAAAAGAAAACTTGAACATACTGGATAATTGTTGGATTCTGCACAGCTCTCTGAACAGTTCTCATGTTTTCGTGACTATTCTCTTAGTTGAGGTATGGTGGAAGTGCTGTCAAACAGACTACACCTGAGGTTACAATTTACCACAGTTTGTACTGATCCCTGCCCTTGCTGCAATGAAAATAATATTTAGATTGGAGTTATGTTCAGTGCTTAAGGCAATAAATATTCAAGAGTCTTGCCTTTCTCAGACACTGCAGGGCTTACTACTGTTTTGAGAATGCATCATCTTTTGTTAGAAGTTCTGGTTACGAAGGTAGGTATTACAGTTGAGAAGAATTCACTTGGAGAGGCTCAATCGTCAATAGATTTTATGTGAGCCACAGATATAATAATGGGGGTCAGTCTCTTAGTTTCATGTTGGCTGTGGTTATTGGTCTGGTTATGGTTGTGATTTAGGAAAAGAAAGATGAAGAACCCTCCACATATGGATTCTCTGTGCATTGAAGGGAGAGGAAAGAACCTGGTCTTATTAGAAGATAATGCATTATTTTTGTGGGGGCTTTTTTTTGGATTTGTTTACTTAGACATAATTGAGATCAGGATTGTTTGGAAAAAATTAGTATATTACTTGGTTCTGACCTGGCTTTGTGGACAAGATGAGAGCATGTGTTTTTACCTTGAGATCTCTACCCCCTTGCTACTTCGATGCACCCCTCCATGTCACACAGTTGCCTTCCTTAAGATGTTCTACTCCCCAACCCTCCTTTTTATCAGTGTGCTTCCGTATTGTTACATGAGAGGAAAAGTAACTACATTTACATAAAATCTTAACACAATTAAGGAGCACCATTTTTTCATTCACTTTGTTCTTTTCATTGATAGATGTAATCTGACAAATTTGTAATTCCCTATGAAATTCGTCCTTTCTTGCTTTATATAGCCTGACTATACACAAAAGTAAGCACTGTTCCGTTGCTGATACAGGTGACCTCTTTGAGGAGCTACAGCATATGGTATGTCTGGAACGCTCATTTCTGTGTGGATTGTGGAGCTGTAGGACCACACATTGGTGAACGGAAGATGTTCTGACTGGAATTTTTCTGGGAATGTGCTGTGTGTTTGGCCTCAGGTTAAGAGAATGTTAAAACACTGTCAGCTTACGAAGTTCATTGAAGGAAAGCAGCAATCATCATATTTTCTGGTCTTATTGACTTTGTTGGATCTTAATCATGACGGTTTTGTAGAATACTCTGGTCTTCCTGTACCTCCCTCAGAAGAGAGAAAAATATTGCTGAAATAGCATTTTGCAGCATAGAAACAGCACAACATTTCCATCCTGTTCAGCAAGCAGCAGGAAGTATCAAGTATCTTGCTGCGCTGCCAGCTCAGCTTGGTCATTCAGCTCAAGTTTTAGGGGTGTGTTTCAGCCAAACTCGCTGATCTTTCAAGGTTCACCTACTGATACTTTATAGCACTTCATAGTGTAATTGATATAGCAACCCACCATTCTTTTAATTTGCATGAATTTCTTTTTGGAATCATAACCTGTGGTAATCATAACTTCTTGTAATCGTAATTATACTTGAAGAGAGAAGAAAAAGAGCAATTAGTTTAATGTACAATACATCTCCTAAAATATGACGTATGAAGGATGCCAGAATTTTCCTCATTTAGGACAGCTGAAAATGAAACATATATATTTGAAGTAGGGATTAGTTTCTCAGTTTCTGTTTAGTTTTTAGATATTGTCATTACACACCAGAATTGTCAAAAATCTACCTTTTGATTGCCATTTCTGAGTTTTTTCAATGACCAGCTAAAACTTCAGTCTGTTGTGGTTTTGCAGCACAACACTCAAATATTTGCTGGTGTCTGTTTGGTTCCTTTTTTTTTTACAATTTATCTGAAACTTTCTTTTGCTGGAGACCAATTGAAATCAGATATGTGGATGGGGAGAACTAACAGGGGACAGTGTAGACAGGCTCAGTTACTCCCATTGGCAACTGTTTATCTTATTATCAGACAGTGTCCCTGATCAGTTCTGCTTCAATCCATGCTGTTCGTGAACCAGTGGGCCAATATCTACATACCACAGTCTATTTTTAATAATGACTTTTGACAAATTAAGAACACAGATCTTAACAAGCCTCTTACAGTTTCTGTTCTGAATTGTTTTGTGTTGGGGGCGTATGGGTGGCCTATCTAATACACAAGGAGGCAGTGCAGGCACAGACTAATGGTCTGCATGTGTCACACACTTGTAGCATGTTTATTAGTTTTTTGGCAACACTAATTCAACCATCCTCACAGTTCCTTTTAACTGGGGCAAATTAAGACAGGCAGAGAATGAAGAAGGTGAATAGGTAGCAGCAAATGCCCAGTCATGAGAGTCCTGTACTTCCTATTCCTATGCATAGACACCTTGCAACTGAATCACTTGTCAAAGTACTTTGAAGTAGAAGAAAAGTTTCTCCTGTTGTTTAAGAAAGAGCACAGAGAAAACAAAGATGACATTTCAGGGAGACCTTGTGCATCAGGAGTCTCCATCTCATACCTGCCCTCTTACTTGCCCAAGTTTGAGAAGATGAAGACCAAAACATAAAGCACATCTAAATAAGAGTAAAAGAAAAGAATACATGAATAGTTTGTAATTTAATAAATATTTAAGTCTCATTAGATTTAACTCATATTCCTCAAAAATAACACATCCTGCCAAAGCAGTCACAGAGGCTGCCAAATGACAACTGCATTGGAATATGAGAGTGTTGGTGGACTTCAAATATTTCTCATTATCCACCCCAGTTCATAAAATAATGGCCATTTTAATAGTCCTAGCTGATGAAAACTGAATCACATGCATTAGCATGTCATGTAATAATTCTTCCCTAGACCAAATTCTGTTTTTATCCCAGAAAAGAGAGAAACCCCTTTGAGCAAAGCGGTTGAGTTATGTGGAGTAACTTTAAAATTTAGGCATGGAAAAGCTTTTAATTTGATTTGGTGCCTTTTAATTTTTTAAGATTTGAAAACTCTGTGTTGAGCTGACCATGCCCTTTTGAAATGTGAGGCAGCCTTCAGTACACAGGCCCTAACAAAGTCTTGGGGACCAGTCCCAGGAGGCCCATGGGCTGGGTCTGTTAACAGCAGTTCCCAGAAGACATTGAGTTTTTTGTGTGACAGGGGATAATGAAACAAGGATTGCACGAAAACTGCCAAATTGCCTTAAGCTTCCTGTCCACGGGCACAGATTTCTGCAGAGAACACAATTCCTTTCTCAAAGACAGCATGTTTACATGTTTTTGAATTTGTATGGATGTTGAAAAGGCAAGTTAAGCAAATGTTATTTTAATCATTGTTTAATGTAAAAAAAAAAAAAGTGAATATTTGCATCTGATATTAGGACAGAAAGAGAAGAATATAGCAACACTGTGAGAATCACAAAAGAATCAGTAAATGCAGGATGAGCAGAACACCTTTGCATACACCTTTTCCAATCTGATGTTATCTTGAAATTGTGATACATCTTTTTTCTCTATAATGTGTGTTAGACTAAATGATCAATATGTTGATTTCTACTTAGTTCACTTTCCATGTTATTTATCTCCCCTTAAAACTTTCAAAAACATAATTAACAGGGGCTACAATGCTTCAGTATTTCTATAGCAGTCAGTAATAATCTCAGCTGCCCATATTTTGATCTTTTTCCAGGAAGTGATTATCTTCTAGTCAATACCATGAAAATTATTAACTTTATCAGAAAAATTTCAAGTTTTTCTTTCAACATGTATCTTCAAAGCAGCAGTGGGTGTCCAAGCCCTGCTGTCTGCCAGGCACATTGCCCAAACTATAAAATAATTAGATTCATTTGTAGCCAGCCTGGGCTGAAGCAAAAAGTAATGAGGTCTACTAGTGTAGTGATAGTTGAAGAAGATGAAAAAGTACAAAATGTAAAACTCTGGATTAAAATCTATCTTAATGTATTTATATTCGATTAATTATATTCTGCAATATAGGTAATAAAAAGATAGGAATATGGAAGTTCACATTAGGATTGTTAGCTAATGAAATGCAAGTTTCATTACATTGCTTGTTCCACTATTCTATTATTTTACAAGGTGATCTGGACACTCAAGATTAAAGGCTAATGATTATTAAGCTATCATAGCAGTAAATAAATTGTGTACTAGATAACAATTTTCAGTACACAATAGTGAGTCCTGAATTAAAATATTACAGTGTTAAATTATGAGATTATTTCCTTATTTACATAATGGAAGTTCTAGAGGTATCATGAAAAATATATCAGTGAATTTATGCATAATGCCTTGATATTAGATTGCTAAACCAAAACATTGATCAGAAAAAAATCTGAACATTCCAAAATGTAGTACTGTTGAATGACTATAAAATGAGTTGCAGATTTTCTGAAATACAGTGGGCAAAGTAATGAAGGTTGAAATATGCCTGTTTGTCTGTAGTGCTGTCAGACATTGAAACGACAGATCACCTTTCTGTGGCAGGTGCAGTATTGATGCAGTGTCTTAATGTTTGGAGAAAGCATCATTTGCATATGGTTACAGCATCTGCAGTGTATATTTTCAGATTCGGTGTGAGAGGCAATGTTTATTTTATGCTAAGGATTAATTTATTGTATTCAGATGGAGTCCAAATTATGACTGCAGTAATTTTTCAAAATTTATTGTATGGTTTAGTCTTCTAATTCTCTACCAAATTATAATCAGATACTAGAGCATGACTGAGAAATGTAGAGAAAAAAAATTACTCCAAATACTGATTCTAATATATATTATACCTTGCTATCATCCCTAGATTGCTCAGAATCCTTTAGTCCTCCTAAAGATAGAATTTAAGCATCATCACATTTGCAGACAATAACCTTTTCAAAATGGGGCTTTAATATGCCAATAGGATTTTATACATCTGTTTTTATTTTTAGGTATGTAAAAGGCTCAAAATTCATTCCAGATGATGTATAGCAATCTCATCTTTTGGTTTCCCTTAGATAAAACATCCAGCCTATCTTTACAATAAATACTGTTGAGGTTTATTTTTTGGCAAGCCAGCTCTGATTATGATCCTTCTGGTATTCTGGCAGGTGCTTAGTTTTTAAGCATGTAAATACATCTGTGTACCCTATTGGGGTTTATCTTTATATGTATCTTCTTCTCCCCAGGACTAGTTCCACATACTACAAGGTAGCTAGTGATTTCTAAGGTCAGTGTAACTAGTGGGTTTATATGTGAAAAGTAGAATCAATATATATTTCTTGGGCATCTACATGATGGCTAAAACGAAATATAAGATGGAATGATGTTACTATTATTTTGAGTTGAAGGAAAGTTGAAGTGGATGCAGGAACATAAGAAGGATGATTAGTTCGCTGTATATACTTTTATGTTGGATGCAAAATGATGATGGTATTGAAAAACATTGAAAGACCTATAGGAAAAAGGGAATGAGAAAGGCTTATTTGCAGTGCCTTGCTTTTTGGAAAAGAAGGATGGCTAAACGAAAATGGGCATTCAGTCTCCACCATTCAGTGATGCCTGTGCTGCTTATGCCCAGGGAAAAAGATTGATGAAGTATTGATGCTAAAACTGAGTTAGAACAATTCCAGATAGTATCTAAGATGCAATCTTTCAGTTTTGTCTTTTGAAATAATCCCTTAAATTCATAAAAACCCATGCTAAATTGCACCTAATTGACTAGGTCAGAATTTCACACATTTTGAGATATTGAGACAAATTTCTTCATGAATATATAAGTAACCATAGCTGTTGACTGCAGTGGGCTCATGTCAGATTGCGAGAGCTCTGACTTTGGCCTGTTTGCCTTTGGAGCCTAAAGTGAATGTTTTGTGAATGACAGTGTTGCAAGAAAGATGCATTTTGACAGGAATGAGAATAATGAACAGGCAGGTGAAAATACCTGGGCATGTTATGCTTCATGCCAAACTTCACAAGCAGTAGAGCTGCTGACTTCAGAGTTGCCTGTGGGTCTGTCACTTTGTTTGTCTCTGTCAGGGTTGATTTGTCAGAACTACTTTGTCTCCAAGGCATCATATCCCTGATGGCTTACCATAGCCTGTAAGGAATTTACATGTTATCATCTGCTTTGAATATGTCTTAAATTCCCAAGAAAACTCTGGGAAAGAGATGGTAGCATTTCATCCTGTTATTTGTTTAGAAATATAACTTTTGATGATAGCATGTCTGTATATGTTTCTGAAACTCACTGGACTTACTGTTTTTGAGAAAAAAATAATTTAGCAGGTCCCATGAAATTATGCTACAAAATGAAGCTACTAATATATTTTATATTACTTACTCTTACACTGTTACTCACTCTGTGAAATTCAATCTCATACTGCATTGAGAAAGAGGAAAACAAACAGTGTTTTAAGAGTTGTGGTGGTGGAGAGTGGAGATCCACTGTCAGAGTGGATATCCATAAAATTTCAAACACCTACATCAATTAAACAATAAAAAGGTGGAATGAAAGAGTGCACAGTTTGATTTCAAATATGTCAAGATGGTACAATCTACTAACTTTGAAATCTGACCACACGTTTGCATTACCCACTTTTTCTGTTTAATTTCCAGCTGTGGGAGCCACAGGAATGGGCTGAAGGCATGGGAACGCTGCTGCTGTCCCTTCAGCAGGGAGTTTCCCTGTTCCTGACTTCCCCTCCCCAAAGGCAAAATGGTCTGGCTTGTAAAACACTGCCTTCTTTCTATGCAGAAGACAGCAGCAAGAAATGCAGGGATTATTTTTTTTTCTGAAAAATTCCCCTTAAAAATAGATGTTTTGCTTTGCTTCCTCTTCTTAGGCCTCTCACTTTAAAAAATATGCTCATCTTCATTTCTGAAAAACTTGGTGCTTTTATTTAATTAGATTGAAACTGTGTATTCTGAGGATCATGATTTGGTAGACAACTCAGATCCAAGATTTTTAATAATTTGTTTAAAGGAAAGTTGTTAAATGTAAAGAGTTAATAGAAATTAAAGCTCATGCCAGCCTTTCGTAGGTCTGTGTCAAACCTATGTGTGGGGAATTTAAAAAAAAGTCACCAAAAGAAAACAGAAAAGCATCTTAATACCATTAAAGGCCATTTCATGGGAAAAGATGACTGGTTTCACAAAACAAACCCTGCCCTGCTGTTCCCTCACCAGTAAAGCATCATTTCCTGCAACAGAAATATGCTCATATCCATCCAGCAAATATCTGAGCATGACATTTAAAGTCTCATTTTATGTGAAAACAGAAAAGATCAGTAAGTTCTTCTTGGTCAAGCATATGTTAGAGAAATGTTAAAGAATTTGTAAGGATTCTCCACCATTGTGGTACTGCCAGGAAACAGAACCAGGGAGGACTAAGTGGTACAGAACATCCTGCTGTACTGTGAAAGCAAGGAAGTTAAATTTAGCAGTAAGATATTTTTTAAATTAACAACTGAACATGGTATTCACAGAATTACAGAACATGCCGAGTTGGAATGGACCCACAAGTATCCTTGAGTCCAACTCCTGGCCCTGCACAGGACAGCCCCAAGAGTCACACCATGTGCCCGAGAGTATTGTCCAAACACTTATTGAACTCTGCCAGGCTTGGTGCTGTGACCACTGCCCTGGGGAGGCTGTTCCAGCACCCAACCACCCTCTGGGTGAAGAACCTTTTTCTAATATCCAACCTAAACCTCCTCTGACACACATTCCATCCATGGTGTGATGAAAGGTGTATTGTGTTACTTGTTTGATCACAGTTCATTATGTGCTATGCTTTATGAGAAGATGAAAATAGGCCTGATGAGGGATTTATTCAGTTCAGGTGAACCTTTTCAAAGGGAAGGAGTGTTGGGACTTCTTTGGAAAAAAATTCTGAGTGTTACTGGCCATGCTCACCTGGCAAAGCTTCCACTGCTCAGAACAAGCAGCTGAGTAGTTTGAAAGTGTCTTTTTTAACAAATTTGCATTATGTCTATTTAAAAAGCTACCTTGTTCCAGTTTGGGTTCGAGTAAAACCTAGCTTAGTAATTGAAAACCCTTAACTACTTTTGAAGTGCTGGTCCCAAGGAAGGTGTAGACAGTTCTGCCTTAAAGTCCTGGCCTGCTTCCTGCCCTGTCACACACGATTATGAAAGACATCTCCTCTAAAAGAGGTATGTTGATTCTTGTAAAGCTAAATTGGAAGTACCTCTTTGTCGTAGTTTTTATCTTATGGCTGTTGCTGTTCCTATGATGAGTTAAGGAGTTGTGATAAGCTTCATTTATCATCCATCTTTCACAATTTCACTTGCATTTGCTTCTTCAGCCAGCCTCTCACAGCATGCCTGTAACATTCCAAACCTTTGAGCAGTCTTGGACAACTGACTTTTTCTTTCTTTAAATAAATTGCCACAAAAATGTACTTTTCTCATCTTCCCTGTGCCAGTTATGGAGTTTCATCTCACAGTTATTCTAACCTGAAGCCCAGAAGGGCAATATTCTATTTTTCACCCATGTTGAATTGCTTTGAGATAGTCTATTAGAGGAAGAAACAAGCAGTGAGAGCTAGGATTAAGAGAATGATACCATTGAAAAGGGGAAATTACACTGAGTTAATGAGTCCTGAGATGCCAGAATTTAATACCCAACATTCCTACATAAAACCAGATCTGGTTGATTTTAAAAGCAACCAGTAAATAGAATTTCTTGGTTATTTTTCTTCTCCTAAATTTTGTAAAATGATACTCATCAGACTAAGGCAGTCTGTTTTGTAAACACAGGAATTTTAAACTATACCTCAAATTAAGTGTGTTAAATTTAGGAAAAGACCTAAAAATATTGTATGTTTTCTCTAAAAGAATGTACAGCTTTATGGTTTACCATGAAGTTTTCATCACTCGTTATTATGCCTTAACTTTTGTAATTTGGTGGTAAGTCCTGCTGTGGTAAATCCTACAGACTTCCCTTCCACTCTGTATCTAGATATATAGTGTAGAATAACTATTCAGAAATTGGTAGCAAAGAAGATGGTTAATGACAAACTTGAGTTCTCAAACACATATATCTCTGGAAGAGAAGTTTAATTCAGACTATATGAAATATAATGTCATCCTCATATGAGTTTTATTTATATGACTGATTAAATAGAATTAGTTCCATAAAAGTCATCAGTAAGTGATATTAGAAGGACATGATTTGGTCTTCATTAGCTAAGATTATGCTACTCATTTTCTCACTTTAAATTAAGAAAATCAATGTATCAGAAGTATAGAGGAGATTTTTTGCTTATAACTTTTCTGAATTGGTTACTATAAGCATATTATGAAATTTTCAATTCCTTGCCAATCAATATGTTACTAGGAGTCCTTTGCCTTAATTTATTAAAAACAATTTATTGTTTTTTGACAGGTGCAAAAATGGATCCTTGTTTCCTGCCTCAGGATTGTATTATTCAACAGACAGTAATATACAACAGACTTAAGACGTAAGTGAATTCTGTGTGTTCTTGTGTTTTCTTAAAATTTGCTGTTTTTTAATTCCTGTAGATAACTGCTCTTTGACATTACTCAGGGTAGCAGCAAGAGTCAGACTTCATACTCTTCAAACTCTTCATAATTTTTAAGAATTTCAAATCTACTTTTTCACAAAGCAAAACCAAAACAAAAATATCAATGACATATAAAGGTTTCCACTGTTTTTCTCAAAACTATGAGCAAAGAGATTTGGTGTGGTAATGGAAGCTGTTCCTAGAATCTGTAGTATTTTTGGTTGTGTTGTTTGTCCTGTTTCTGACTTAAAAAATGGTTTATGATGGAGGAAGGCAAAAGCAAACAAACAAACAAAAAAATTAAACATAGCTACATAAACAATATTTATAGATGCTGCTTCTATTCCAAAAGTTTTTCAGTGTAGAATGCCATTTAGATTTTTTAGTATCAGTTTCCCCTTTCTCTAGTGTTCCTCAGTTAGTTTTAATGAATTGCATGTTAAATGAACATTTTTTAATTTATCTGAAATATGACAGGAAAAATTACGTCAGGTTTATTAAAGATAGAAATGAAAAAATAATTGTAAAACCTTACTCATAGAAAATGCTTTCATTGAGAATTAAAATGTATGCATAACTCTAATGTGTTTTTGAAGGAAAGTGATTTAAATGACACCTAATTTTGGAGGTAAATTCTGAATAAATCTGTCTACTCAGCCTTTTGATGTGATATTTGCAATGTGATTTTGAAATTTAATTTGGTTTGTTTTCCCAAGTGACCCTGCAAAGATTGACTTAGAAGTAGTCCTTAATCATTGGCTTATTCCTATAACTTGGGCAGAACAGAAGGTTTTCATTCTCTGTGAACTATCAGCAGTAGAATCTGTAATTTTTGACATTCTGGAAAAAGAAGTTCAATTTTATGTCTGAAAATAACTAAGATAGTGGTGTTAATAATCCTATACAATGAAATTGTTAAATAATTTGAAACATTAGGAAAATAATTTCACAGTAACAATGGTACAACTCGATGGTATCTGCTGTAGTATGGGTTTGATGAACAAGCAGGAATGATTATCACGTTGTTTATCTCTGAAATGCTATAACTTAGAAGACAGGTGAGCACATGCATGTTGTAGCAGTAGTGCCCTGTTATAATTGTACAAGAGAATATACAAAACAACTAATCCAGAGGTGCTTTTCAAGCATTTTGAAATTTTAACTTTTTGCTCTCATGTTCGTGGGGGGAAAAAAGGGTGTGGAAAGCTAAGAAGATATTTGAAATGTACAGATGAAGAAACAGTAGCAAACCATATAGCCATAGGCTGAAGTTGTATTTGCTAAACTCAGATAGTAGTCTGCACGTATGAATTATTCCCTATAGGTGTTTCTAGTAATATGATAAAAATAGTAGATTCTTGTCTTGTTCAGTACTGGCAAGACTGGGTAGTGGAGTTGACCAGGTTTTCATTCAAAGCAATAGTGAGGGTTCTAAGCTTGTATTTTAGTAAAATGCCAAATGAATTTGTAAATGGATAAAATCAAGATTGTGGATTGTTAGAAAACCTCCCTAACAAGCTGGACAAATTATGTACTCCCTTTTCTAAATCTGGATTTCCTTCTCAGTGCTGAAAAATATTTCAGCCACTCTGTTGTATGTAAATCCAGCCAGGATCTGCTGTCCTTTGACTTCTTGCCTGGTGTTTCTATTCTGTTTCTATTGTGGAACACACTGGCTGTAATTTGAATGTACAAAAGACTTTTTACAACATTTCCTCACACTGACTTGTGCTTCCATATTAAACTAGTTATATTTATGCCTGGAGTGGGTGTATATTTAAGTTGGAAATTGCCTTAGAATAATAGTAATGATGTGAAATGGGAAGCATAGATTGTATAAAGTAGTTTAGTCCATGAAAGAAGATTAAAAGGGCAGTGGGAGTAGGAAAATTATGGTAACTCACAAATGGAATTAATAAAGAGAAATTAATAAAGAGTCTCATAGAGACTATGACCCATTTACCATCCAGAAAGATGGAAAACCCATGATGAGTTGCTTTAGAATGAGGAGGACCAGGTAGTATGATAGTAGATTTGTCTTCTGGATTACTCGAAATGTATTTTTATGGCACAATTTTTTTTAATATTTTAAAGGGAAGACTTTGGTTTATTTTTAGATTTTTGGTGTAGGATAACACACATGCAGCCACACCATACTTTCTAAGGTATGAGGACAAAACAATACACACTTGGAAGTCTTAGTAAACACACTATCAAATGTACACATAGTTGATTCATTTAAGAGTTTGTTGCTGGGCTAAACACAGGGTCTCCAACTTCTGAAACAAAAGCTCTGTTATGAAGCAAAAGAAACAGCTCCCTGAGCTCAAGCCAGCTGAGTTTGTTATATCCAGTCCAGACTGCTTTACAACCAATAATTCTTCTAGTTTATATACAGTACCCTGCTATTTCCAGAGGGATGGTTTTATTTGACTATCCATTCACTTAGGATACAAGTTTAATTTAAACTTGATGGTGCCAAATATGGCAAGTTGATCTTATACCTCTTTGATATCTCACTTTGCAAAGCCAAAGCAAGCATTACCAGGCTCTACAATTGTGGCTTACCAGACTTACCATTAAATGCAGCATTTTAAAACTTACTGTGGCATAGCAAAGGCATGTGATCATTGAGATGCACAAGACCAAAATTGCAGTGACAGAATCATATCATTATACACTGTTTCCTGCATTTCATGACACTGTCATGAAACATAAAATGGACACTGAAAAACATAGATTAACCAAGAAGGACATTAAAGCATCAGGAAAGCATTCCTAAACTCGAGAGGTTAAGAAATGTATAAAACAGCCAAAAAATTAAGTCTCTTGTGAACTTATCAAGCTTCATCACAAATGAGTTCAGTTGTTTCTGTAACATAAAGACTGTTTCAGAAGTCCATCTTTTGAGATATATATATATGTATATATTTAAAGTATTCTGATGTGATAAATACATTTATTTATGGCAAATTTGTCATACATTTGAGTCAAAAAATTCTCTTCTTGCCTCCAGTCACTCATTCACCTGGTGTATTGCTGGAAAATTATCATATTCTCCCTTAGCATCAGGTTTGGTAGCCTGAGTCAGGTGGTACTTATAGTCACTTCTTGTAAAAAAGAGGTCTCATTTTCTCTGCTATTTCTATTTTGAATGTAACTTTTGGAACAAATGCTTAGGGTCTTTAGGTAAAAGCTTCTACAGGGAATACTTGTGCCTTATAGATAGCTTGATTATATATATTGTTTGTGGTTTTTTCCTATTTTTCATCTTGATGCAAATTTCCTAGTGCAGTGCAAGTCTTGGATACTTTTGCTGCCTTCAGCAGTTTTTTATGGGTGGACAAAGTTGATCAAATATGGCTTGGTCCAACATATTTTATCCTTCTGGCCCTTTCAGGTGTGAAGGAAGCTGTGCAAAAAGTTCCCCAAATATATATTATTCCATATTTAATAAGATTTACTCTCAATTTGCACTTTACTTCACAAATGCTTAGATGATAAAACTCTAATCTCACTGGGTTTATATACATCTTTATTAAACTGTAGAAATTAATTAAAATCTGAAGAAAAAAAAATGAACCAATCTTCCAAAGAGGACCCACACATCTTTGGACGTAACAATGAACTAGAGCTAAAGACCTTCCTTTAGTCTTAAATCCCATTAATTCCTGTCACTGGCAAGTATATTTCAAAGAGTTTTAGGATTTTTAAAGAAAATTTTCTGATATAAGTATGCTTGTTTTGCTTGTTAAGAAAAAAAATATGCAGATCAATTCTACTTACAATGATTATTTACGGGTGCAGTTTGAAGACATTTAGTAGATATATATTAAGTCCGAAAATAAGAACACTGAATGGTTGATACTCTGGAGAAGGGAAACCCCTCCATCCATGTGGTTCCCAGGCTACTCCAGCTGACAGTTTGATCAGCTGGCAGAAACCACATGCAGAGACAGGTGAAAAAATGGCTGATGGTAAAAATGTACTTAATTATTCTGTCAGTCCTGCTGTATGCTACAGGCTTCCTTTTTTTTTTTTATTCATGGGCTGACTGTGTCAGGCCAGGTTTGATAAATTTATTACTGAAGTGTTGTTTTCAACATCAAAGACTAATTATTTTTAACTTTTAGCTTCTCCCAACCGATTCTTCAATACTTATTTTGCTAATATGAATAATAAGCCAGCATGAACTACAGAGTGGATGTGGCACAGTGGTATTTGAAGATGAAATATTTTTGATTTATCACAAATTATGTATGTCTTAAGAATAGCATGTTATTTCCTCTTTTGCAATGTTGACTCATTCAAATATCACATGAATTTAAAATAAGCTACCTTGGCACATGGATTTTAAGAATCTGTAAGAATAATTTCTATGAGAAGAATTGATTTTTAAATATATATTGTGTATTATATAAAGGAGAAGCAACCACTATAGAAAATTAGGGGAGGGAAAATTTATGCAAGTAAAATAAATTTCTAGAGACAGACATGGGAAAAAAAGGAAATATCTAGATGATAGATATAGAACAAGAAATGAGCCATTTTGGATGTTTTTTCCTTTACTTTTATTCCTTAGTGGGGTGAAAAAAAGACATTAAACCAAAGTGTAGTATGTGTAGCGTCACGACTGATGCAAGATGAATATCCTGTGAGTGAATGAGATACTTGCTTTATGTAGCCAATCTTTCTCAACAGAAAAAAAATCTATTTTGTCAATTGTATCTGAGCCAACTGCTGATTGCATAATAGTAATTTGACATGACTAATGCATCAATTGTATTTTACTTATACTTCATGATGTGTATATTTCAATTGCTTTTAATCTTAAATGTAGAGCATTTCTGTGAGGCTTTAAAAAGTGCAAATACTATTTTCTTCAATATTTCTTCAGGGCTTTTTCTGTGTGTGTGAATAGCTACAGCTTCTTTAGTGTTTGTGCCTGCTCCTCTTGAGTTACTGAACTTCCTTAGTATAAATCAAGGCTTTATCACCTCAACAGGGCAATTTTTCTTGGCCTAAAAAATCTGAAGACACAGTAGAAGTGTAGGTTCTGCCAGTACTAACCTGTTATGAATAACTTCCTTTGTCCTTGAACAACTGGAACAATGTACTATGGCTAGAACCACATGTGGATAGAACTGAGTAGACAAATGACAAGTAACTTCAAATACTCCCAATGTTAAAATAAATTTATTGCTTCTATTAATCTAATAATTTCATATAATTCTGTGTTAAAAGGTGGTGGAATTATTTTAATCCACTGATTTACTAGCATGGATTTAGTCTCATCATCCAAAACTTTTTTTTTTCTTCACATCAAATCACAGCATCAGTCATGATTTTACTTAGAATATAGAACACTTCTGTTAAAAAAACATTGTCAGCCATTTGTTTCTGTCTCTACATTAACACTAGATCCATTTCAAGTATTTTTTCTCATAGAAATGAGATTGATGCAGGCAGTCATCTTGCCCTCTCAAGGAGTTACAGTGTAAAATGCAATATCTTCTAATTTTTTGCCTATATAATGTTTTTTCTCCTGCTTTATTCTGGTAAGGGGTCATGTCTCTTGTGAGTCTAAATTACTTGCTTTTCAAGGTTTGCCTTCTTTAGCAGTTTATGTTGTACTGTCTCTTCTAGATGTACATTCAAAGGAAGAAAGCCCTTGCTTTAATAAAGCATGTCTTCAAAGAAGATATTCTGGGATTACCTGGTTCTCTTGTCTTCATATTTGGTAGAGCTTCAGTAAATGGGAAATGTAAAACACTGCACTTCCTTTTTGTTCAGTTAATATATTGCTTTATTCATGAGTTTTTCTTGCTAAAACTGTGACTTTGGAAAGCATTTTGACTGATACCTGCCTTTCATACTTGGTTGCCTACGTATATTCTATACATCTGTGCTTTTTCTGTGGTTTCTGTTACTACTGTATTTGCGTCACCTAATTTAAAACAGACTTTCTGCTGTTTTCGACTATAATGGGTTTGTGGCTTAGTATGTGAAATAGAATTGACTGCACAAAATGTGAAATTTTGATGCTAGACATTCCGGCTAGGTCTCTACAGACAGGAATGTACATTTGTCTGGGCAAGCACTATAGTCCTAGGGGTGCTTAGCTCTTTTAGTGACAGCCTGAATATGTTGAAGTCATTTGATTTAAGAAAAAAAAAAAAAAACCAACGGACGAGAAACAATGCAAAGGTGAGGCAAACACCACCCCCCACCCCCCTCCCCAGATAGAAGCATTCATTTTAAAGAAAAGAAGAAAATGTCTTGACACAGCTCCGGCATTTTTGCAGTGTAAATCTCATACAACTGTGAAAAACTTTGTGAAAGAAACACTGAAAGAGGAATACAATATCTTAAGCATATAAAGTCCTGAATACTAAGTAAACTGTAAAAATCAAGAGAAATGTTTCCTAGAAGGGGTAAGTCCTACTAGAAGTATCAGATACATAGATGGCTCCTGGCTATTATCTATTTCTGATATTTAACTGTATCTCCAAAAGAATGCAAACGCACCAAGTCCACAAATCCTCTGAAATTTTTAAATTTTAAAACATGAGATGGCTTATACCATTTTCCTTTGTTTTTTGGAGAAAGCAGATACTTCACGTTGCTCTGGTAGCGATGAGCACAAGTCCCTAGAACACAAGAGTTTCATAGTCAAAGGGAAAGCTGTTAAGCTGAAATTTTCCCTGCGGGGAAAGGATAATCTCTCCAGACAAGGTTAGGAGAGAATGAAGAATGAGAGAGGAGAAACTCCCACTCCTAGGATAGGAGGGAGAGAGAGAGAGAGTGAGAAAAGGAGGAGTTTGACCTCTCTAACAGAAGCTTCTGAGGGCGGAGTGATGGGAGTTTTGACTACTGAGAGTCCAAGTATGTTTTTTTTTTTATTTCAGAATATCTTCCCTTCAGCCAGCTGCTGAGAACAACCTCCTTCCTCTGCCTGTAGTATTTTCAGTCTGTCCTGTTATGGCTTTGCATTCTAGGGCTGCCTATAAATCCTTCAAGTCACTGTCCCCAGGAACAGGAACAATTGAATGAAAGCTATCTGATGGACACACAGATGTGTAGCATGACCATATATCAGTCCTTCCATAACAAATCAGCTGAAAAATACTGCATTCTTGATTCCTGGCCCAGGAAGTGACAGAGTTCGTGCGCTTTCAACTCTTCTGCTTTTCTCCAGCACCCTGGCTGTCTGAATTGGGAGGACTCCTCTTAGCAACACCCACATCCCAAATCACTAGCAGGGTTTTTCTGTAGGGGCTTAGAGGCTGCCTGCAGCTGTGCTGAGGGCCCCAGTTATCTCCTGGAGCGGTGGGTATGGCACGTGAGATGGGAGAGAACAGGCCTTACACTGAAACTGCAGTTTAGAAATAACTATTCTCTGACAGTTTCTGTAATGTTGGTTTTATATGTTGTACTCTAGTATCATGAATGGCCCATCACTTGTTTTAACCCATTCTTATAAATGGTTAAAACCATTCCAAAATGTAATGGAATGAAAATAGAATAGCACGTTTTGGATCCATTTTTATCACTGGCATAGAAGTCCCTTCCAAAGTAGTGTGTTAACTTCATTTTAATTGGATTTTTTTTTATGAGTAAGGAGACTGATTTTATTATGAACTGAAATGAAAATGCTAAGAGAAAACAGAGCTCATGTTTATATTGTATTATACTGTAAGGCACGAGGCTCCTGAAAGACAGGAAACTGATTGTTTGAATTGGTAATTCTCATTTTTTTCCATTCTGAAACACTATCTACTCTCAGGACCCTTCTTGTGTCTACTCAGGAACTAGAGAAGATTTCCTGTCTATTGAGGAAGCATACAGTAGCCAGAGGCAGAAAGACTCAAGTTAAAGACTTACAGTTTAAATCGTGTATGATCATTGAAACTGTGTGCTTTGTAGCATTCATACGCAGTTATATAAAAAATAAGCATGGCTACAATGTGTCAGATCCACAATCCATCTAACCCACTACTCTGTCGCAGAGAGTGATCATGAGTGGAAGCCTACAGATGTGTAAGAACATCTCCCAGTGCCCTGTCCCAGCTTCTAGGGTTCTGCTACTGAAGATGCTTCCTCTTCAAAACATATTTATCATCACGTTTGAAAGCTACTGACAAACCTATTTTATGCCAATTTGCTTATTTGTTTTTTGAATCCATTCATATATTTGCATTCAAAATATTGCAGTTATAAATGCTGCCATTTCAAAATTCAATATGTGGAAAAGTATTTCCTATTTCTAATTTTAAATTTACCAACTGATTCTTTCTTTGTGTGACTTCCACTTTTTTGAATTATAAAAATCAGTGATAAATAATTTCTGACCATTATTTATAATTTTTACATCTAGTGCATCTAATATCACAGCTGAAGAATCTTCGTCTTTTAAGCTTATCCTTGTCCAGAAACCGTTCCACAGTTCTCCTTGAACTGGCTGCCTTGCATCTACTTAATGTGATACTGAAACATCCCTTTGTGAAAGGTGATCACTAGCAGCAATGTTCCAATGTGTGTGCTTGAGTTCTAGTCAGTGTTTAGTGATTTTTCTCATTTGTTATCTCTTTCCTTTTAATTTGTATGTGTCTTTCTGTCAGGTTCTGAGTGTTGAACTATAGTTTTCAGAAAATTATCCAGAGTAATTCTAAAATCCCTTAAATTTTTGGTAATAATTTAGATGCAATATGTTTCATGCATATTTTAAAGTAATCTATTCAGTCTGAGAAACACAAGTCTCTTGACAAAGGCCCAAGTGTTCTGCCATCTTTACACAGTGAAATCACACTGTAGCTCTGTGTGTGTAGCAGGGGAGGGTTGGTATTTAACACAGAGTAGCTCTGACAGGTCACAGTTCTTGTGAGCACTCCAGAATTTGGATTGCAAATGGAAACTATGTTTTTCTAGATGAACAGTTTGAAACCCCTCATACTGACTGCAGTTTTACTGTGATGGTTTTCTAGTTTTGATTAGCCATGGAAAAGATGTATTGATTTAATATGCATTTAAGAAATTTAATACTCCTCCTAGGTTATCTAAAACATTTCAGTACATATAACAGAATTTGTATGCCTTTGTGTGAAAGCAAGCTGTTGAGAAATCTGTTTGGAAACTTTCTGTCAAAACATTTACAATTAACTGATACATGCTTATAAAGCCTGGTTTCAAGAGCTTGCTAGGTGTTGCTACCTTAAAATATGATATTACATCAATTTTTTTGCATATTTAGAAAAAATGTAGAAGTAGGTGAATACTCACGTCATGAACACATGCATCAAAACTGCATCCAAATCTAATTATTTTATGCATGCATACTACAGTTAGTGTTACTGATGTCAGGAACAAAGAAATATGTATTATTGTAATCTTTAATCCTTAGTGTTTACCAGCAGCCTACTTTATGATCTAACTTAATTCTGAAATTACAAGCTATACAATAATTGTCCTCTTATTCAAGCCAAAGTTACTATACTTAACTAGTAAGTTTCTAACCACATTTTCCACTGTGTTAGCTACATGAAAATAAGGCTTTTTTGTAAGGCTGCATATTTAGAGAAAATGCTACTAAATTGCCCCTGTATTAATAGAATCCAGAGCATTCCTTGGTGGTGGCTCAGCACATTACCATGTGAGTTGCTTGCCTTTGGAAAGGCATAATTTGATCTTAACAGTTTTCCTGAATTCTCTGGTAGTTACAGAGAACAAGTGACCACAGTTCAGCTCTTCAAGTTGAAAGCTGAGATTAGAACCACAGTGGTGCTGACTTATATGTTTCTGAATTTCAACAAAAGAAGAAAAATTCTTCCTTGCAACTGAGTCTTTGTGATTCTAGTGAAGAGTTGGAAAACTGAAAATAGCAAAGTGGTCCCAGATGGACTTTTTTTCTTTTTTTTTTTTATGAAAAGCTTCTTAAGTGGTAAAGCTGTCTGTCAGCTTTCATAGATATCTCTGTGTAAGGTAAAAGGCTGGATGGTGTTATGCTAGAGCCAAAAGAAACGTCTGGTGAACACTAGGAAAGGCAATACTAGTACTTTTGAGACTAAAAAAATTAAACATTTAAGAAAATACCACCAGTATTGTTCAGATTTGTTTCAGCACACTGTTTATTTCCCTTACTAGACTAAGTCTTTATTAGCAAAGAAAGGAGTAACAGTAATTTAAGTGATATCCAAGGAATAAATTTGCCCTAAAGCCATAAGAGTTAATAGAAGGTTGGAAGGCTTAGAATAAAATAACTACATACTTCCTATCAGTTACTTTCAAGTGAGAGAATGGAGTTCAAAGGCCACATGCTGATCTTAGCTACATCAGGGCAAATCCAGAGTGGCTGTCTCTGAAAACCATAGAATTGCTGAAGATTCACAATAGCATGAATAAAACTAAAATTTGGCCATTAGAAACTTCATTGTGAGAGAGTGTATATTTACCCTGCTAAGTTTGTTTTGTGTTTCTTATATCTGAGCATTGGAACATTGTATTTGTAGTTATTTCTGCAGGTTTTTTGTTTGGTTGGTATTTTTTTCTTGACTTGGCTTTGACTTATCCAGCATCATAAGGGTGGCACGCTATTTGGTTTTGATTGTGTTTTATTTAAGTAATGATGGCTTTTGGATTAGTGACATGATGTGAAGTGGTATTATTAATGGACATTGACCAGTAACAAAACAGAGCTACATAGGCAGATCTCCAGTTGGCAGAGCGAGGCAAAAGTTGGAAGCCTGCCCGGAGCAGAGAAGGAGCGAGCCTTGCCGGGGCACAGCACATGAGATGTCTCTGGCAAGCACATAAAAGTAGCAGCTGATAGGATTTGACAGACAAGCATAGATGGCAGATACTGTATCTCCCACAAGGAAAAACAAACAGAATGCCAAACAGGTAAACATAAACATATGCAGCTTTAAGTTGAAGAAGAGCAAATGCAGATCATTTCTACAGGGATGCCATACACATGTGCCTATTTTATTACTCTTTGCTATGAAGCTGACTCTTCAGTGAAGAGATATTACATAGAATTCAGAAGATTATAATGTAGTAACTTGTAAACAAAGAGCACAGGACAGAGATCTCAGTCCAATTTCTAGTGGAACTTGTTTTGCATTGAAATGTATAACCTGTTTTGGAACCATACAGAAGGGTTGGTTATGTCTCCAGAAGAGGAGATGTATGGTGTACAGACTCACTTTCTGCTCTATTAAGAATTAACATTGGATATAAACAGCTAATAATTTAATTCAAAATGGATCTATGTCACTACATACAATGTTTTCAATTTAACAGTTTCAGCAGGAATCATAGTGGGTTATCATTAAAAAATCATTATTGAGGAGTTTCTTAACATTCAATACACAGATCAAATCTTTGAACACCATACACATTTCAAACAAAAAAAGAAACAAATGGCAGTTTCTCCCAACTTCTATCATAAAAATTAAACACATTACGTGTTTGTTTGTTTTAAGAACTTAACATTTTATACTGAGAAAATGTTTGCGTAATCCTTTTCTAGAAGTTTGATCTAGGTTCCTTTGTTTTTGTGTTTCTCTGCTGAATAGTCAGTTACCCCAAACTCAAACTTCGTGCTCCTGTGAGTGCACACACAGATGCACTCATACAGCAATATCTGCAGGGCAAGCTGTTTCTGAAATGTCAGAATTGAACTTGCACTTTTATTTCTCCCAGGTTTCTCAAAATGCCACCATCCACAGAGGAGATGAGTAAGCATGGGTGGTAGGTGGGAGAGAGGCTGAGGTTCAGGTTATAAGAGAAATGCGTGTAGGGGACAGGGCCTGATGTGCTGGAATTTTTTGTGCTGGAGGTTAGCATGGAGGGAGGTGGAAGCAGGGCTATAAGGCAGTCTGCCAAAGGCCAGTGCCTTAGTGAAGGAGCAGGTGGTTTCTCTGGTGTTGCCACCGTAGCACTTTCCAGGGATGCTGGCAATGACCCTCAGGTGATTTCTTCATAATATATTAGCAAAGTTACTGGTAAAAGCAGTGCCTGCAAAGAATCAATGTCTAACTTACCTGATGAGGGATCTTTCACCAGCTGCAGGGAAATGCCTACTTTGACAACTGGAGCACCTCCTTCTCAGCTCCTTCTTGACCTTAGTGGTTGCTGGGCTGTTTCCCACACTTTTTTCCCTCACTATCTTTGCAGCATTTTGCCCTTTCTTAAATACACTTTCAGGGAGGCACCACCAGCTTACCCTGGGGGCTCAGCAGTGCCTGGCCTTGGGGCTGCTGTGGAACCAGCTGGAACCACCCCAGCCTCCCCTCACAGCAGCCACCCCACAGACATCTGGTACAACTGTGAGCTTGGAACATGTTTAATTCCTGCTAATAAAATCCTCCTGAGAGCTAAATAGAACTTGCTGGTACCAATGGAGAAGGGAGTGGATGAGGCAGAGTGAAAATTGGTTTCTTTGTTGTATGATTTGGATGAACAGATTGAAATCTGAGAGAATAACACCTGTGAGTAACCTTCAGCAAGACTGTCCCTATAATCAAGTACAAACCAAAATCAGCAGCCTGTGATTTCTTCTGCCCCTTTACATGTTTAAGACTTGGTTTTAGTACTGAACTAGAGACCTGCCTCAAGCTGTCTGAGCAGACCAGGTGAGGGTGCTGGGGAGAACAAAGAGGCAGCATAGCTGGCTGACATGGCGGGCAGAGGGATCCACCTGAACAGGACTGCCCAAGCCCCTCAGGGACAGTGGGAGTAGCTGTGCCAGCTTTCCTCAGCTCTGTCGGGGGGA
Organism: Dendrocincla fuliginosa; assembly: GCA_035047845.1. Lineage (NCBI taxonomy): Eukaryota > Metazoa > Chordata > Aves > Passeriformes > Dendrocolaptidae > Dendrocincla > Dendrocincla fuliginosa. Next base: position 19,804,314 of record JAWWMO010000005.1, read on the forward strand.
GAGGGGCAGCAGTGGGCAGCCATGGCTCAATGTGGTTAGGACTGGGCTCTGCAACCTGGACTAGTGTCACCTGCCCTCCTCTATTTTAGAGTATTCTTAAGTAGAACTCATTTAACTGATTGAAGAATTAATGGTGAACATGTGGTGGTATGAATAGACTTCAGGTCTGTATGGTGTGCTATTTTGTTTTCTTTGTAATATACGTCACAACAAAATAGATAAAACTTGAAAATATAGCCCAAGTTGGTAAAGTCTCTCTTTCAGGGCCCACAATAACTAGAAAAATTTGCATTAGATATGATAATTACTGGTTATAAGCTTTTTCTTCTACTTACACTCTGTCACTGCTTGCACAAATTAATGCGACAGAAGGAAATGTGTCCGTTAACAGGCTGCTTTGTCATCCATCCACTGGTTTTATTACTTGTTGCCTTTGGTTTAGTTTCTTTTTTCATTAGAGACAGAGGGCCATGAGGAGATGAGGATGTCTGTGCTGGTAAATAGACACAGACTTGTTATGGATTCTGGAATTTGTTTTTGGCATTTTGCTTGGTCAAGGATTCTCTTAGTCTGGCTTTAATTTTGCAAACATATACGTTGACATACAGAAGGCAAATAGTGGTCAATACCAGATGCTTCAGAATTAACTGGGAAAAGCTGCCTCGTGCTCCTAATTACATCCTAAATAAAGCAGATATGTTGGAAAAAGGACTTCTACCTAAGAACTGAACTGAACCATGGTGACATGGGGAAGAAGATGGTATTGTTGATTTTAGTGTTGAAAAGACAAAAGGAGGACTAAGAGGCTTGGTCAGAGTTAGCTGAAAGGGAAAAAAAAAACAAAAAATGGGAAGATAAATCAGCAAATTAGATGTTTATATAGGTCTCCTTGTCTCATTCTGAGTAACACAATTCATGAGTATTGTGAGGCCAAAATGAGAGCTTTGTAGATAAGTTGTAGCATGTACAGGACTCAAAACGTGACCTGTGAGGTTGGAATAAAGGCACTAAGTAGAGGCTAACATGAAACCAGAGTTTGAGAGTACCCATAATAACTTGCTTCTGCATTTTGTAGAATTAATATTCTACTGGCAGTACCTTTGAGTGAACTTTCTTGCATAAACTCAGATCTTTTGAAAATGAGTACACACGATTTTCACATGAAATCACAAAGAGTTGAGATGTCTTCTGGACATTACAGAATATGAGGGAATTTTGCCACTCACCCAAAGCGTTTTTACTTGAAATATAAGATGTTAATACCAATATGAGGTGCCTTAAATAGAGATGATAGAATAAAATTTTCAAAAGTATCCAGCTAACCAACTAACTTCAGTCACATTTTCAAAGCTGATTAAAGCACCTACATTCCTTAGGCACTTTGAATGTTTTGCCTCTGGGGCATTTTTTGAAATATTTAGTGGAGATTGTGATTAATTCACAAAGCAAAAAATGTTGATTCAAAACCATAGAATATTTATTTGAGAATATGATTATGTACTTTATTTTATAATATTATTCTATTTTTTACAGTCAGTTGAAGGATTTTTTTTTTCTCTTACAGCCTCTGGCATACAGTAGATATTCAGCTAATTATTGGCATATGTTCTTGAAATAGTTGCCCAGAAGATGACCTGTAGACTAAACAAAATCTCTGGAATCTGTTGCACTACTTAAACAAACCAAACAACTGGTACTTAAAAAAGCAACAGGTAACACTATAGTAAGAAGCTATCTTAGCCTTATTTCTTGGCTGAGAGGAAAAATTGTTGAATAAGTTGCGTATTGGCCACGTAATTCTCGATCCCTGATCTTGAAGGTAATCCAAAAATCACTCTTTCATCTTCAAGTGATTAATTTTGGCAGCAAAATTCTTCATGACTGTAGTAGTCACAGTGCTGAAGATATTTAACCATTTGAATACAGTTGAAAATTTACATGAAACACGTTTAAGTTGCAGGTGTAATATAAAAATTTCTTGCAAAGGCCATCTACAAATATTTAACATCTTGCCTAGTATTAGTGTTGACCTTTCAAGTAGATGGGATAAATGAGGAAAAGGATCAAGTAAAAAATATTCCAGAATTCAATGTTTTGTTTGGTAATTCTGGTAAATTTTTTTCTTTGTTTGAATATTCCAACACTGCAGAGGTATAGAATTTTTAAACCAGTTCCTATTGTGGAGGTGATCTTATAAATATATAAGCTCTGTAATCTTAGAAGTGCCATCTGCTGCAATATTTACTCACTCACTTCCTTTGTGGGGCAAAGCACTCTACATAAGAAGGCTGGAAGTTTTCCATCAAATCTGTGTAATTCAAGTGAGAAGGTGCAGTTTAGGATACTGGGTAACAGAAGCAGAGGTGAACAGAGAATTTAGTGTGTTGAGCTGGGGTTTTTGTTTCTTCAGAAAACTTAGGCCAAATCTAAAAGAAGTTCTACTTCTGTTTTAAAATCAGTCCTATCAAAACTGAATTACTCCTGGGATTCAAGAAAGGTCCTAGAACTTCCTCAGAAGGAGACTTTGTATGGTTTTGGGGTAGAAGTATGGAGTCATGTGTGATTGTCTTCAGTTACCTGTTCTTGAATGCCCAGTCTTATTATTTCTTAAATTATGAAATAAGGTGTTTTTATAATTTTTTCATCTTCTCCAATATATAGGATATTTTTTTTTCCTTTTCCACAGCTATCTGTTTTCCTTGTTCTCCCATTTATACTTATAGCTTGCTTGTGTGGGTCCCAAAAACTCTCAGGGATTTTGATCCAAATTTGTGTTTTGCCCAGGAAATTCTTTAGCTGAAAATTTTTACCTTGAGATAATTTTGTCTGTGCCTTGAAAATATTCTGAAAGTACTATTCTTTTGCTCCTTTTGGTTTTTTGCCAGGTGGTTGGAGCATATACCCACTGCTTACTCCCCTTGTAATGTCCAGCTAGTTTAAGTGCCAGAGATAACACAGAGGTGGGGAGTAACTTCAGGTGAGGTCGAAACAGATACCTAGCACCAGCAAAATCACCCACGTCTAGTCCCAATTCCTGCAAAGCCATGCTCATTGCTGCTGCAGGGAAAGGACATAAAGCTGTGTGATTCAGTAGCTGTTGCACTAAGTTTCTTCTTACAGCAACGGCTTACTCTGCCTCCTCCACTGGCAAGATCACCCCTGCCTCATTCACAAGGAGGTAAATTTTATTTTTACACTACATCTGTGAAATGCCTTGAATTGCTTCAAACAAAGGAACATCATGCCAGCTGTAGATTGGAGGTCTATGGAGTGAACTCTAGGGGACAAGAAAATTAAAAAAGGCCTAGGAGGAAGTGGTGACTCTTCTTCCTTCTGGGATGTTTGGAGATTTCACAAAATAAGATGCCACCTTCTCAGTTCAGTTTTTAAATTCATGACCACATATTAGGTATATACACTTTTATTATTCTGTGCGCTGTGCATGACACTCTTCCAGTGAAGTTTTATGGTGGAAGAAGAGCTAAAGATTGGGAATATGTATGGAAAATCTCTAGGGTCTTGGAGTTTTTCACTTTTAATACTATTTTGAATGAAACATTCGGGTCCCATAAAGATGTTTAAAGTCCACTATTTTTCAGGGAACACCATGTGGATTTCTTGATAGCTTTCTCAGATGTGAGGAGGTATTGGAGTTGAAATAGGTTAAAAATAAAGTCTTTCCACTTGGTTCACACTTTTGAAGAAAGGAGATCCAGGATTCTGGTTGCTATAAAAAGAGAAGGTTTCCAAAACCATGAGACTACCGGTAGCTTTGTTAAGAGTAATTATTAGTGGAAATGAAGCTTTTCAAAATATCAGGCCTTAGTTTCATACATAAAGACCTCAAAGTAGTCTGTGTTTATGGAAAATCCTAAAGGATTGAAAAGTATATTGTGTGTGTGTGTGTGTGTGTGTGTGTGTGTGTGTGTGTGAAAAATGATAGCTAGAAAAATGTCTTCCTTATTTATTTCAAAGCCACCATGTACATCCATCTTAATTAAATTGTAGGTGTCAGTATCAGACTGCAAGATAGGAATGATAGGGGCTGCCTGTGGTGACGATGGGACCTGAAGAGATAACTGAAAAGTGGATGAGAGTGAAAAGATTGAGGGAAGGAGTCTAGGAGGGACAAATTTTTTCCTCTGGCATTTGTTCAAAAGACTTGATTTTAGGGCCTCAGAAAAGCCCCCAGCTAACTAACAATCCTTACAAATTTTTAAAATTTCCTCTTCAAAAAGATTCACTTTTAATGGAGAGTTAAAATTTCCAAGTCCTTTGGAGGTATTAACTGCAGTGTTGGAGCTGTGGCTCTGGGCACCAGCACAACCCTGGGCTGGCTCACCTGGGGCTGTGGCAGCAGCTGTGTGAGCAGAGCCCTGGGAGACAGGTGGGCTCTTCCTTGGCCCTCACCGTCCCCTGTAGCCTGACCCTGTCTGGTGCTGGGGGAAATGCTGCCTATGGTGACAGTAACACTGAGATCTGGCTTAATACAGAACTAAAGAACTGCATAATTTGTGTACAAGGTCACTTGAATAATATATTTTGCCAGTTTCATCCCTTTCATCTACTCCTTGCATTGCAATACTGGTATTTTTCAGAAATCACCTTTTAAACATCAAATTGTCCACTTAAGGAAAAAATATTTTAAAAAATTTTGTATATATATATATATACACACTTCTGGAGTCTGAATGTACTTGGTCATTATAAAGTCTCACTTTGTCCCAGCAAAAGAGGGATAGATTTGTGTGGAAAATAAAATGGAATTGTGCTATACAGTCTTCTCTAAATTTCTTTATGGGAACAAAAAATAAATGTAATCCAGAAAGTATTTCTGTCAAGAACCAATAGCATATAATTAGCAGCCAACGTGTAGAAGAGGCTTCCTCTGATATACATCTAGCTGTAAAGTACTGACTTCTGTCTGGAAATTCCATTTTATTATGTAATATATTTTGGAGCAAATCAGCAGCTATGGAGCCAAGACACAAGTGCTACAAGAAGTGGAATTTTCATTATGGCAAAACCACTGCTGTATCTTTCAACTGCTTTAAATAAATCATTGAAAGAAAAATGTATGAACGAAATCTGGTACTTAAAAAACAATTTCTGTGCTTTGCTGCATGGCTGTATCAAGTACTTCTAGGAGTGGAATGTACTTTGTTGCAACAAAAACTAAACTAGACATTTTAGAAAGACTAAGCAAATGACCTTAATTATTTTTAACTTTTCTCTTGAAATTACGAAACATTATTTAGTTCCTTTGAATATTCCCCATGTTTCCCACCTGTGAGAACCCAGGAGAATCCCTACTTTCCCTTTTAGAATGGCTTTATAATGTGTTTGTTACAGACACACAAAGTTTGTGACAAAATCTTACCAGGGATTAACTCTGAGGCTCTGGAAAGATAAGAATTCAGAGACAAAGCAGAAAACATCTCTACAGTTAGGATATAGGTGGGCACAGGCAAGTGGTGGACACTGGTTATAGAATTTCCAGGCTGTGACTGTGCACAGGCAGCAGGTGTGAAATATGTTAGCCAGGCAAAGGAGTTGGGTATGTGTCTGGCTAACTCAGCCCTGCTAACTTCTGGTGATAGGCCACAGATGCACAGACAGGAAACTCACTATAGTCATCTTCAATAATCAAGCAGAGGTTTCTGATGAAAGATTTGGAAATACAGCTGAATTTTGTTTCACAAATTCTCTGGTTGTGCAGTATAAAAGCTTGGATTTACAGTTCCTGGGCTTTACCAATTTCATGCCAGACTGACTTCAATTTCAATTGCATCTTTCATGTAGAGTTTAAGGCTTCCATAACCCAGTTTGGTGGTAATTGTATGATATAATAAACTCTACCCAAATAAACCAGACAAATAATGCAAAAAATAAATACATTTAATACGTGAGAGAATGTCTATTTGCTTCTAGATCACTTCAGTAACAGTAACTAATAAAGGTAGTAAAAGCAATTTTTTTTTTTTTTTTAGAAAAATTAAACTTGCAAAATCCAGGAAAGCTTTACATGATTCTTACTACAGAACAAACTTGGTCTGCTTACCTAGAGAAACACCCATTTATGAACAGCGTTTGTAGTTTTTATTGTAATAACCTGAGGATGGGCCTCATAGAACTACTCTATTAGCAGTGGTTTTGGACATCTCTTGATACAAGTATTAATTCCCCTGAAGATAAGTTTAAGGGTATGTACATATTGTTTTGTAACCTCTCCCAAACTAAGAAAAGCAAATGAAAAGTCTTTTAATAATTAAATACTGGAATAAGCTGTCCAGAGTGATGTTGGGATCTCTCTATTGGGATATAGTCAAGACCCAACTGTACAAGGCCTTGAGCCCTGATCTAATTAGTCCTCTTTTGAGCACAGGCTTTGACTAAATGGTCTCTGGAGGTCCTTTCCAAACTAAATTATGCTATTATCCTAGACTTAGGGGAACACAGACTTAAAAGTGGAGTAATTAATTGTTCTTTCTGCGTAATATTTCAAGCAGGGGGTAAATTAGCAGTTACTGCAATAGTATGGTAGTGTGCTGAGGCACTGTGAGTTCATTTTATTCTGTCTTAAACTGATGAATCCCTATTCAGGTGTGAGTTGTGAGTTACATTTTCTGAGGAAGTAGCTATATACTAGCTTTGTGATTGTTGATTTCTATTCAGGAGAATACTTTCCATACCTTCATGTGTGTCTGTGTTTATGTTATCTAAGGCTCACACACCTTTGAGTCCAATCTCCTTTTGTTATGAGGTTTGTGACAAATAAGGCTTGAAGGACCTAGAACACTGATGTTTGTCCCAAGGAAGGAAAACTGCAAGTTCTGAACATACTGTGCAATCTTCCTTTTGTCAATGTCATTGGCTTTACAGTTAAAAAGTTCTCCTGCAGCAGATTAAAAATGAGCTATCTGATGTTTTTGTGTATAGGAAGAGCAACTTACTCCCTTGTTTGTTCAGCATGTTTTAGGCTGCTTCATTGTACCTTTCCTCAGTCTACTCTTTAGGGGATAAATCCAGTTCTTTCAAAGTTTCTGCACACCTGAAAAGCTTGTACGTTTTCTCTGTTCCAGACTCTCTCCACGCATCTCAATGAAGTGGGATGCCCAGAGTGTGATAAAACCTTCTGGTGAAGCCTCTACCTGTGCTCAGTAGAATTGAAGGATTTAATTTTGTGTTATGTCAGGCATCCCTGTCTATATCCCAAATAGTTTTATTTGAAGGTGACATCTTTTCTCAAACTGTTTGGTTTAGGTTAAATTTGTGATTTTTAGTGTAATTGCTGTTCTGAAAGTCTCTCAGCTAAGTTCAAGCAGTTGCTTATCTACGTGTAGCAGTTTACTCATTTAAATGCAAATGGAGTTTGAAGCTGTTTTATAAGATTACTCTCTAGTAATTTTTAAGGCATAGAAAACTGGCATTTTTAGCTGTGCAAGATAAAAATGTATTGTATTTGCTTTCAGAGCTGTAACAATAATGTCAGTTCTAATTCCCAAGGCAGGTCGGATATTAGAGCCTGTTTTGAATACCACCAGTGAAGGACTTGTTTTCCTGGCACCTGATTAAACTTTCAGTCAAATCAGAACAAATTATGTCTGTGACAGAGAATTGGCATAATGTAATAATGTGTTTTACCTTAAAATACCTCTTAATGATGAAGGATCTCCCTACAAATAGAAGACCAATTGCAGTGAACTTGGCTTAAAAGTTGTACTTTAGTTAAAAGAATGCAAATATGCATGAGTCAGCTGTAGTAGTTGTTTTTGATGTTTTTACTATGAGGTAATAGTATTCAACTTTTATCTGCTAGCTTGCACTCATTTAGAGATGCATTCAGGATATAATGAAATAATGAAGATTTGCCCCTTTGCTTTAGATGAGCTGAATGAAGTCATCACAGAGAAACACTTCCTTTGTAATTCTAGGTACTTTATCTGGTTTTGCACACTAAAAACCTGGTCTTGTGGAAAGTGTCCTGGCCCATGGCAGGGGGGTTGGAATGAGATGATCTTTAAGGTCTCTTCCAATCCAAACTGTTTTATGCTTCTATAAAATGACTAGAGAGGATTTTTAGCAGTAAAACTCCACTTAAAACATGAGACTTGCTTAGGCTCAAAGTAGCACAGGCATTCAAATAAAAGATTAAAAAACATACTGGAAGCCTTGCATATTTCTCTAAAGGTTATCAATCTGAAAGTTGTTCCTTCTGATTAGCTTTTGCAGAGGATACAAGGTTTGTTTCTTTTGATGATGGAATAGACAAAACTAAAATAGCTATGCTTGCAAACAAAGACTTCACTTTGATGGAATGCCAAAAGCCATTGTAATTTATAGTTTGAATTTAAGATTACTGGTTTCCCAAAACAATGCACTGTGTTCCAGAAGGACATTATTATCAGGTCCTTGTTAGTAAAGGGCCTTACAGTATGTACGTTCTCTTTTTAGGAGTGTTTGGAAGTAGTCTTACTGTGCTGTGCAATAGCATTTCCTAACAATAACAAGCCAAACTGGTAACTCATTATATGTTGTAGTAACTTCATGCTTTTAAAATACAACTGTTGAAAAACAGTATATGTGGATCTATCAGAGAAATAATTTCCTTTCTGATAGTGACTAATGTCAATAGCTCTGTTTGTTGTCCTATTTATAGCAGCAAATTGAAAGGAAGTCTTTCAACCTACTGTGTAATTAGTACATATTTTCAAGTTTTTTTTCCTTGACCTGCTATCCAGTTCTTAGAGGGAGAAAGAAAATGAGTGAAAGACCTAAGAGTACAAAGTTCCAAATCTGCAACAGGAAAGTAAAGTAAATATGAAAAATTAATCCCTTTGGGCCCTGGAGTCCAATTTTCCAGACACAAGCTCCACTGGAATCCACTGTTACCACTGCCAAGGAGTTAAGTTTCTTTGATATGTTTTGTTTACTTATCCGACTCCCTTTGACTTTTTGGTCTAGTGTGTTTGATTCCCACCTACTGAAAACATATCAGCCTATTTCTTTTCTAAAGGCAGGCCAAAATGAGCACCCTGGCTACATGGGCAGGAGACAATCAAAGCACTGGCCTCTGCTTCTCTTCTGTGCCTTTATTTTCAGCAACAGTGGTTCAGCAGGCAGGTAAAATGCTATGGTTCCTGGCTAATGTGTGACCTTAGTTATCACCAGTCTCTGTCTGGTCAGAAGTTCAGTGTTATGACAGACCTTCAGACCCTCTCAAACACTTACAGAACTTCTCTTGGGGCAGGGATGTGGTGGATATGAAATGATGTCTTCATAGATACCAAGAAAATGAGACAAATGTGGTTCCTGAGTATGTACAACTCCATGTGGTGATGCAACTAGTTCTCTGACTTTCGGAAGTATTGTTACCCATCCTCCACTCCCTCCCTGCCCCTGCAAAACCAAAACAACAAATAAGCCAATCAACAAACAAACAAACAAAAAAGAATGATTAAGAAGTATTTCTGAAAGAGCTGTACTTGACTCCACAGCTGTAAAGTGCTGGCTTCCTTCTTGGAGGGACAGAGATTCCCACTTGCAGGAGAACGCATGTTTTTTCAGCTTTTTCTTCTCAAGAAGGGGAAAAAATGTGGTGCAGAAATCAGGCATAAAGAGAGAAAGCTGTTCTCAAATTCTACCTGAGCACTGCCACACTGCATGTATTTGTAAGAGAAAGTTGAATAATGATGCTCACTTTCAGCAGCTATATTAGCTAAATTGATTTTTTTCAATTGCTTGGAAAAGCAAATTCTGTGTATTTTTCTAGTGAGCTAGATAGTAAGACTGCTTGGAAAACAACTTTATGGTGTTTAAACACTAATTTTTGCCCTCAGGTAAAAAGAAAATATCAATTGTTAAAAGGAGACATGAAATGTATTTGGCCTCATTGTGGCTGTTCACTGGAAGGAGCAACATTTTGGTTTGAATAAATGAAAATCTGCCTCTGAGCTCACTGCAGAATTGCTGGTTTCAGTGGAAACAGTGACTGGTTTCTTCCCAGTGAACAGTCACTTTGAAAAATAATCCAGTACCCACCAGCAAGATGAAGCCTTTTCTCAGCATTTTATTCCTCTAATGCCCCAATTGTCTTGAAGGAAGTTTATCCATAGGTAGTGTAGCTTGAATGAATTTTATCTGGAATACATTGCCCAAATAATCAATACAGTAAAGGAAAATAAAGGTAGCTGTAAAACAGTAACTGGTATATGAATGGTGGAAATAAACTCAGTGATGAAAATAGACAGTGGAAAGGCTTGGAGCACTGCTAAATGAGCAGTGTTGTGTTGTCTAGAGTTCATTTCTTTGTTGGGCTGGACTGACTGACATAAAACTGTTAGCAGCTGGAATTGGGCCGTTCTCTTTATTGACATGGTTTCTTGTATAGTGATGAAATGTACTTTTCACAAGATGAAAGTTATGTATCTGGTATGTGATGTGAGGTCACCAGAGAATACCATGTATTATAACTGGCTGGTCATTTCTCTATTTGGTCCAAAGGAATATTCTCCCACCAAACTAACAGTAGAATTTTTAGCTTAGTAGTTCATTGGAAGATGGAATCCAGCTGCTCAAAATTTGAATAGTCAAAAGCAATATTGCTTAAGCTACAGCTTGTAGAGTCTTTGTGGATCAGTGGGATAATTCCTGGGATCTGTGATACACTAAGTGATACTTATTCCTGGGAAGTCAGCAGTCCCCTCCTGTCAAGTACTGGCTGCAGGTCTGGCTTTATGGAGGCAGCAGCCTGGCCAGAAGGCAGTCATGGGGCTCTGGGGAATGACAGCTGTTGGCAACTGGCCATGTTTAATTGCCCTGGCTCTTGCAGCCTATTTCCAGCCTCTGTCATTGCTGGGCCAAAAAGTTTTGGGTGTGGGCTGAAAGCAGACTCTGGACAGATCTGTTACATATTGACTCTACTACAGACAGACGAGCATGTGTCACACACACCAGCATCTTTCTAGGGTTACACTTCATACATTAGTACTGTGGGTATGTCCTGCCTGCCCTACCAGAGAAACTACAAATTCTGTAGTTTTGATTTATTTACCTCTGTTGTGTTTTTTCCAGTTGGTCTATTTTTCTCCAAGAAAATACAGTAAGATAACACATTTGCTAATCTGTGATTCAATGGATTCTCATTGCTGTAAGACTAAATCAGAGACCATCTAATTAACTCTTTGAATATGTTGGAGTGTATTCATGCTTGGAAACTAGATTATGGGTGGAGTAATCAAAATTCCTGTTGCCCTCTTTTCTCTGGGGTGAAGAGCAACTTGGATATTAAGTCACCACATCTTTGCCTTGCAGCCTTTTGTTCTTTATTAGCAGAGAATAATATTTTTATCCCAGAGTATAATTGTGTTTCCAAGGTTCAGGTCATTCAGATCAGTCCAAATAAAAGAAGAAAGCTCTCCAAGAGTACATCTGGAAACAATGTTAAAAGCAGACAATTTCTGTATGCTGAACTATTTGGAAGATTTGAAAGCTGAACAAAAAAGGCTCACACCTCTGATCTTCCAGTATAGTAGCAAAATGTTTGAATTATTCTTGTAATGATACCTACCTCTTGGACTGCTCTGAGCAAGTGATATTTATGTTGGTGGCTTTTTTTTGTTTGGTTGGGGTTTTTTTAGTTATTACAGTTTTAGTCATACAGTTTTAACCCTTCTAATTAGAGTAATTGATCTCTTATATGTCTCTCTGATCCCACTCTGTTCATTTTGAGAGATGAATGCAGCATGCCAACATATGAAAATAATGTCCACTAAGAAAAAATGTTTTCTTGATATGCCTTTACAGCAGCCAATTGAACCAATTCCATCTTTAGCTTTAGTGTAACAAGAGGGTGTTTTTCTAGCCCACTACTAGGCTCAAAAATCTGAAGTGCTTTAGTTATATCCCAGCTTTCAAATTATATTTGGCTTTTTTTGTTGCCCTGTTTATCTTTTCCCCAGTTTTTCTAAAAGTTAATTCTCTGCAGCAAATGCTGGTTTTTTTTCTCCTAGAATTCACAGCATGATGATCTAGGGTAGCTGAGCTGTCTAAAGCCCGACCATGGCCATTTTGTGATGTGTTTAGCAAGTGCCACTCTGGTACCCAAACCCCGACATTAGTTTCTGACTTTAGGTCATTACATTCATGAAATGAGGCAAGAGAATTTTGTAGTACCACATTTCCTTTATTTTGCAGTCTTGCTCATTCTCATATGCCATCCTCTTTGTTTATTCCTAAACTTTTTTGTGGTGTGTTTCAATATATTGTAACAGCCGTCACTCTTAGGCAGAAGCACCTTTTTAATTCCTAGTTTCAGTAACTTCAGATTCTTCAATGCATTCTTCAAATGGATCAAATTTTTTTGTGTGTTTTTCTAGAACCCAATTAAAATCTTAGGGCTGGGGAAAGGGTAATAAATGTAATAAAAATGGCTGAAATTTCTGTAGTTGACTGGAGAGTAATACTGTAGATCTAAACATTATGAGTTTCTCTCCATATTACACCCATTTACCTTTGGGGTCTTAATTTCCTTCCTGCCTCCTTTGCTTTCAGTTCTGTATCAAGGCTTAATTCAGTTCAGTATTGTATTTCTAACAGGAAGAAAGGAAAAAATTCCACAGATTAAGTGATCCAAAGAAAAAATATTTCCATACCCCTTGTCTTGCTATGTTCAGAGATGTCATTGTAAACAGTTTTCCATTCTTTTAACTATCTCATACAGGATCTACATTATTATTATAGGTGCTTGAATAATTTTAGGTCATCAATTTTTTCAGGATCTAACTAATTCTTTTGCAGTTTTATAGAGCATATATTGATGTATTTTACTGGTTTGGGCTTGTTGGTTGGTTGGTTTTTGGTTTGTTTGTTTGGTTGGTTGTTGTTATTGTTGTTTTACTGCAATCATTAGAAGTTCCCTGTGGGATAGCCACAGCCCCACATTCTCCTTTTCTTTTCCAGACAGCTTTGGTGTTTTTCAAATGCACTGTTCAGTCCAGTGAGCAGGATTCACTAGCTTGACTTTACTGGAGCTTAAACTGAAATCAGATTTCAAAGTACTAATAAATGACTGGCCACCATCCTGACTATGGCCAGCCTCTTCTGCCATGACTGCTGCAGGTGCCTTTCCATCTTGACTACTCCTTTTCTTGCAGCTGAACTGTTCTGCATCAGCCCTTCCTACTTTGCCTGTTTAAATCCTTAACCTACATTCCCTATTGGGCTGTAACACTTCATTATTTCTGCACACTTGGAAGCTATGCTTTGTCCAGTTCAGACTGCTGAGAAAAATGCAAAAGTACCAATTCAACAATCTATACTGAAAATTACACACTCAGTTACTTTCCTTATCACTGCTTATTTCCAGCTCTTCTGTTCTGACATAATGTTTCATAAAGGAAGTGATAGGAGAATTCTAAATTTTTCTGCCAGAGAGGTTATCTGTTTTCATCTAATGCCTGAGTCTGAGCTGGTCATATTTTTTCTCATGAAAACTTACTCCAGGGAGTCAGATTCTCACTTGGCAGAAAACATCAAATGCTAGCTCCTGGTTTTCTCATTTAGAAAAATAATTAATCAACATGAAACATTTTATGGAAATTGTCACACATGTCAGGAATCACCACAACATTTGTTGGACTGCACTATGACAGAATGGTTGAAGGAGCTTTTACAACAGAGAGAAAAAAAAAAAAAAGCCAAGTAAAAGTAGATAAGAAGAGGTGAATGGTGGGGTAAAAACTCTGGAGGGATCTTTCTGAGGACAAGTGAACTGCAAAAAAGATACTTTGCACACAATTATTTTCATGCATTGAATATTTGACTTTATAGTACTGACCTGTTTGGAAGTAAAAAGGACTAGTAATTGGAGGATCTGAGAGAGGTGGACTATGCTAGTGATCATGTCCAAAAACTTACTTAACTTATTACTTCTGTTTGTCATAGTCTCTGATCTTCCTCTCCTGTCCATCATGGTCATTCATGAGATTTTTTTTTCCTGTTTAATCTAAATATTAACATTGGTTGTGTTGTATTTTTTCTCCTTGAAGGAGAGCAATCTGTCTGGTACAGGTGTGTTACAAGAGCCACTTGACAAGTGATGACAAGATGCTTGATTCCTTTTTAAGTTTTTCTTGTATTCTGAAATCCATCTCAGTTGAGATTTCCCCCTGAAAGTTTGTGGTGTCTTTTAAGTGCCTTTATTGGCTACCTTTTGAAGTTTGTTTTTGTTGTGGTTTTTTGTTGGTTTGTTGTTTGTTGAGTTTTTTTGTAGCAAACTCTCTGCTTGGATATCCTAACTTTTTCCATTCCAGTTATAGTGTAGACTAAACCCTAGGAAGCTGAGCCTGGCAGATGACAACTCTGCGTTGTAAAGTCAGGAGAGTGTACATCCAGAATCTGAACTAGTCACGCTGGAGACATCTTCCAGTCTATGAGAATAAAATGATTGTAGAGAGTCCAAGAAACATTTTAGAACATAACTAACAGCACTGAACTTGGTTCCTTCTGTAACTAAGAAGGGTTCTAGCAGAAAGAATCATTAAATGCTTTTCAATGTTTGATGTCAGTCATTAAACAATGAAATTTGTTGGATTTCAGTTTGAGAAATCTAAAAGGTAAATGAGTAGAACAAGTATAAATAGATAGTATTGTTTTTTTCCCTACTTAGAAAGGGGAAATCATGATAAATTATTATATGGTTCAGTTACTGAGTAGTTCAAATAGGAGTGTAAAAGCCCATGAAACTCAACAGTGCTGTATGAGAGAATTTTACTTTTTAACCATGCTACTTGAACTTCCTTCATGATCAAAAATTCATTGTCATAATTAAATGTGCTTTTTTATGTGTCTGGTACAAAATGGTTTTCCTTGGTTAAGTGGCAAAATACAGATGTTTAAATTTGTCTCTACTAATTAGACCCCCTGAGGTTTGGAAAGCCAAGGACTGTGACTGAACAGATCTCACTTTCTTTTTAAAAGGCATCAGCCAACAGGATACAAAATTAAAGGATCTCGATAAAGAAGTCCTTTTATTTACAGATTAAATCCTTCCTATTTAAGAAAACAGTGAAATTCCCCTTAACTCTCAGAGGGGTCAGGATTTAATCTTAACTGAAAATAGGATGTGAAATTTAGATTTCTTGAGATTTTTTTTTATAGGTGCAATACTTCAGATACAACTGAGATAAGTCAGCAGTTTGGATAGTTAATGCATAGAGAGTCTCTCAGTCGTGAAACTCATGGCACTGTAGCAATATTTTGCCTTCACAGGCCTTATTATCTGGCATCACACATTGATTCCAGTGGGAAATAAACTACATAGGTACATGGTGCACTGACAATAAATATTTCCAATCTGTAAAAATAATTTTTAATTTACCTGATTCGGGATGCTTCTAATATCCAAATGCAGTTTCAGGTGTTCAAGTGATTGCTTTAGCAGAAAATGTGAATCCATAGACTGACTACTGGGCATATCTGGGAATATTTTGTCAAGTCTCAAGAGTGTCAGGAGAGAGACATAGACACTTTCATTTTGGGAGAAATAGCTTTCTAAAGCAAAGAAGAAAAAAAAAATTGCTAGGCAGAGAAATATAGTCTTCTTTCTCACTACTTTTTTTTTCTATTTATTTTAATGATAGTAGGAGACCTAAAGGACAAAAAATAATCCAATTTTGAGGACAAATACATGGTGGTGATGGATGTGCTGAGTCTACTGACTATTTGCTGGCTCTAGTATTTCATACATCTTTCAAGCTGAATTTACTTGTCACCTTAGACATTAAGACAAATACATGTGAGCCAAAATCTGGAGATATTTACTGCTGGCAACATCCAAAAAGATTATTCGATCATTATTCACTTCTGTAGATGGAAACTGCTTGCTCCTTGGCCTTTAATATGATTCATTGTGGCAAGCTAGCTGAATATAGCAGAGTATGAATGCAAACATATATCTGTATTTAATAAGAGGATTCCATCAGTATTCCCAGAACACCATCTCCAATTTCTTTTTCAGAAAGAATTTATTGCTCTTAAAAATAATTTTGTCTTCTTGAACTGTGAAGTAGAGAATCTTCAGATGGTGCAATGGATAGCTCTCAATGAATTTCTAATAATTAAGATACCATTTTATGTATCCCAGAACCAGTTCAACAGCAATATTTAGGTATTTAAATCTAAGGCTTTTTTTATGGGCAAGAAAGGAAGACTGGAAATGGACTTACACAACATATTGTGACGACCTGGCCCAGAACATCAGTTACAACTAGAGCATTCTTCTCTTTTTTCTCCCTCAAAGCTGCTTAATTTGAGTGTATTAAGAGAACAATTGAAAGACAAAGATTCTTCTGTCCTTCGAGTAAATGTTGTATTTATATGTCTGAGAATCTTTTTATTATGTTGATAATGGCAAATGCCATGCTATTTTTTTTTAAATCTTCAGTATGTGTGTGGTTTTGTGTACATACATGTATATATCTCTCATGATTAGTATATGATCTGAGTCCAATCCATTTCAAGAGTTATTTATTTCTTCTCTTATGGGAAAATGAGTAAATAAATGCAGACATGGGAAAAACTTGTGGTAATGCACTCCTTATGAATGCACACTGGCTTTCAAATAGTGAAATAAAGCTACCTAGACAAATAAGAAAAGTAGAAAAGAACTTAAATTCTTGTTCTTGTGTTCCTATATAGACACAATCATCTGAGAAGCTGAGGCCTTACCAACTTTGTTGGCACTAGGAATCCAACAGCAGTAGCTGGAAGGTAGGAGTACTGCCCTCACCCTTTATTTTTAGCCCACTCAAATGAGTCCCTACAATTATTCAATTCATGACACTTTTTAACAGGAAGATATTGCTTTTGGAGAATAAATGTTTTGTTTCTGCAAATTTGGGGTGGATTGTTGTGTAAGTGATAGGGATGGCTGCTGTGTCCTTTCTATAGCCAGCCTTTGGTATGAGCAGGCATCAGAGTGACCTGCTTTAGCATAATTGAGCACCAGAGAAAGAGTCATAAGGAGAGGGCAGAATGGCCTTTCTCTTGCTGCATATGGCTTGCATGCCATGGGAAAGCTACTGCTGCATTACTGACTCAGAGCTAAGGAATGAGGCCAGTGTGTGGCTTGCAGTGTGCCTATGGAGACAGTGACCAGAAATTTTTCTAGTCTACAGTCATGCCTAAACCAGAATTGGTCCCACGCTATCATTTCTTTTAATTTTGATTCCTTTACAGTTTCATGTGTTTGATATGTATGCAGGTTTACTTACTTTGTGGCAGAAAATAAGGGCTGTAAACTCTGAGATAAGAACAACTTTTTGTTCTGTGTACAGTGACAAACCCTGTGGAGTTCTTCTTGTTCATGACCTTCTGTAAAGTCTGATCCTGAAAAAAAAGAAAAGGATAAATTAAATGCTTCACTTTTTCTCATGCAAGTGACCTCTAACAGGCAGCCCAGTCCTATATTTGATAAGGAGGGTTCATGAGGTGGGTCTCTTGAGGGGAGCACTTTCACAGCATAAACTTCTGCAATTCGCTCAGACAACTGATGAATGAACAAAATTAACAATGCATATTCTCCATGGTGTGCACACAATATGTATTCACCTGTTTGAAACAGGTCCAGTTTTGCCATCCTTACTCTATGTCAAATTGTATTTCATGTCTGAAACACTTTCACTCATTTCAGAAGAACTTCCTTTCTAAAAGGAAGGAATTGACTCAGTGAAAAAGTGGGCAGGAAATGAGACATTGATGAGCTCTTTAATTATTATTTTATCACAGAGTAACCCTGGAATAACTAAACTTAATTTTTAAAAGCTGCCAATATTCATCCTCTGGAGACTTAGGCAGATATTTTTCTCCTGAAGCTGTCATGTAGCCCAGTGCTGCTAGATGAGTTGGAAATTGTTGTGATAACTATGGAATATAAGGGGAACTAAACCTACACTTTTATTGTGGTTTGGGTTTGTTTGGTTGGGTTTTTTTGTTTTGGTTTGGTTTTTATTCAGACTAATCCAGAATCTATCTCTATTCAGAATAGAGCTCAACAAATGCTGAAACATGGAAAAAAGTATAATTCCTACCTAATAATTCAGAATTGAATACTCATCCCTTTCCCCCTGTTCCTCTAGACCTTTCATCAACTATGAGATTAAGAAATACTTTAATCACAACTGAGTAAACTTGTTAAACATTTGACTGTTTTAGCTGTCAATACTCTAGTGAGAGGTGTTGATTCAAAATCTTTAGCTATAGCACAATATATGTATTTTGAACTGTTCAGGAGCTTTGTAAAAAGATAGTTTTTATTATTTAAAAATATCTGTATCTTGAGATCATGTATCATGAAGGTTTCATTAAAATATGACCTAATATCTCTTTCTAGGAAAAAAAAATATTTTTTTTTCCGTTCAACTGAATGTCTTTTTTCAGTTTAGTCTATTTTTGGTGAACAGACCTTTTTCTGAATCAGAAATAAACCCAAAAACATACTCTTTGATCATAGAATGGTTTGAGTTGAAAGGGACCTTAAAGATCATCTAGTTCCAAACTCCTGCCACGATCCAGGATGCCACCCACTAGATCAGGCTGCTTGGGGCCCCATCCAACCTGGCCTTGAACACTTCCAAGGATGGGACATCCATGGCTTCTCTGGGCAACCTGTTCCACTGTCTCACAGCTTCTGGGTAAAGAATTTTTTCCTAAAATCTCATCATCTCATCTCATCTCATCTCATCTCATCTCATCTCATCTCATCTCATCTCATCTCATCTCATCTCATCTCAATCTTCTCTTTTTCTCTAAAAGTTAGCTCTTTTCCTTTCTCTACCTGCCCATGTCAAAAATCATTCTCCCTCTTTTTTATAAGGCCCCCTTAGTACTGAAGGGCCACAATAAGGTCTCTCCCTGAAGCCTTCTCTTCTCCAGGCTGAACAACTTCAGATCTCTCAGCCTGTTTTTATAGGAAACGTTTTTCTTATTTGTTTATATGGAAGCCTCACTTAGCATCCGAGAGTCTGTTCTCACTATTTCTCGCTCTGCTTAAAAGCACAAATGTTTCTTCCCTCAGGAGTGTGATTTAGATATAGGTTCTGGATTATATATGACTATAATGACTCTAAATACTTGACTGGCAATTTTGAGTGATAGCAGCATTTAGAAGAATTGCCCTACTGATTTCAGTGGTATTTTTTCACTGAATTTAGAATCATAAACTCAGATTTCTTTAATGTTTTATATATCTTTCATGCTCAAGTATCTTTTTGTAAATGTGTATTATCTGTCCATTTGGATGTTTAAAGCTTACTTTTTCTAACTGAAATCTGTGAATGTTTTGCCTGAATTAGCTCAGTGTGCAGCGCCTGGGAATGCTCACATGAACATGGAAGGCAGATATAAATCCTAATTCTTGCCTTGCAGAGAGTTTGCTTCACAATGCAGGGAGATGCCAGGGGCAATTTCAGCTTTTATAATCCAGAGACCTTTCAAATGTGGGTAATTTGCAGAGATCTCATGTCTAGTTCCTTTCTGCAGATGAGCATACTGCTGGTGGTACTCACCTAGGGAGTACTTTTGCCCTGCTTTCCCAGAGTGCACTCACCTCCTCGCCTGCCTTCCAAGGGATGTGCTGCCAATCCGTCTCCTGTTCTGTGCTCGTGAAGTCCTTCCTGTGCTTTTTCTCTCTCCACATAGTTTACTCAGTTTTAGCCTATATCTGTTTAATGGGAATTGCACACCCGCTCATGGCAGTGGACTCCAATATCCACATCTCTCACTTGACAATGTATATTTGAATTCTTTCAGGCTGAAGAGGAACTTAGTTGGAATTCCATAGGCAAATAACCAAATCTTTAGGTAATAAAAAGGAAGAAAAATTTTTCTTCCTTTTTTTGCTTTGCAGGTGACATTTAACAGGAATGTGAACTTCTACTGCAGCATGACAATTCTCAAAACTCTTGTAATGCAATGGTTGAAATAAGCTACGGGGCAGCTACCGGCATATCCTGAGCATTTAGGTCATTTTAGAGCCCAAAGGCCTCAGGTTGAGAAGGTTGGGAACTGAGATCTATAGATAGGATAAGTGTTCCTGTGTCTGTTTTGATTTTGTTGTTTGGTTTTGTTTGCTTTGTTATTGTTTTTTTTCTTCTTAGGCAGTACTTTGCAGGAGTGCTGAGAGCTGTTGGCCTTCACTTCAAATAGGTGAACATCTGCTGTAACTCTCAAAATGGATGTATATATTTCTGTTATATATTTCTGAGGTTGGTTTTGTGCAGTAAATACATGATTATGTTGTACTTCATGTTGTAATCTTCTGTATCCCTCTCTACTTGCAAGAGAACGCCTTTCTCTCTTTCCTAACATTTGTTCTTTCATAAAACCACAAATGACAACCTAAAGAATAACTAAATATTCACTCTGCAAACACAGTGTTTTTTTCATGAGTGTCGTGCCTTTTGCATTAGAACATCACATGGAAAAATGGCTTTGTGCTGAGGGACTGATGCATGTCTAATTGGCAGAGGCAGGATTTTATACAATGTTTAAACTAGGAATGGTTGGAAATTTCATGTGACAATGTATTCTCCATAGGTAATGCAGTTTTAACAAACTAAACTTTTTAATGGATGTTAGGATTTTTGGGGGAGTTTTTTGTTTGTTTGTTTTTGGGGGTTGTTTTGGTTGTTTGGGTTTGGTTTGGTTTGGTTTGGTTTGCTTTTTCTTTGTTGTTGTTGTTTTCAGATGGGAAAATTCAAAATTAATTCAACTCTTCAAAATCTGCCTGACCCCCATCAGAATTTATTTTTTCTTATCTGAATTGAACTATTATTTTAACACATGATTATTACAGTTGTAATGTGCAACATTGTATATGTGTATATAAATATATAAATTTAATATATTTTATATTATGCATATATCTTTATATAAAATATGAAACAACTGTGTTGCTCTCTCAGGACATTGCTTTGATTCTTTATAATCCTAAATAGGATGCCCAAGTGGCCTACAATTCCCATAATTTATATAAGATTTGCAAGATCTAGGAGCTGCAATACTACTGCAGATATAATGGTGCAGTATAAATTAATTAATGTAAAAAATATTTTAATAAAATCAAATTATTTCAGGTGGTTTTCACAAGCAAAAAAAAAAAAAAGTCCTATTCAGTTCTAGAAATATCACAAAAATAACATAGAGTAATATTTTGAAGTTAACTTGTTCAGAATTGTTATTTTTAAACTATGTTCTTCTGCTCTCTATATAAAAATGGACCAATTTAGGCATTTAGATGCTAGAATTTCTCAGGTGATCAAGATTCTTTGTCTTCAGTTTTTGAACATTGTTGCTAGTATGTGAGATCTCAGAAACTCAGTTAAAAAGAAAATATAAATTTTATCAACCATTATGATGGAATCTGGTATATATTCATAAAATAATTGAACACAAATATGTTTATTAGACTAAAACAAATACGTAAGGAAATAGATTGGAGCACTCAACATAACAATTACTTAAGAAAATTCAGCTTATGATAAGTGATAGAAACATGCCCTACTAATCCTTTCATGAATGTGAACATTTGTGCATTCTGAAAAAAGAGCTTGCATTATTTTTTCTTCCAAGCTGTTATTTTTCTCTCTCTCTGTCTTTTTTTTTTAATTTACTAGGTAAATATTAATAGGTATGTCAGACTGAACTATCCATCCATGCAGATTGACTGACAGAGAAGAAAAATACATCAAGACTAAATAACCTAAGTATGGTGCATTTTGAGTGTAGGCCATCACTGGGCGTTTAATCACTTTGACTATGTCAGGATTTTTTATTTATTTTAAAAGAATTGTTTGACCTTGAGTTTTTGTGTCAATGTAATCAAATTCTTATGTAGAATTTTATGTAAAAGATCTGCAATATGTGCTGAAACATTTTACTTTTAGGTAAAAATATTTTTGTGATAAGGAAATATTCCTTACAGATCATTCTCTCTGGTCTTCATACTATTGACTATGCAGTAGGTACAAAGTAAGGTTTTAAGCAGGATGCAGCAGAAAACAAGCATACACCTACTTTTTAAAGGATGACAGGATATTTTGCTGCCTTCTATGCCATTAAGAATGCTTCCTCTGACTTACTCAAATAAGTGCTCAATACTCTCTCACAGAACTGGTTTCTGTGCTGCTCGCTCTTTTCTGAACTTTCCAAGCTAAGAAAATAGCTGCTAACAGATGCCAGTGCTTGATCTAAATTTTACATGGTTTGACATGGTGAACCTGTTTGAATAGCTTTCCACAGGCTTTTAATGAGATCAAGAGGAACAGTTACAAACCTATCAAAATCCAAAATTTAAGATTTTTTTTTTCCTAAAGACCTGTTCCAAATCAAACAAATTAATGAAAAGATTTCCTGGTCTTGCTGTCTGCTGAAGTTTTTGACAGTAGGAACTCAAGTAGGAGCACATATGAATGCTTCTTTATTCCTCGTTATACCACCGTGAACAATATTTTTAACAAGGAGAATTATTCTGAGGCAGATTAAGCCTCAAGAATGCTAATCTTGAGAGACATGCCTATACCTATGCCTCTTGAGAGACATACACAGACATACCTATTCCTCTAGCTCCGCTGACTCTCCTGAAGATGGTATGTAGCAGATATATTGCAGCAGATGGTGTGCAGTTCAAGTAATTGCAAGCTTCTATTTAATTTTCCAACAGCAGGAGACTAGAAAGCCAACTGTTTGTGGTTTAGTGGATTCAACTATGAATAAACATAGAACTACACCTTTCAAATGTACAATTTTCACTGACTAATCTTACCTAAATGTGAAGGGCCACTTCCTTTTTTAAGTTAAATATGTAGTAACCAACAATTTAATGCCTAAAATGCTTTATTAATAGAAATAATACTATGCTTGCGTTTGGCAAGAATATAATCTTTAAGGAATCCAAGGTTCTTTGGGGCTCTCAAATGAGCTTTTCAAATATCACCAAGTAGACCTGCAGATTTTTGGGTAAAAAACCCAACACCACCAAATAGCAAAACCAAACAAAACCTCTAATTCTTCAAATGAACAAATAAAACCTCACTTATGAGAGAGGAATTTGTCATAGTTATCCCTAAAACTTTGTTGCAGTTGCCATTAAGACCAAGATGTAGGGACTTTATACAGGCCTGGAATTATAACTTTGTTTAGCTTTGCACATATTCTGAAATTAAGCTATCTGAAAATTTTTCTCATAGCAGTTTTCTACTAAGTCATATCGTTTATTATAATTCTTTAGAAAATGAAAAATGAAGTGTTTGGAAATAACACAGTAATCAAAGTATTCTAAGTAGAAACCTGGCAAAGACTGAGAATAGACTGTTGCAATTACCACTTGGGAAAGTCACTCATAACTATGATGTGAGAAAGCTACAGCATATCTTCTGAAAATGGTCCACAGAATAAAGTATTAATTATGACGGTATAGAGTCAAACAAATATTTGAATGTGAAGAGTTAGGGAATGTGCTAAAAAAGCAATGAAATATTTATTTTATGAAATTTAATACTGACAATCATACTGAAATCCTTTCCTTTGAACTTGTCCTTCTGAAAGGGAATTCCAATTCCATTTGTGTTCTGTCATCATTACTGCAACACAGGAATGTGATTTTAAAGGGTATCTTAAAATAATGTTTTGCAATTAAAGACTTAAAAGAACATCTATTTATGATATATGAACTGATCATAAAAAAGTGATAAATTCCCAGCAAAGAATGGATTTGTTTGTAATAGAAACAACACATTAAAATGGTTGTGTGAAGCACAGCATGCATATGGCAAAGCAACAATCTATAAAAATGTGTTATAAGCATGATGAACTGTGAAATACAGAACTACATTGAAAAACATACTCAGCAGCACTAATCAGTTTTGCTGCTAATGAAATGACACAGTTCTTTGCTGCTTTCTACAAAATCAAATAATATTCAAATAAAGCAAGAATGAATGATAGAAAATCCTTGATGCAGTCAAAATGACTTGCAATCATGCTGTTTTAGAATTAAATAGCATGAAGAAATAGTAGACTTGAACAGGATAGGTTTATTTTGCTGAGCAGAAGGATGTACATAGGCTGCAGTGTAATAGATGGAAATGGGTGTGGTGATATAGGTATCTAAGTATCTAAGGATTATAGAGCAGGTTGTCCAACACTGCTACTTTATAGAAATATTAGATGGGACAGGAAGGAGATGGTATGTCATACTGATGGAGATAGCAGTGCGTCAGTAATGTACATGCAACTTTTAGCAATGGTAAATTGCACTTGTCTGTGTACAAACCCCATAAATCAGACTTTCCATAGGAGAACATTAGAAGCTGCTGAGGAAAAACATTGCAGTTGGCACAGCTGAAAATGTAAATGAGTTTTGGCAAAGTCAAAATTATTAAAGAGATGTGGAAAAGGTCATCAAATGTTAGGTTACACGACCTTTTGAGGCTTTGCAATCCCTCACAATTGGAGATAAGGTCAGACAAAACCTCACTGTGAGTGTAGCTGGTGATGCCTCACTGTATGCACCAAGGGTGAGCTCTGCAAGGAAGATCTCCTGCAGTTGTATATTTCTGTGATATGAAAAGTGCTGATCAGAGCATGTCCTTAATACTGCAAACCTCCAACTGTCTTTGTGGTAGGTTTGTATTGCAGTGGTTTCTGTGCGGTATTACTTCAGCAGTTAAGGATGCTATACCTAATATTTAAATGATCTCCAGCTTGCTTCTGAAATTATCAGCAATTAAAGAACATTCTAAAATATGGCAGTGAAAATAACCCAAGGTACCCCATGTTTCACATTGTTGTACTGTGAATGGTAGCTGAACAGTTTGCTTGTAAAATCAAGAGCAAACAAGAATATCCAATTCCATATAGATTTCAGTATATGTCAGCTTTCTTTTGGTTTTAGGGTATAATTTTCTTACAGCGCTTTTACTATTCCTTGCTAGATTGTGGTAAAATACTGGTTTTGTATAAAACTGTTCAGCCAGATTCAAACAGGGTGAAAAGTTAATATACAAAGGAGTGTCCTGGAATATGGAGATCTTTCCAGCCTGTCAAAATTGCTAAACAAACTCATTCTCTTTTTGTCTGAAATAAATTTCGTTCAGTTTTTTCTTTGAACATGGTTCAGAGTGGCAGTGGGATGACTGATGAGGTCTCAGAGGGGCATTCAGTGGTGAGTCTGGAGTACTGATCAGTGCAGAAACATCATCTGAGATGCAAACTTACACACATTTGAAACAAACATAAGAATTACATTCAAAGTGTGGAAGAAGTCATGGAAGTATGATTGAAGCAGATGTCATATGAGAGAGAAAAGCCATACTTGTTTTGCCTGTGACTTTAAAATAATACTTTCAAAGAAAAGCTGTGGTGATAGTGTTGAATTCTGTGCCCTCCTTGTATTGAGATTGATTTTTTTTCCTAGCAGTTATATCACTGTGTCTCAAACCAGAGAACATCCTGAAGAAAGGGATGTGATAACATTTGCAGTTTAGATGGTATGAACCCATAGGACAATGTGAGTTGGGATTAGCTGAGCATGAGGGAAAGAGTAGAGTTCACTGAGGAATAGGGCACAGGGAAAAGTAACTCAGGAAATGCTTGATTAATCTCTCAACCCACATGCTGCTCTCTCTTGGGTTATGTTTCTCTTTTTCCTTTGTGTCTTCTCTAAATGTAACTGATCTGCAGTCAGCTCCTCTGCTTAGACCATTTATCCTGGTCAGTGGCCAAAGGAGCTCTGAGCACCCGCTCACTAATATCCCAGCTAATGTTTTCACAGTTGGATAAACTGTGCCGCATGAAAACCTTCATCGTACCCTTCACAAACACTTGCTATTTTCTGTCTCAATCAGGTACTGCTTGTTCCTTCACTCTCTCCTGGATGCCTGTGGCTTACAAGTTATGCAGAATTTACCAGTCCATAGCAAAGAGGACTATTGATAAAATCTGTCTTGAAAAATGCGGGAAATGTAGGCCAAGTGTCAAAGGTTAGGAGGAATTTATCTAGAAGTTTCTATTCTGCCATTTATTTAGATTATTTTTTTAAAGGCACAAATATAAGCCTCATTTTTTTCCATAAAGAGCTTGTTCTGCCTCCATAAAAGCTGACAGTTTTCAGGAGAAAACAGAAAATCCCTACTGTTCTAAGTCTTGAGTGACAAAATGAAATCCATATATCCTCATGACAGGGAAGACAGAACAGCTAGTACATGGAGAGAGTATATATTGACCACATTACCATCTGAAACAGTTCTTCCTGGTATTGCTTAGTGAGGAAGAGAGAACATTTCTTAAAAGATAAAATGCATTTGAGGATCTGACCTAATGAGTCTGTTGTGCTTTATGATACGGTGATCTCTCACCACTCTTGACCGACTGGCTGGGTCGTGACTGTGCTGCACTACCACAGGACTGCCATTCCATTCATATCATTGTCTTAAACATGGTGAAGACTGAGTACAAGACTGATGCCATCAAATCTGCCATCCTTGTTCTTTTCAAGGATTCTTGCTGGAAATCTGTTGCTGATAGAACAAGGCCCAGAAAAGTCTCAGCCAAAACCAACTGTGTCAGAACCACCAAAATTTCTGAACAACTGCCTCCTATTTGCATTTGAATTTATTATTTTCAGTTATTTAT
This sequence comes from Dendrocincla fuliginosa, assembly GCA_035047845.1. Classification (NCBI taxonomy): domain Eukaryota; kingdom Metazoa; phylum Chordata; class Aves; order Passeriformes; family Dendrocolaptidae; genus Dendrocincla; species Dendrocincla fuliginosa. The sequence goes on from JAWWMO010000005.1 coordinate 19,831,005, forward strand.
GTACAGTTATATTATGTACAGACCTCTGTTGTTTATTTTCATCCCTAGAAAAGAGATTGCCCAGAACACATTCTGTGAGCTGAATGATTTTGCTGATAATCAGGAAGCCAGAGTTTCCAGTAGCCAGTCTTTAATGGAATGAGAATTGCAGGGGTAAGTAGAATCCTGTCTCTATCATCTTTTATACACCAAAGTACAAAAGAGATTCTGATTTCAATTTGTCTGGAATCAACTTCAAACAGAAGGCAGTATGTTGAGAACATTTAAACAAAAAATTTATTCATCTTTACTAATGAAATAATATACTGCTATTCTAGAATCTTGTCCCTCATGTTGCTGCGCGCCCTTCATTTGTATATGGAATTTTATACCCCTTAAATCTAACATTGCGCTGAATTTATTCGCCATACTCAAGCAAAATTCAGGTCTCTTATTTGAAGAAGAGATTGATAAGAAAGCATTATGGGATAATCTATCCTGAATAAATGCAATTACTTTATGGTCATGCAAGTTTAAAAATTATTAGGATGAAATGTCAACAGCTGCTTATAGTTACACTCTGAAAAAAGAATACAGGTTAACAAATTAACTGATATTACTGTGCATGAAAAAGGATATTTATCCTAGTTTTGGTAATTGATATTCATGTTTATTCAAGCACTTGCCTGGGTAAGCAATAATAATACAAACAGCCTGGTCAAAGAAAAATGTGTGCATTTTTCCTCTGAAAAAGTCATTGTCAAGACCAAGAAAATGAAATCTTTCCCACTTTTTTGCATTTCTCAAATGAAGTTTTTTTTTTTTTTTCTTACTGAGGTGAAATCTCTCTTTAAACAAGCCTGACATCACCAAGGCAATAAGTTCCTTCAGGGAAAAGTGGGGTGCATAGACACAATTTTCATAAGAAATAAAAGTCCATGCCATAAATATTAACAGAGATAATTTTTTCTGGAAGAGGTACTGGCTATTTTTGCTGTTGCTGTTACTCTCTGCTTTTGGTTCCATGTCACACTAACCTAGGGTTAGAATGATACTAATTTTATTTTCCATTCTGTTTCTACGTGGAATTTTCACCTGCGCCTGTGGGCAGGACATAAACAGCCAAAGCCTTGCCAGACCTTACTCAGATACTTGCATTAATTTAAGACTGTTGCCTAATAATACTTCAAAACAAGCCAATCAGGTGCTATCAAGGTTTTTTACATTACCTACTTTTTAATTCTCTCTGAAATACCAACATGTTTATTTGAAATAATAGAATTCATAGAAAGTGATCTTAAAATGTTTAATAATAACATAAGAATGTGTTTTGTCCAAAATAACTGTTTGGAGACTTTATACAGTTAAGATCACAGAAACAAACTGTAATTGCTGGGATCCACATGACAGTATAGGCATGTTTTTGTGGTTGGGGCATAACTGAAGATTTCAATTTGAAAAAGCTAAGCATGGTGTTTTGGGTTTTTAGAAATGACAAATTACAAAACTGCAGGTATTATATTTCCATCCAAATCTTTTTATATATTTGTAAGCTCTTTCATTCAGGATTGGCAATACCATAACAAAAAGGACAAAACACAACAGAAGTTGTAGATGCTGCACAAAAGAAGGGAACTGAGCCAATGCTTTTGGTTTGTTGTTTCTCTAAATCTATACATGACATTCAATGGCAATTTCTGATTGCATTCTTCACAGGATGATGAAAGAGATGTGATTTTCTCCATGTTCTTGGAAGGAGAATTCTAGTCATCACAAAGTGTTTTAAGTTAAAGTTTTCTCATGGAATTTGTGTCACTTCTATATTATTTCTGTTCCATTCTCTGAGTATTTTAGTTATTTTTAATTGAGACCCAAGGGCTGGGGTATCGTTATAAATCTAATCCTGAACAGAGGTCCAAAATCAAGGGTGTTAATGCAGTTGGGCACTGGGGATATTGAGTGTAGTTGCTGTAACCAGCAGGTCCCTTTCTGCTTCTCAGCTTCTGGAGAATCTATTGCAGCTGCAGATAAGGTAAAACACATGCTTCTGCAAACTGCCCTTCCTCCTAGCACACAGGACAGAAACACCAAATGCTCTTAGAGGAACCATTATATGATGAAAATTTTCTCAAGCTTGAAACACTTCATCATGAACAGGGAGCAGATGTTATTCAACTGACATAAGTAACAGCTTGATATATAAGGTCCAGTTAAAACAGTTAGCACTACTGAAAGAAATGGAAATTAGGTCATATTTGAAAGATAAATGCCAGTGTCTTGAGCTGTCTGTGCTGTCATGACAGCACAGATACTACCTCAAGCTAACATCCAATTATCTGACGAGTTTTTTATGTAGTTTCTTGAGTTTTGCTATGTCTGCATAGCCAGTAATGCCCACATCAGTGTAGCTGTGCTTCTGCCTACTTTTCATCTTCTGTAACACAGTGTTTTTCAGATGACTTCCAGCAACAAAGAAATGGTAGCACAGATGTAAGTAGAAACGCACTGCACTGAAATATTATATTTTGTAATAAAAGCATTGGAGCCCTGTGCTCATTAAAGATGTCATTCTGACTCTGCTTCTGTGAGCAATAGCTGGAATAAAAGTACTTATTGTACAGATAGAGAAACGTGATAGTGACACATGAAAATAATGCATTCTGAAGAAAAGTGTGAGATTTTGGAAATCTTCCTGTCCTTCCAAATGACCTGGACAAGGAAGAAAGGAAATGCCCTGCACTGACAAACCAATAGACTTCATGTGTCATTCCGTAGTTTCCTGGATGCTCTGGTTTGACAGGAGCTGATCCAGTTGCAGTGAGATGGGCCTGCAGGACAGACCTGCTGCAGCTCCTCTGCCATGTGAAAGGAAGCAAATGTGCTACAAAATTGAGTCTTCCTCAGACAATCAGCTTCCCCAAGCAAATCAATGCCTGCCTGTAGTTGAAATGCCTGGTTTGGTTTTATTAAAAGAACAGAAGTGAGAAGCTACAGTTGGCATTCTCTACAATCTTTCTCTCATTTGTCCACAAAACTGGGGCTATGTTCAGTTTCATAGCACAGTAGCATCTATTTCAGCTTCATTGCATTTCATAATCACTGTAGATACATAAACAGGGTTCTTTTTTAATAATGTATGATTAATGGCCAGCAATTTCTCAGCTTGAAGTACTTCTGTTGGTGGGAACATCTGTGCTGAGTACAACAGCTCTGACATGTACATTATCAGTATACAGTAGTACAGTACAGGCTCATGAAGAATTATTTGCAAAGCCTCTTCACCAAATATATCACCCTGAGTGAGGTCCTTTGTTGAAAAATGCTTCCAGATACTATAAGAGTATTCAAATAGCGTAAAATTCTTTTATGTGTCAGGGACAAATCTGGAACACATCCATGAATGGCTGGAAACAGTGAACAGTATATTACCAGTGTCAAATATCAGGGATCCAACTTAAAGGAGGGGGCGCTTTTTATGTACAGGAGAGTCCAAGTTTTATATTAAATATTTAAAAAGTTAATTCCAATACCTTTATTGGGATGTTAAATATACTTGATAGCATAAGAAAAATTATATACCACATACTGCAGAATAAAGAGAAGAATGAGCTAGTATTTTTCTGACTCAAAATACAAAACTAGATTCCAGGACAGATTATGACTTCTAAAAGGAGGTTCACTGTAAATGGAAGAAAAGGAGCTATGCCAGAGCAGGGTCCCAGGAGAACTGCAGTTGACTCAAGTTTCTTTTTCTGGAGACTGTAGAGTTAAGAGGGTGAACAGAGGAGCAAAAGATCTGATCACCCCTCCACAATAAGACATTGCACTATGCACAAATTTTCCTTTGACTGGGTTTTTAGTTTGAGCTAATTACCCAAATTATTCTTCTCTGTACTTCACTTTAGTGCAGGACAGAAGGAATTTATAAATGCTAGATGTGATATTCATTGTTTTAATAAAAGTTTCAAGTAGAGATAAAAGTTCTGTTTGCTTTGGAAAGCAGCCACAAGCAAAGTTTATTTGCTACTTCAGTGCCAAGTTGAACTGCAAATACAGACAGCAATTCTCTTTACACTGACCACAAAGCACATAAACCCTTGAGCCAGCTAAGGGAAGTCTCTATATATGAAAATCAATGTGAACATTTCAATTTAGGCAGTCCATACTCTTTCTTGTGTTTACCATAGAATTTTCCTCCAGGATTTTAGAAATATTTTAATATTATGAAACTGCAACCCTGACTATAGATATGTAAAGGTCCAAAGGCTGGAATGTGACTAACAGCTGGTGACAAAGGTGTCACTACTATCAGCAGCTTTGATATATGGTTCTTTATAGTCTGGAATATAACTGCCATTGTCAGCATTTCCATTCCCCTGCAGGCTGACTGGCTCAGCACCACTGTGCTCCTGCACCCCAGGCAGCTCATTTCTATGCATGATTTTAATATGCTGTGCAAAATAATTGGTGTGCTTTCTCTATTTAATTATTTTGATCCTGCAAATCTCTTATTTCCCTTGATGCATGCTTTTATGAATCTTTCTTCAGCTTACTTTTTCAAAAAAGATTCTTCCTCTCTGACGTGGACAGGTGCTTCCAGATTTGATAACAGCATAGTCTGTGCAAATGTAGTAATACTCAACCTTTGGCTTTGTCAAAAGTATAAACCTATATACAAATACATCATTCACTGTATATAGTAGCAATGGTAAAGGTATAAAATGTTTAACACAAACACATAATATTCATCTTGTATAGTTTATCTGATTTTTTTTTTATTTCCTTCTTGATGCTTGTCACTTGAATGTCACTGCTAGAAACAGCAAGATCTTTCTGAATAGCTTTAGCTTTTGGGAAAAGTGACATATTTTATTTATAAATAAATTCTGGTTTCACCTGCAAAACTTTAAGTTAAAGTATACATAACCATAAGGAAAAAGTTTTGGCTACTGGTACACCTCTTGCTGGCATAACTTTTTATTTTGCATCATAGCTTTCCTTAAAGATTATGCATATGTAGTTATCTTTCAGGTTTCTAGCCAATTATTGGAAACAAGGTATTTTCTTGCCTAAGGGTGCCTAAAGCAATGTATAATGAAGGAAAACTGAAAGTGTAATTTCACAGGGCATTTTGCATAGGAAATGCCATAATAGCTGTGAAGTGTGAGTGGCCTTTGACTTTTCATGAGCAACACTTCATTCTTCACTGTAGAGAGAGATGTTTCACAGCATGTTTCAGTGTTGTGATATATTCCTTTCCAAACTCCTTTCTTCTGGATGCAGAGTGTGGCCACATACGTTGACACAATAACTGCCTCCAAAATCCTACAATATGGAAGTCAGTAATATATTAACCAAGAAGTATTTCAAATTAGTGTTTGTCAAAATAATTATTATGCTGATATTAGGGATGATTTAGGGGTGTTACGTGCTTGATAAGAAAAATACATGTATCAATTTTCTTACACTAATTCACAAATTAGTAAGTATGTAATCTAGAATTTTACCACCTAAAATCTTCCTGAAATGTGTTTTGCTCTGTAGTGTCTGCTCTGTGGCTAGAATTTTTTGCCTTATTTTGAGTCCCAATCCTTCTTACACTGAGTTCAGTAGTATAGACCATATTTCAATGTAAGCAGTCAGTTACTGATTATGAAGCAGTTTATCTGGGATATTTTTCCAGATTTTTGAGGTTTCCTTTCCTAAACATTAAGACAAGCTTTAACGTTAGAAAAGGTCAATAAACCAGCAGACTGAAAGAGTTTACAGATGAATAACTGACTTCTCAATTTTTACTATTTCAGCTTGGGTTTTCCTTTGTCATTCTCTCCCCTTCCCCTGCAATAATGACTCAGTTTGTCAAGAGAAATGTTTGAAAAGGCACATGTAATTATTTTTTAAATATCACTGGATTCTTTAACAAAATTAAAAGACACAGAAACATGCCTGTTCTTATGGGCACTTTCAGTTTCCACAAACTGGTGTTTTCCAATAAAAAAATTGGCTTTTGCAAAAGTTTTTGCATGCTCTCTGGGTGTGAGGTGCAACATCTCCACTGGTCCTTACCACTTGTTAGCAAAGTCAACTGCAGGCATAATAAAGACTGTGTTAAAGACAAAAGTTGAAATTACTTGCACTTTATATTGCATTTTATGATTCACATTTTTATTCCTTATCAGCTGTTATATTTTCTGGAGTATGCCAGCACACAGACTTTTATTTAATGTTTCCAAAAAATGGTATGGGCTTCTGCTTCCCAAGATTGAATGGGAAATATTTAGATAGTCCTTCCTGTCTTGCCGAGTGTGAGGTTGTGCAGCTGTAAGAAAAGTCAGAAAAGGTTTAATTCATAACATTTGTGCATTTTTTTCATAGAATTTTGCAGATGTTCCTTTCTGGTGTGGCTTTTTTATTTGGCTTTGCCTCTGCTTTGTTCTCATATTTCAGATTTCACTATGAAGTAATAAATGACTGTGGTACACAGAGAATTTACAGATGGATCATGATTTCCATACTGTTTTGGAAAAGTCATAATGCATTTAGCTTCTGACAAATTCTTGAAAAATACAAAGATTATTAAGACTTTATTGGTGCACATTCCACAAAAGCTGAAGTCTAAAATATAAATCACTGAAACCAAGAAAAATTAGTGTTATTTTCAGAGTTGAGAGCACTGAAAATGGCTAGTGAGTTACAAAAGTAAAAACCGTGATGAGGAGATTGCCTTAGAGGGAAATACTACATCAAACCATTGAGTGACACTGTGCTTCCCTTTGTCTCTGTTCAAAGTACTTCGCAGGTTTTCCAAAACGAGGCATTCAGTGGGATTAGGTAGTCAGAGACTGCCAAATTCTCTGGCCCCCTCTGCAGGCATGCAGAGCCCAAGGAACAATGTAGATGTCACGCTGAGTCTGCACTGGGACAGACTGGGGGTAAAAGAGCCTCGGTGCGGGCGTACTGACCCACCTACGGCTGCGTGTCACGGCACCGCCGAGCCTATTGACTCTGCGGAGCCGTGGGAGGAGGAATGCGGCCGCTCCCTGCCACACAGCAAGCCCTCTCAGGCAAGGGGCAGCAGCGGCGACAAACTGGAGTCCCCACGCAAGCTTCAGCATCCCTCACGGTCAGAACGGGGTGCCCGGGGGCTGTACCACTTCACCTAGGAAGGGATCTCACCGGCGTGCTTTCCAGGGGTTAATCAAGACCAAATGATTGACGTGGTGAGAGTATGGGCTTTCTTTGTGAGGGTGGCAAAATACTAAATAAGATAGGTTACCATCCACTCCTGCTTTTATGTCCAACCTACAGACACCTACAGATGTAAGGTGACTTCAATATTTTTTAAATAAATTTGACTTCCTCTCAAAGCCGCACAAAATATCTTGTTTTCTCTCTTCCTCACACACACAAATACACTGCTTCTTGTTTCCTTCTCTTCCAGGTAAGAATTTAAAGCTATTTCTAGGTTTTGGGATAAACAGGACTCACGGAGATAGTGAGATAATACTAGCATGATGTAAGGTTTTGTACTTCTAAAAAGAATAATTTTTATATTAAAGAAGAAAAAAATATGATGAAGAGTTAAAAGCACTACATGATAGTGTCAGTTACTGAGTTTCCTGCAGAAAGTCAATCCCATAGGAATGTGTCATACAATTACAAAGATGTACAGAGCAGGCAGTGTTTTTTAAAATTCTGGTTGGCTTCTTTTTTCTCTTGGAGAAATTTTGCCTTGCCACAGGTTCTTACCAAGATCGCCTCTCTTTTTCCAGAAAGCAAGCTGTGTTGACTACTACTAACAAGCCCCCCTTTATACCTTTCCTTCAGGGAGCACAAGGATTCCTTTGAGCTCTGTAAGGAAGGTTTCTTCCTCCTGAAATTTACACATTGGGCAAAGCTCTGCCCTGGCTTGCAGCACTGCATCCCCATTGAGCAAGTTCAGTGGGGTTATGTGGGGATAACTGAAGCTGACCTCCTGACTGCCATTATAATAAGCAAATAAGAATTTTCTTACTTCCTTTATAAAGGCCCGTTTTTATGGAGTTTTTTTAAAACTACATCTTGGGAACTTAATTCTTATTCAGGTAGAGAATCTTAAAAGCAATTTGTTGATATAAAGCAATGATTTATCAGATATTTTAGAGTACTCCAGGAACAAATCACTTTTCCCTCAGTAATGTGGAAATAGGATTGCAACAAAGTCCAGAAAAGCCCATAGCACTCACACAACTTCATGTGTACCCTGTGAGCTGGCTCTGGGCTCTGACTAGGAACTATAGATATTTCCTGTTTTGTGAAATGTTCTTGAGCCAGCAAGAGAGTGAGGAAATTTGAAAGTAAGAACTTCAGGCAAAATGCATCCCTAAAAGGAAAAAGGTTTTTTTTATGTGTATAAAAAGACGGTTCAGACTGATATTTTACCCTACATTTCCTGCAAATACCTTTACCTTTTCCAATACATACAGCTGTGTATGAAAGTATATATACACATCTATTAATTGGGAGATATGTCAGGTAAAAGATGACCTGCTCACCTGTGGCAAGGACAGATATCTTGTCATTAGCTTTGTGGTCCAGCACAATTTTTGAAACAATTTTCACAATTTTTCTAATTTTTCACAATAGGAAGTGTTATATTTCAAAATGCTTTTATTAACACAAATCATACTCTGTCATATTTGCTTCTCGCTCTCTTCCCCTCCTCCTTCAACCTCAAGCTACTGAATAGTTGCAGCTTTCACTGGTTCCAGTTTATGATTTATTAAAGTTAGTGCTATTTCTTGAATATCTCTAGATTCTTTTCAGAGGAAAAATTCTGACAAGTCCTTCCAAAGACAGCTGGAAGCTACTTAAACCTGCTCCACTAAAATCCAGCTGCAAATAAAATGCAGAATTTCTCACTGCAAACAGGTACCTTTCTGTACAGGAAAGAGATGATCACATATAGTACCCAGGTAATCAAGGCCTAGGAAAAAAACAATTTTTTTTTTAATTTCTGATATGTCCATGCAGAAATCAGTTGTGTGCACTGTGGGCCTGAAATGCCCATGGGAGGGCAATCAGGGGAATTATTCCTATGCAAAGGAATAGCTCAAGAGCTGTAATAATTCCAAAATGTGCTCTTAATACTTTTCTCTGATAAGGTCAGCAATGTATTAGGAACTACACAGGCAGAATGGAAACTTTGGGTAGCAGAAAGCAAAAAAGCTAATTTGACATGTAAATTGAAGGATTAAGCAGGTATTGACCTTGCTATAATTTGTTACAAACTTCTTTTTTTTTTTCAATTTAAAAAATATGTCTTGGTTGTCTCTCTAATTCTTCACTATTTATCAGCTTTGCTGAAGGGTATGTCATGGAGGAACTATCTCCAGACAACTCCTAAGAACTAGGAGCCTCATAGAAAAGAAAAACAAAGCCCCCTGGCCAGCCTGTGTTCAAGTGGAAAACATTGTGTAGAAGCTGCCAAAAGAGATGGGACCAGAAAGGGACAAAATGAATAGAGACAATGATGAATAGATGAGAGGAAATTTTTCATGGCTCTGAAAGAGTGATGGAATCTCAACTACATGGAAGGCAGGCAGAGCTTGTGAAGAGGAAGCCATTTGAGAAACAAACCTCTTACAGGTGTCCTGTGTTCCATGGCATGAGTTAGTTGTGTTAGTCCTTGGCGTATCTTTTCAGTTATTAAAGAGGATTTCATAAAATCCTGCTTATAACTGATACTGAGGCTGTGGAAATAAAGTGCAGAAAGTGGCAAAAGAGTTAGATCTTTCAATAGAAGTGTGCTTCCAGGAGTGCATAAGCACCTAGTGTTCTTTGGTATATTGTTTTAGTGAAGACCATATTGATTGAATTTTTAATGATGAACTATTCACTTCCTTTCTTGACATCAACACTTATAAGTTCCATGCCTTTTTTCTGTCTCTGTCAATACTGCTGTATATTGGCCAAGGCAAAGGAAGGTCAATTCTTTGATTCTTTTTGCTCATATTTTGCAAGTGCCCAATTATTTGATATGTCCAAACATTTAGTTTGTTTTAGTCTTGGTAGTGGTTGATCTCTACTGAGCCACTTTATTTTGCACTGAAGCCATCCAGATTAGAATTACAGACTGTCTAACATTTGGGATTCTACAAACATTTGCTACCTGGAGCAGCACAAGTTCCTCAGACAGCTTTCCAGACCCACACAGACAAAAGTTCCATTGAAATGAATAGCTCTATTCATTTGCGAAAGGGAGGGAAAAGACTGGGCAAAATTTTAAAGGGCTCTCAGTGCATTTATGTAGCTCCTACAGAAGTCACCAGCTTTAGTCACAGAACAAGTCTTGCTATCCTAATTGTTACAGTGCTTCAGCCATTTCTTAATTGCGCCCTTTGGACTTCTTTACACTCCTGTCTGGGATCTTTTTAAAGTGTCTCCCATACTAAAACACTGCCAGCACATGGCAGAAACAGTGAAGAACAGGTCCAGGTTTCTAAACTCCTACATATATGAGGAATTTTAGTAACAGAAATAATTCCAGAGAAGTAAATGGGATTCACTGTGCAAGTAAAATTACCTACATGCGTGTTTGTAGGATTGGACCCAAGACATGCATTATAAGCTGTAAGGTTTTAGAGTTTTTGCTTCTTGCAGGCTTTGAATTTTTAGCCCAAAGGGCTGATTTGGCACCTCTGGAACCACAGCAACTAAAATAAGGGAAGAAACAAGGACAACAGCAACAGTTGTTCTAACCTACTAATTTTGGTGTAGTGGTGAAAAAATGTAACATTGTTGCTATCATTCCTCAATTTCAACCAAGTGAAACCTCACCATCCTTTTTGCAAACTGATATTTTGTTGTAAATATGGTGGCATTTCATACCTTTGAACAAATAGGAAACCTGTATACATAATACTGTAGGTTTATCCACTGACCGAAAAAGTATATGCTTTTCCAGTTCCTTGTTTCCATTTTCATAAAGTGTTGAGGGACAACCAGACAGGGTTTTTTTTTTATTTTTCTTTTATAAAAGCATAAATCTGGGTGATACTAAAGAGTGATGTCTTTTGCCCTGACATAGATCCACATTAGTCACAGAAGCCAAAAGATACATCTCAGTAAAGTAGATTCGAATCTGGCCAGCATGAAGGGTTTCTGGAGACTTAATCTTATTACTCTCTTTAGTTTTCCTGTGCTGTTGCTTCATCCTCATCATCTCCTTGACAACTCTTACCTTCCTCTGGCTAGGTTCTTTCCTTTTCCAGTCTAAGGGTTGCTGCCAAAATTGTCATCATCATCTTCTATTCTAAATACTTTTCCTTCAGCATCTTGAAACCATTTATTTTCTCACCTACTCACTGCATCATTCTCCTTGTTTTTACCTTCAAGATGCTGCACCAAATAGCAATTGCTTTGGCCTACACCCTCTTTTTCTGCTACTTCCTTTTCTGTTCCTTAATATAGCTCATTACTGCTCCTATTGCATATCCCTACCTATCTTAGCTTTGTTCTTTACCATCCCTATCTCTTGAAAATACAATTAAATACAGAGGGGAAAAATACATAATTTCTTTGCTGGCATACATTTGTCTCTTTTATTTTTAGATTAAATTATTTTTTTACATCTTAAGGAAAGCTAATGTTGTCACTCTTCACCTTCTAGTATAGAACTTCCCATGTTTTGTCTGACGAGCGTGAGGTCAAGCGTAGGATATCTTGGATCTTTGCTTTAATGTTCTGAATAGCTCCATGTGTATTTATGGTACCACAGAGATACAACAGATGCACAGGCAGTGAATTGTAAAATGACAGATTAAAGAGAAACAGCAGTGTTAAAATGTAGCAGGTGATCATTTTGATCTCATTTCCCAAGTCAAGTAACCATGAACCTGGCCTGCCTTCCTCACAAACCAACATATATCAAACAGATTCCCAATAAGATGGCTAAAGAGATTCTGGGGATGCTGGTTAGGGGACAGGCAGTCTGTGGTTGGCCCCCCTGATCCAAGCACAAATGACCTTGTAGGAGAGCTTGCACCCTGGCACTGCTCATTCCCCTCTGTGACCAGTGTCCACCATTCCCCACTCCCAGCTCGTGGACAATTGTGTGTTTAACTGGTTGGGTTTGTGCTCAGAGCAAAATTCCTTTAATGGATTTCTGTGTCAGTAGAACTGGATGTGACCCCATCTTTGATACAATACCTTGGAGATCTGTTGCTTTGATCAGTATTTGACTGTTTAATCTTATATTTCAAGGAGATAGGTTCATTTTTTCTGTACAGTAATTACAACAAACCAGTTTCAGGTAGCTTGTTGAGCCAGCTTGACAAGCTAGAAAATACATACAGCAAATTTTCACCTCTCTCTATTTTTCCCTGTCAGAACAACTTCAAGTTCCTTTATTTCTAAAGTAAATAGTAACAAGCAGCAGGGCCATAACTTGTACTGAGACAGAAATTCCAGGTATAAAAAGACCAGTTCTATGAAATTTAGACCTTGGGTAACACTGTCCTGGGTGGCTATAATCCTCTAGCAAAGGATGAAAAGGTTATCAGGGACTGACCACCAAATATTGCTCCCTTCAGCCAAAAGAGCTGTTTATAGCATGCCCTACAGGTACCTTACTTAGGCAGCTCCTCCTTTGGAATGTTTCTTGTAAGCGTAGTGCAGCCACATGTGACTGTTCAGCAGAGCACAAATATCTTTAAACAATTCAAATAAATATTTGCTGATTGGTTTAAATAAGGCAGCAAATTACTTCCCTTTTTACAAGCATGTACACTTGTGTGTGAAACCATATAAAGGACCTTAATTTTGTCAAGATGGCAATATTTGGCAAACTTTATTGTATTATCAATGTTTCAATATTTTCAATTATCAGTGTTATCAATATGGCTAAATGACAAATGACTAAACATTATAATGTCATGTACAGGCCATTGTTCTTTTATTGATGAAGACTTAAATGTTCACAGGCTACATTTATGAAGGGATGTAAGGATTTTTGCTAATTTCTTCAGAACATGCAGAATTAAATCCATTATTAATAGACACAATGTCTTCAGTGAGGCCAAGACTTTACCCATAGTAGGCAATGAAATTGAAGTCACTGGCAGATTAACAATGATTTTTTTTTTCACAAGCTTTCTTTCATTTATAGAATGTATCTTTTCATTGCAGTTTAACTATTACCATTTCAGAGCAAGGGTGCTAAGACAGATGTTAGGTATTTTGGAGAAGAATCATATTTTAAAATATTTTTGTTAATGGATTATTGATTTATGTCTCAGCATGTGTGCAACATACTCTTCAATGTTAAAAAAGCAATTTTTATGCAATTTGTTGATCGTATATTTTTATATGTATTAATCTGCTTTCTCCAACTAATAGAAAAAAAAATCAACTCATGCATACTAACAATGAATTGTTTGATTTTGTGGTTCCTCTCTTGAAAATGGTTCTTTTCTAGTCTACATTCCAGTCCTCCATGAGGAGACTTTCCCTTTTTAAAAGTCTTTTTCCTTTTTTTCCAAAAGTATCTTAAAAGCACAGCTACTAAATATGGCCACATTTGTAGAATATATTTTATATTTGAGCAGATCATCTTAGCAGCAGAGAATGGGAGACTGCTTTGCAAAGTCTGTTTCCACTCAAGGATTCCAGCTTCTAGTTCTGCAAAGCCTTCTGGGAATACATTTTCCCGGTCTGCATTCCAGTAGCTTTTTATTTCCTGTAGCTGTGTCAAAAGCAGTAATAGTAAGTCTAAAGAATGGAACAGGTTACTTTATAATATATGTACCATATGGCTTTGCAGCCTTCTTTCTTCATTTGTTTGGAAGTGATTGCAGAGGATAATAGTGACTCTGTTCACTAATTGCTGTCCCATGTGCCATATTCATATATTTTAACAGGGCTGTCAATGAAAAATTTATGTTTTATTTTCAAATTTTCTCTTAGATCATTATGTGATCAGAAGAAGTTAATTACAATCTTTTAGAAAAATAGCAATGCTTTTGGATCATCATAAACCCCATACAATATATATTTGCTTTACTTATTGCTTTATATTCAAGTCTGCTTTTCTATGGAAAGAAATGTCACTTTTTGCACTCACCTATTTCTCAGCATCATGTGGAGCCCATGTATGATGTATTTCAAACCACAATCCTTATAGGCTCAGATTTCATTTATTAAAAGATCCTCAATATTAATCAATATTGTATTTCTCCAGAGTGTTGTCATTAATAATAAACAAATAATGTTTAATGACAAAGTAACTTATAAATTTCAAATTTACACAGTGTCCTACAATGTGATAGGTTTTATGCTACATATGTCATAAAAGTTCAGTATTCTCTCTACATTCCATGATTTTTATTTCTTGTTCCTTTTTCCTATCATTATGTGCTGCAAATTGCACTGGGGGATTAGTGCTAGCAGAAAGTCGTGTGCATTTTGGAGCTTTTGGCTTTTCCTAAGTAATTCATCTGCAACACAGCTGGGACTCAGGGGAAATCATGAGAGAAAAAGGGTTTTAACATCTGCCATTTTTGAATGGCAAGACAGTAGAAGGGATGTCCACTCACCACTGACAAACTCACAACAGACAACACTCAGAAGGGATCTTTTCCAAGGGAGTATAAAACTGACTGATTAACTAGGTGAAAGGGAGACAGTGAAATAAAAGACACTGAACAACTGAAGGAGTTGTTTGGACCAATCTTGTACTTACTGATATACTTAGTTTACAGATCAGTGCTGAAAGAAGAAATCAGGGATGTTGACTAAGACGGGCAGAAAGTGCAAAGGAATCCTGACCAAATAAGCTTGTCTTTTAACTTCTGTTTACATCTTGGATAATAGAGCACCAGGATGGACTCCTGAAACAAAAAGAAAAGGGGCATTATAACTCGCCTTTAATTCCAACACTTTTGAAAGAAACTTACAGCCACTGAAGTGTGACAACTATGGAGAAGAACAAGGCTGCCTTGTCTGACCGGCAGACTCAGTCAGCCAGGGTGGGAAACTGTAGGTGGCAGGGAACTGGTGGATAAGGTGCAGTGATTCCTTGGCTGCACACACTCCATGTCAGTGTCTAACATGCAGACTGGCAGAGATTTCCTATGTGTAACTACAAAATAGTAAAGTAAACTTTCTACTTAAGCTCTCCCCAAACCTTAATCATGTAAACCAAAGAAAAACCTTCTGATCCCATCATGGGCCAGCCAGGCTGTGAGTCAGAGAGCTGCTGCTCTATCAGGGAGAAGTCAAGGATGTCTCACACTGTAACAGCAATAATTCTGTTTAAGCCTATAGGGTTCCTAAAATGTGTTAGGTATAAAACAAACATCCTGAAATACTTACATTTGGATGGAATAGAAGGAAAAACAAAAGCTGTTTAATTTTACAGTGGGATTTTTCACACTATCCAATTACTCATTGTTTTAAAAGAAGGGATTCTGATTGAAGTACTTTTGGAAACTTTTAGATAGTCTCCCTCATAATTCTCACTTCTCTGATATTCTCTAGGACTGAAAAATACTGAACTGTCTAAGGCAATCTATCCTTAACTGAGGAAAAATCTCAAACTCTACTTATAGAAACACCTGTTTCCGGACTCTCCTGCTTACCTCATTAAAAGCTTTGTTTTATCTCTGTCTCGAAGAGAAATGGAATCCAAAGGCTATATCTATTTCCTGCACCTTTGCTGTGTCCAGAAGAGGAGGCCTGTGTAGAGCTTATATTTCTTTAAAACTTTATTTTTCTTTTTGTTGTTACAAGGAGAAAACTGTGCTTGTTCTGCCTCCATTTAGCAACTCCTTTTTTCTGATCTGTCCGAAGGAAAGAGAGAAGGAGTTGTCATTATCTAGACAAGAGAATTTTAATAAATCCAGCTGTTGGTATAACTTGAAGGCTTAAGTAAGACTGGAGCATCACAATACAAAGTAGAGGACAGTTTATCCTTCTGCAGTTTAATTGAGTGAAAAAAAGGTCTAGGCTAGGATAGTAATTTCCCACAAGTCTTCTAAAATCTCTGTTAAAAATACTGGGAAGGTAAGAGCTATTGTTTAGACTCATCAATATATAACATTATATCATTTTACAATATTTGCACAAAAACATAATCCTGTCTCTTGATACCTGATGTGAGTAAACAGATCCAGCATCTACCATACTGTCTCGACAAGTGTAAGACAATGATTGTACTAAAACAAGTCCCTTGGCTCAAGGTAGAACCCTTTTCATTAATATTCAGCCTAACTTATTCCTAATACAGAAATTGAGGATTCCCTAGGTTAAACTGTAGACAGCATGAAGTTAGTTTATAACAGCTATTATTCTCATTGCTTACCCTACCCACTGCAAAAGACATTTGGGAACTTAGACTGAAGGGGAAGAGAAGATTTGGACCAGAACATACATCACATTACTGAAAGAGTTCAAGTTGATCCAGGGTACAGCGGCCCTGAACCACTGCTGTCTGTGTTCCCACTTAGCTGCGCTGAATAAGAACTTGGCAGAGCTGAGCTTGAAGCCCAGGTTCTGGACAGCGAGTATAATTGTCTCAGTTTAAAAAGTCTTTGCAAAAGGGAAGACCAGTGCTCAGTAAGGATCTAGTCTGACAGTTACTTAGATATTTGACATATGGCATTTCTATTTCCAGCTGCCAAGGTATGTCTGAAATGTATTTTCTATGTCCTTTTGTGGTGGGAAGGAGAGCATATTCATAGCCCAAGTAACCACGCATTCTTATCCACTCACATACAAAACCTCTGACCAAGATTTCATGTGTAAATTTCCAATTTTAATCAGGTCATTTCAGTTGAAGAACTTACATGCACTCGTGCATAACTGTGCTAGACATATTTCAGCAGACTATTCCTTAGGCATCTCTAGTATGAGTGAATCTTGCAGAGTCTACAGTTGAGTAGATGGATCTTAAAATACTAATTCAACTTTTTTTAAATGCAGAATTTCACAGGTTTTTATTTTCATATATTTCTCTTCCACTTTCTTCCACTTGTCTCCTGATCACTCTCTCTGTTTTTTTGTTTGTTTGTTTTGTTTGCTTGCTTGTTTGTTTGTTTGTTTGTGGGGTTTCATCGCAGGGAGGTTTTTTTGTTTCTAGGAAGGGGTTGTTTGGGTTTTTTTGTTTTGGCTGGGTTTTTTTTGTGGGGTTTTGTTTTGTTTTATTTTGGTCTTTTGGTGTTGTTGACACAGTATTCTGTCCTAAGGTTCAAGATAAAATGGAGACAATGTCTGTGATTTGATAGGGTAGCTCACTGGAATTAACGTGGTAGAACACAGTGGTTCTGTTCACAGCAAAAATGATAAAGAACTACTTTGGAAAAAAAAAAAAAGTTTGAACTTTTTTTAAAACTGTTTTTCCAGAAAGGCAGATTGGAACTTGGCATGTGTATCTCAACTTTAACATCATTTGGAGTGGTGGAGAGAGAGGTTATGCAGGTCCCATATCCCCGTGTTGATGACTAGCCCAGTATTAGGATACTCCTTCATAGATGTCAGTGTGTGCCTCCCCCTACAAGCCCTGCCATCAATAGGCATTGCAGCCATATCACAGCGGAGAGTAAAGTGGAGGTATCAGGCTGTTTCATAGCTACCCTCATGGACAGACTGTCTTTTGGGAACTCTTGCCAGCTGGCACAGGCTAGAGAACTGCACAGGTTGCACTAGCATGTCTAAAACTGGGAAGAACAGAGAAGCAGGGAGCACAGCCAGCTCCCTGATGGTCTCGTCTTTCTGCTTCACTGAAGCAGATAATGTAACACTTGGAGCTTGTGTCAGACATAGTCTGAAAGGATGGCACTGGTGCTGCTGCTGTTTCATTCTTGTCCCTCTCAATAATAACACATAGAGACCGGGATCGCGAGAGAGGCAGAGTGCCATGAAGTGCTGTGGAGGACCTGCTAAGCACCATCTAAGTTTTCACATGAAGTTAAGAGGTAGCTGTTGGCTTCACAGGAAATAAAGTGCTGTTACTACATCACCACCACCAAAAGGCAATGTGCTGAAAACCTGTCAGATGCATCGGTCAGACTACAACTGCCAGGGGTCTTGTTTAAAACAGGAGTTCTTAAATGAATTCAAGGGGATTCTAACTGCTCTTCAAACAAAATTTAATAACTAATGCCAGACAGATAGCACATCATATTTCCTTATGGTTCAGAAGCAAAGGGAGTTCAGCCTAAAATTCATTTGCAGACATCTGTAAAACACATTGCTGTGGAATGACAATAGAGGCAATCCATAACGTGAAGTAGGCACTTGTTCTTTATTATGAGATACAGATACACTGACACAAAGCATTGCTTTTCAAGTAACTATGCTCAGTACAGTACACACACAATATAACTTGAAGCCAGACATTGATTTTCTGTTGCCAGCGAACATCTATTTGATATACACAGACATCTTGTGATTAGGTTGTGCTCAGTAGCTAGACCAGCAAATGACAGGGGTGGAGTCGGGGAGGATGAACAGGCTTTTTTTCTGCAAGCAATAAACAAACCATAAATGTGTTTATTTCTATAAAGAGTGGAAGTAAAGATCCAAAGTTCAAAAGGTATTAACTTTCAGCACATTTTTTCACTGGATCTGGCTTTACTTTTTATTGACAGTCATCTACAATCAAGTGTATTTTCTGGCAGAAAGAAATGCTTGTCTGCTGAAATTAAAGACAATGAATAAGGGAACAACATGTACATTAATTTTATATGCATGAATGACAAACAAAATGACTTATTAAATTAATTATCCAAAGCAGTACAGAATAAAAATGTTGTAATCTATTGTTCTTAAGAAATGTTACATCTCACCAGGGTTTAAAATCCTCTAATTCCTGTGGGTTATAATTTCCAGTTTCAGAAATATCTCCGTCAGCTCTGTACGTCATTGCAATAAAATCCAGTTGGGGCCAGATCTTACCATGATCCCAGTTTCTGTTCCTGAGTGACAAGTATCAGTGCTGCTAAACCAACTGGACACGATCTCCATTTAGCGGGTGCAAAACAATCTATTTCAGTATCTATAATAACCAAATGAAGTAGCTACTGTGATCTGATATAATTTATAAGTCTTATACTTGCAAAAATATATTAACCAACTTATTTTCTCTTTGAATTCGTTTACTATGTGTTTCAGAAAGAGGAAACAAAATCTCCAGTTAAGCCACTGGTTAGAAAATTAGGGACTGGGGGTTCAGTTCAGAGATCTGCCAAAGATTCCTAAGCACAGTTTATAGTTCATCACCCTTCTCAGTAGAATAACTTTTGCTAACCTCATTTCTGCCTGGGGCTTTTTTGCCACTTCAGAGAATGTTACATTCTGTAAAGCAACAGGGGAGTCTTTCCTTTATGTATTCTGCCTTGCCAGATAAAAAAGGCCAAAAAGATCCCTGAATTAATTCCTGTAAGAAAAAAAAATATTTTTAAAAGTTATGTAAGCACCTACATGATGGAGAAGAAGTAGGGAAGATCATGCTAATGACTGGCATTTTTGTTATTCTCAATATTTGCTGTCCCTCTACTCTCAAAGTGAAAGTTTACCATATGGCTGGAAGAATCCAAAAGAGCTTGAATATATGTTTATTTCACTACTGAAGAATGCCTATCTAACTGATTCCTTATGGTGGAAATATTTCTCCAAGTTCTTATGATTTGAATGCTTTTTCCCAATATCTTATCAAAATATTCCTGTCTGCACATTGAAACCCATTGGTTGTTATCTATCTATTGGCCATTTCTGGTAAAAGTGTTTAACAAACATCAGGAATTGATATCTTAACAAATAACATTATCTAATTTAGTAAGAACCTTTTGTCTTCCTACGTAGGTAAATTCTATTGAATATTTTTGCATTTCTGCTAGACAGACATACCTCTTTCAGAAGAGGTATTAAATGTTACAGATCCAGTGTCATCTCTTGCATGCACATTCAGGCAAATGAAAATGGCCTTGAAGATTATTTCTAAAAGATTTCGTACTTAGCCAAACATCACTATATAGACTTACAGGGCATTTCTTTTTGTTTTTAAAGGCCTAATCCAAAATCTGTTTAAAGTTGTTGAGAATGTTTTTATTGAATTCCATGTGCTCATAACTGTGTTGTAAATGCAAAAGAATTCCTTTCAACTAGAAAGAGAATTTTTAAATGCACATATATATTAACTTACATCTAGAAATATATATCAGGATTATTTTTTGTAAGAAACTCAGATATTTTTAGTAGACTATTTCACAGTAGCATTCTAACCAATTTCTCCTCACTAATTTCTTAATATTTCAATAATGAAACAGGTTTTTTTCCTTGGAAGAGCATAGTATAATGGGTACTGAAATTAGATTAATTGTCAGTTTGCTTATAAGGAATACAATCAGTAGTATCAATATGTTGTCCTTGAAAAAATCCTGTCACTACTGCAGTGGTAATTGAATATGGATTATGAGTATGAATATGTGTGTCTGTATCTTTATGAAAAATATTCACACTGTCTTTGAGATATCTATTCAGTTATTTTGAATACTCTTTTGATGAGACTCATTCCTTCCACTGAGATAGGAAGTGAATACAACACTAAACTTGATAGTTGCGTTCAATTCATGCATTGCAAAATAGGGGAAAACAAAGCAAAACACACTGCTTTGTGAGGATATTTAAAAATATCCAGTAATTAAGACTCATAGGAGTTATGGCAAGACACATAATATAAGACTGACCTATGAATTTATCAGCATGAAGTTTCACCTGGTCCTGTTAACCTATTTGTACAATTTTTATCGCAGCTATTTTTTGCATGATGCAATTTAACATAAAAATGATGACCCACCAAATGACAAAGCTAGCACCAAATTTTAGACTAATTCAGGACAATTAACTATCTGTGATTGATTAGATTAATAAACATCATAGTGTTTCACGGCCTAGAAGTGGTTCAGATATCACAAAATTGGTGGTATCCAGGTAGTATTCCACCTGGAATTCCTGTTTACAATCGCTATAAAGAGTGTTGGTCATTGTATGAATATTTGGATTACAAATGCTTGCAGACATATGTGTTTTTAACCTGGTTTTAAATTACATCAGATTCCATTTAGAACAAAGATTTACTTCACTGTATCCAGAAAATTGTCTGTTCTTAAGGGTGAAAATGATTGAGTGCTACTATACACCACTACACCCTTCTTCAAACTGTGCTGAAATCAATGGAATAACATATTATTGGAAAGCAACAGATGGCAGCATTTGAAAATGCCAGTGTGTAGAAGTGTGCTATTCCTGCCTTACATATTGAAATGAGGAATCATGTAGCCTATATGAGACTTTCAGTACACATGCTGACTCTCGAAGTCCCCATAAGTTAGGAAATGTATCCTGTGTCATTCTCAGATGGCTAAGGTATACTCTGCATTTCTAGATGCCGTACTGCTAAGCAAATATCAAGAAAGTATTATTTCAGGAGGTTTCAGCAACAAAACAAAACAAAACAAAACAAAAAAAAAGCAGGACCAAGGCTGAACTTTTATAAACTTGAATGAAATATTTATATAACAAAATGTCATCACCCTTGTCTCACTGAATTCAGAGTATTCAGCAACTGGAGCACAGGTAGACAAAAGGAATTAGAAGTTTGTGGCTTGTACTGATGTAGCCAAGTTGCTTAGTGGACTGTGAGTAGTGGTGCTGAGGTTGGCTGTCTGCAGTCAGAGGAAAGGACCCTTTGCTGTTGCAAATAGTTTTTGCATTCTTAGTGCCAGCTCAAAGAAATAGATGTGGCAGTAGCTAATGGCAGGTAGATTGCTCTCTGCTAGGGGACAGGCAAAAAAATGTTAGTGCTTACTGTCCATTTTCATCCAAATATGTTGAAGGCCTTACCCTTGGCTAAGTGGTGAGGATAGTAATCTGGTTTTGCTCTTGAACTAGGAAACAGTTCCCTATAAAGGCTGTCAACAAAAAGGAAAAAGTGACTATATGTGAACTGAGGGTTGTGCCACTTTGTTACTAGAAGAAGATCACTTGTTTCTTTGAACTAGTGTTCAGATATGCATTTAGCATCTTGATAAAATCCAATCACACAAAAAGATGTATGTATAGCCTTTTTCTGCTCAAATTTAACTTTGCAGTTTTACAGGTTGTTTCCTTGCAGTGTGACTAGAAAGCACTTTGGACAATACAGAGACCTACAATTAAATTCACCCAGTGAGTTCCATTCACCCAGTGATTTACCCAATAAAATCTGTAAATCTAAAAATCTAAATCTAAATCTAAAATCTAAAATCTAAAATCTGTAATGGTAAATCACCCAGTGATTTACCATTACAGATTTTAGCTTTATTATGTATCTGTGAACTGTATAGAGGTTATTTATGTGGAGTATCAACAAAGCTAT
>JAWWMO010000005.1:19874633-19896578 GCA_035047845.1 Dendrocincla fuliginosa
CTGTTTTCTAAATTTAAAGGAGAGGGATTATTTCTTGGCCAACATAGATATCTTAGTTTTCTCTCAAAACTAAGACATCTGTCAAATGCATATGTCTGCTTGACCTGTTGTTCAAGATTTCTGGGTTTCTTTAAAGCCAGGTTTAAAACAATGTAGGAACCTGGATAGAACATGACCAATGTAATGAAAGACAAGTAGTAACAAGGGGTCTGCCAGCTGATCAAACTGGCGAACTGAGAAAAAAATACAGGAAGACCTATTTTCCCAATTAGCACTTTTGCATACTTGAAGTAAAACTGTATTTCATTGAAGCTCTAATGAATTTCTAAGATGGCATCTTAAATCTGCCAGGGAGTAAAGATTATCTTTTGGTAAGTTTCTCACATTTAATTCTATTAGAAATGAGCTGAAACTTACTAACCCATATTCACATGAGTCTTTTATAAAAGCTGGGTCTTCTTGCTGTTAGATACTTAAATAATACTAAAGGTGGTAAAGGATGTAACAGATCTGTCTTTTATAGATGGTGGGTGTCCTGGAACACAGCATCCTCTCGTTTGCCCAGCAATATGCAAAGTGATGGCGCTTCATAAATATTTTTCATTCATTATGTTTGAATGCTTGGTTTAGAGAAAGCTAGTTTGTGTCACAGATGGTGTGAAACACTTGTTATAGCCGCATAAAGGCAGTGATGGGGTTTATTTTCCCCTCTTCAGTTTCTCTCTTTGGCATCAAGACATCTTGTTCAGACAGGGCTGCAAACCCTTCAGGAATCAAGGTCTCCCATTCCAAAAAGCAAGACTGAGAACCACCACACTTTCAACGTGATATATGTTGTGAAGCATGAGCTGCTTCATAGTAAAAGGATAATTTTGTGAAGAGAACTTAAAAGAAATGCCATTGTTTTAATGAGGCACTGATGTCCTCCCTATGTAGATTCAATCTGGTCAGGAATGGAGCAATGCCCTTGCTGTTGTTCAACCTAAATTGAGCATGAAGAAATACAGAAATAAGAATGTCCTTGCTTCTGATGCAGGCAGTAGGATGGGTATGCATTAAATTAGTATCATGTGTGGCAATCCTTTAAACCTGCTGTGCTCACGTTGTAGCTGAAGCTGTGCCCATCTCTGAAGCGTGGTGCCAGCTGAGCAAAACAGGAAAGCAAAGGCAAAGCTTTGCTCTGGGGCTGCTGAAATTCCATGCAAGTGAACTTCTGGTCTGGGGTCAGAAAAGAAGATTATGTTAACAAGTGCAAATATGATACAGGCTAAAGAATATCCCTTACTAATCTCTGCATTGAGTTCCTTAGCTGGGCACTGAGTCTGATCCAGCTCTTGGTGACAGCTGCAGGACTTTTTCAGCTGACATAAATGGATTATCTTTGATGTTAGGCACTTAGGAGGGTAAGCAGGGGGTTCACCATGTTGTTGGCTGTGACAGTTTCTCATATGGTGATTTGCATGGATTTTAGTTACTTTTGCAAGGGACCTTTGGGACATAAGAGTTCCAGTGAATGAGAGCAGCTTGTTCACAGCATCTGAGCATTCTTCTCTAATTCAATGTCTCAGTGCTCACATACTGTGCCTGGCCAGTGTTCTAATACAATCCACAGAAAGAGGAAATGGTAGGTGACAAATATGTTGTCTTTCTGGTGTGATTGCTGGTATTGTTTCTGTTAAAACTTTCTTTTGAGTAAATATTCATAATCAGTAAAATATTGACATCTAGGGCTTAGTTTCATTGTTTGGGCTACTTGAATAACATAAAGAAAGAAGATTCTCCTGTGTCTGGGAGACTCTTGATGTCTGTTCTTTATAAACTCAGCTTTGTCAGAAGGCCCTTGCTTCTCCATGGTACCTGCTGGAATTGACAGATCACATTTACTTTGAAAAATGTGGGAGAGCCTAACTCAAAAAACATTCCCTTGCCCAGCCTTACTCTCAAGAGCTGCTTTTGTAAAGATTGCATATTCCTTACATGTACTTGACTAGTGCACCTTTCGTATTACAATATATGTACACACCCTAAATTGGGCTATTTAGAAATCCTGTAGAAACTCACTGCTCCTTGTATTTATATGGAGCAGATTTGTGTCTGTGACCAATGTGCCCAACATCAGGCATCTCCATACCAGCTTGTTTTAATTACCCTACTTAGATGCCATTTCAGCTATTAGTTTTCCTATTAAATTATAGTCTTATCTGTCCTGTAAAAGTGACTTTTTGTTGCCTACAAAGAGTCCTAAACTCCTGATATAAATACCTAAGATGGATATGTAAGTGTAGGTGATAATGATCCCAAAGCCTGCCTCTAATAATGAAAGCTATTCTGTAGTGAGAATCTTTCTTCGCATAATTCCCTGGTGTTTTCATAGTCTGAGATACTTATTTTAAACACCAGAGCAGTCTAAATATATCAGTGGACACAGATGTTTTCCATTCTACACATCCTCTGCAGGCTTTATTAAATTGTCTGTAACTAAACAGTAGAAATGAGCCTCCCAGTTGTGCCATGCTTTTTGTTTGCTTGTTCTGATTGGCATGACTTGGTGGGAGGCTCAGTTGGGCGTACTTTGGGCAAATCCTGCAACACCAGGAATCCTGATTTGCTCCTCCACATTTACTCTGCACTTGCTATGCACTATGGAAAAAATTCCAGGGCTTAGAATTAAAATTCCAATATGCACAATGACAACTCTTTTCCCTCCATATAATAATCATGAGGCCTTTATGAGCATCATAACCCTGTTCTGTACACAGCCCTCATTAAAATAAAAGCTTGCTGTTGGCTCATAACTGGCTTATGATCTCCTCACATACCCATCAACTTACCTTCTGTATTTTGCTTTTATGTGCCCTTCTTGCACATTTTGCTTTGCCAATCGATGCCACAGTTAGCTTGCCAAATTTCTAGTTGAGAATTACATTTACATTTTCCAAATTATATGTTGGGGTTTTTTAATATGTTATATAGACAACAAACATTTGAAGAAAATTTCAACCATACATTCTTACAATTTCCTGCCTAATGAGGTAATTTTGCCAAGTAAACCAGGAAAACACTTGGATTTTGGATGCAAATCAGGTCTTTCTTATTTACATAACTGAAGTCCTTGATCCTCCCTTTCATGTAATGCTTGAAGTTATTCAGACATAAAAAAACAAACTCAGTGTATTTCAGTGGAAATATACCTAATCCTAAGCATATTTCCAATGTCATGACATCTTGTACATGGAAGCAAGGTGAAGGTTATTTATGAATAATAGTAAGACCATTTAATTTATGAAAATCTATATACACACTTGAATATCATCAGATATTCAAGCCATATCAATTATAGGAAGATGAGGACTTTAATAAATTTCCAAGAAAGTGTTAAAAAGAGAAATAGAAAAAGGTTGTTTCCTTATAATGAATGCAATCATTTATGTCCTGATTTAATATTACCAAAAGGCACTGATAAGGAGGTCATTCAAGTTCAGAAAATACAAATATTATTTTCTTATTTGGTGGTCTATAAGCCTTTCATTTTTGGACCAGAAAAGCTGGTTCTGGCAGTTTGTCAGTCCAAATATCCTAAGTAAAGAAATATAATTTCTCTTTTGACAGGAAAATTATTTTCTGTTGTTCTCAAAGACTTATATTTATTCAACTTACTGTCTTGAATAGCATAAAATGTGAAGATTATTACACTTTTCCCTAACAGGACTGATTGTTCTCCTGCTGTCATACGTATGTGATGTGACCCTTAATAAGAGACAGTTGGAATATATAAATTACAACATACAGTTCTGTATGTTGCTCTAGAATGAAATGAAAATCTTCATAATGGGACAAGCAGTTCTTTCTTTGTCAAAACAAAATGGGCAGAGTTAAACATTTTTATGTCACCCACTCAGATGATTGCAGATATGCTGATGTTTCAAAGGCATCATTATACATATGCCAGAGGTCTTTCCTCTCTTAAAACTTTATCACTCAGTTTTAACTGCAGAGCTTTGAGCTTTGTGAATATGGATGAATCATCTATATACATGAGTCATGAATATATCCTTGTTAAAGAGTTTATCACAGATACAGAGGGATAATGAACCTTAATGAATAAGTGAAGTCAAACAAGTAATGCAGGATTCTACAGTGAGTAGAATTGAGACCTGCTGTTAATTGAGAAAGTCGCTGGGAAATCTCAAAACTGGGCTACCCTTCTGTGGCCTTCTCTTCCTATTTCCTGTGCATTCCTCCCCTTTGGATTTTTAATCCTTTGTGCTACACAACAGCCCGATCAGCAACTGGTGTAAGCAGGAGTCTGAGACTCAGGTAGTACAACAGGTCCCTTCCTGGGACAGGACAATCAATGCCATTGTTACAGAACATCTACCTGCCTGCCTGTGCTTTGGCCAGGTGACACAATGCATGTCCTTAATCAGAAATGCCTGGATGTTCTGTTACTGTCTGTGCCAGTTTTCCGAGTTTGCACTGGAGATAGTGAAATTGGAATATATTCTGGTTTTTTGTTTTTGTTTTTGTTTTTGTTTGTTTGTTTGTTTGTTTGTTTTTTTTGTTTTTTTTTGTGCAACCTAGCCATTTTAAATGGTAGAATGTTCTAAATAAGAGTAAATGAGATTTAAACTATTAAAATATTACTAAATAGATCAGGTGTTTTAGCAGTTAAAAGTTTCTCTGAAGAAAATTCACTTAATTTACCATTAGCTGTTGGTTCATGTGCTATAAAGCCATCAAGGTAAAGATTAAAGCAGAAAGTTTGCCACTTTACAGTGGAACTATACACTATATTTTGAACCAAAGACAAGTTAATACACATATATACATTCCCATTAAGCATATAATATTAATACATAATTAATTTTAAAGAAACAAGAAAGCAAACTGCACAGTGGTAGACTTCTTAAGTAAAATTTCCTTAGGAAAAAAAATGTAAAAATTTATCACAATAAACTTTATTTTTTTTAGGACTTCCCCAAAGTTTTATTCAATGTATTTGTACTATCTTGATCTGTGGATTAGACTGGACACTCTACTGTGAGTATTCAATATTGAGAGCCTTGAGTTTAAGCTTCTTTTAGATGATACTATTCTCCTGTCTCAAAGCAATACCTGCAGATTGTAACTGTTTGTGACAGGTTCTATAGAAACAGTGGGAAAGGGAGTATTGCTTCAGCATATTTAAATTGCATACAACTTTTCCAAAGCTCACTAAAATTAATGGAAGGAACTTTTTGTAACTCAATAGACAGTGGGTGAGGCTGAGTAACTTCAGTCTCACCATCCATAAATGGGGTTCTGCCTCTGTGCCATTCCAGTGGTGGGACCGTGGCCTGATTTCAGACATGGTGTCACAACCTGGCAAGGTGAGCAAGCCAGAGAAGAGGGGTCTGATAAGAAAGTAAAGATACAAGGGCTGGATTTGAGTAGAATTTACAGGTCATAAGTATTTTCCTGTTTTTATGTAAATAAGATAAATTAGTGATAGCACCAGACTCAGCTGCCTGTCCATGGCATTTGCTCACACTTAGTGAGTGTACCTGTCTCAAACTAGCCGGACTTGTTATAAGTGTACTTGTCTTGCACCTCTAAGGCACTGATTTCCTGCTGTCCTGCACCTTGTGCAGATACTTGTCTCAGTGCCAACTGGCTCAAAATATATTGGATTTGATGGATGAGCTTTATTTGCAGCAGCTCTTTCCGGATTGGTGAGACATCTTTGATCTTTGTTGCTATGTACCTGCTCAGCAAAAGAGAAGCATCAGCAAGATGTAACTTTCTTAGCAGACTTTTTAGCTGATGCTACATTTTAGAAAATTGTATCTTTTATGTCTGGTTTCACTCAGATAACTGCTTCCTGATGCCTTCCTTGGTTCTCAGATGTGATGCTACTTTAGGTAAGCCCACAAACCCAATATCCTGTCAATTGTGGATGCCTGCAGCATAAAGGAAGGGAAAACCAACTCTTTTCCCACTTGAACTAGAAAATATTGTTTAACTGGATTTTGATGCAAAAGCGGCAAAGTTCAGTGGCAATTCAGTCCTGTATTAAAGCAAGATGAAGACCTATGACAGGCTTCTGGTGACTTCTTAGCTGTAGCATGATTTTGCTGAAGAACAGGAACAGAGACTGTTTTCTGAGTGTTTTAAAAATAAATCATAAAAAGTACAGACTGTACAAGGCACTGTACAGAAGACTGGCTTAGCACAGTGCAATGATCATGGAAAGCACAGCTGTCCGAGATCATGAAGAAAATCCTAGGAGATGTGCAGCATGGTCAGTCTGGTGAATGGTCAGGACATTGCAGTGCTGCAGGTGAAGGTTGATCGTGTTGTCCCACTCTTGTACTCGCACTTTCCAGCTAAATAGTAATCAGGAGGCTGGAGAGCTCATTAGAAAGCTGGAAATTAAATTATGTCTGTTCCCTTGCTTTCTAGTCATAGAGCACCAACATGAGACATAATGCTTTCTAGACTCCCACTTTTCTCTGATTTGTGGTAATACCAGCTCTCACTTTATAAAATAATAGGGAACTACACAATTTTTACTTTGCTATTAGGCTTCTGTGAATTACTTTTATTTCTCTCATCATTGAATAAATTTGCAGTGTGTACACTGTAAGTAACAAAATAAGTACTTTTATATATCAAACTATTTGATAGATCTTGATTTTGGATTTATTTTTATTTAAACATAATGTCAGGGATGTACAATTACTAAGAAAAAATTCTGTAACTGATTTTTATATCTTAATAAGCCAAGCATACATGTTTCATTGTGCTTAATTATGTGTTCAAAGGTAACATCTACAGCTAGCAAGTCCATTCCTGATGTTCATTAGAACTACAGTGTTAAATGCCAATAATAGTTTCATTTTGCAGTATAATACACCAGGGAATTACTCTAGTTTGGTGATATTCACTGGAAATGACTCTTCTTCAATGGTGAGGGGTTTCAGTGCAGAAAGACTGTGCATTATGCCATGTTAATAAACAAGATAAAGAATACAATCCTCAAGGAAAGAACTAATTTTCTTAATTTGAACCCCCCTGCTTGAATTTGAAAGATACAACTTGTTCTGAGCCTTACAGTGTCTGCAGTGTAGAGACCTTTTTCTGTTTTTTTTTCAGCAAGAACACTGCTATAATGCTAGAATAAAACAAGTCAAGTAAATGGATTTATAATGAGAAGGCATGTCTACAGAGATTTCTGATACAGAGTAAAAATACAGTTATCAGAGACTTTTTTCCCCACTGGATACTTTTCTGAAACTCAACATTTATGGACGTGAAGCCTCTGTTTCCACTGAGATTTTTTGGGTTTTTTTGCTTATATTGTGTATACATAGGTCTGATATATATATATATTTAAAACTAAGACTACTACAGCTTGTAAAAATATAGCTGTAGAACAAAAACCACATTAGAATACTTATGTTAAAATCTATATGGTTCTGAAATACTAATCTCTTAAAGCCTGTTGGGATACTAAAAGCAATGAAACAGCTCAGTTTGCAGCATGAACTCTGTTTTCAGTTGTATTGCAGATAAGGAGACTACTATAAAAAAGTTAGATATGCAACAAAAATGTTGAACTATTGTTTATTGTATTCAAATACAACGTCATCAAATTCATAAGTGGGTCTTTTCCACAGTTATGGACAGAATCCAAGCAACCTGATCAGTGTTTTATTATGTACTGCTTGCTATTTATTAAAGAACACTTGGAGAGAGGTTGAAGGTCACCTCAGCTTTTTACATTTGTACTGTAGGATATGTTCCCTGTCTGGGAGATACTACAGCTTAACAGATGTCTCCCAGATGGTCCTGGGATGCAATCATACACAAAAGTCAGGTCAGCAACTTCGGAAATAAAATTCAACTGACAGGAAATACTTATAGTTGATTCAGCAAGCAGCTTTATTAGTGTTTAAGGAAAAATGAGAAATTTTGCATATTTAGAATAGAAAACTTTTGGTAAAATTATTTGAGAAACTTTTAAGTTTGGCATTTCTAAGGTCTACCCAATTTTTTCTTTTTTTAAAAAATTGGATTACTTAGCATAACAAACTTTTTGGTAAAAATATTAGTGAATCTTTTGGTTTGCTACTCCTGAGTCCTACTCACTGTAAAAAAAATTGGACACAAAATACATAAACTTTCACATACCCCACGTGCCTGCCCATGATTATGCAATTCTATCTCTAAAAGCCATTCAAGCCATTTGGGTTTCTGACACACAGTGACATGTTATTTCTATCAATCAATAGCCAAAGAACCCCCTTTCTTCATAAGCAGAAACAAAGGCTTACAACACGGGTAGAGCATGTGACTGTCCTGCTCAACTTTCACTGAAAACTGAAGCAAGGGGTAAATTATATTAACATGGAATGATTTTATCTCAGAACAGCTCTATCTGCCTTTTAAAATGTACACACCTCACTTAGGCACTCTGCAAACACTATATTCAAAATGAAAATAAAAATTAATGTTCATCATTATCTACTCGAGGTGTTATTCACAAACTTTATGATCCTGAAAGCTGATGTAGGAGAAAAGCTGCTAACCTAGAAGTGATCTGTGTTACCCTCAGGCAGTTTATACACCTCTTCTAGGGCAGGGAAGCTTGTTTTGTCGCAGGAGCATCTCAGGCTCTTGTTCAAGTGAAACAATCCTGCTCTTGTTGGGTTGCCTCTGAGGCAGAGCAGCAGGCAGGGACAGCCCGTGGCAGGACAGTGCCTGCAGTGTGGCAGCACAGGGGATGCAGCAGCACAGGGGCCCGGGGCGGAGGGAACACCCCTTCTCACACAGCACCACTTAGCCTGAGCTGACTGGGGCACTACAACCCTTTCTTGCCAAAACTATCCAAATTGCACTCGAGCAACAGCAGAGATCTGCCCAGACTATTTGCCATAACATTTCCTTTACTCTGCTTTCAATTGCAGAGGAAGTTTATATTTCTTTTCTGGCAGTTGTGTGTCACTAATTTGTGTAAAATATTTCATTCATAGAACCAAAAGTGTGTGGTAAATTTATTGGTTTGAAAAATTATTTAAAGAATGAAAAAGGTGGGTTGTACCTGATTTTCAAATCTGATTCCAACAACATTTTTCAGAGTTTTTATTTTGTGCACAGTATAGTTTACCTCAGACTTCAATAACTGCTTAGAAAAGCATTTACTAGATGATTAATACCATTTCAGGTGACATAACTCCTTACTGTGAGTAGCATGCTTGTTTAAAGATATGTCTACGCTCTAATGCAGTGCCTTCCTTGACTAAAGAAACCAAGTGGACTGAATCCCAGATGGATATTTCCAGAGCCTTGGAGATCTTAGAGTATTCAATAATTTTTCATTCTAAATTGGCCTTTCTGGTTTGAAATAATTTATTTAGCAGATTTTTTTTTTTTTAAAGATTATACCGGGTGCTATGGTGCTTTTAGTCATACAATTTCAGTGCTCTTTATCTGCCTTTAGAAAAGAGGCCACAAGATTTCAGGTACCAGAGGCAGTTTCTCAGTTTATCCTCTTGTGTAAAGTCCAGTGATCTGCTTTCTAGGATTTGGATGAAGGATTTGTTTTGGTTTTGATTTTGTTTTTTATAGCTATTTGTCAAATTCACAGGATGTGAAGTCAAAGAGACTTCTATTTTTTCCCAGAGAAACCATTTGGGGTTTGTGGCAGCTCTTAGTTCCCAGAAGAACAGGATGTAGTGCTGGCAAGACACCTGAGTGGTGCCATGCCTTCAACATCCTCTCTGCTTATAAATATTGCAGAATGGAATTGAATGGAATAGAATGGAATATTTCAGTTGAAAGGGGCCTGTGATGATTATCTAGTTGACCTGCCTGACTCCTCAGAATTAAACAATCTGGTTTTAGCATATGGACTCAGAAAACATTGAGAAATATATTTGCCCTAGATTTACACATTTCAGGTCCAATTCCATTGTCATTATGTAACCTCGATGGGAATACAGAGTAAGGAGTGAAGTCCCCAGCTTTCAATAATGTGCTTGTAATGTCCACAAAGAAGACACGAAAGGAAAAAGGTTACTAAAACTGACACTTGTATGCCGTTTCAGTTATTAGTATAATTTTCATTTCAATGCCATTTGATATGTGCCCCATTTTTTAAGATGCTTTGAAACATTCTTGCTGCACACCAAATTAATTTTAAATTGGCTAGTGTGGTACCCATTAGTGCCAAATGTAAAAATTTGTTCTAAAATGGTTTCTCATATCCTGAGGAGATTGGACATTTTAAAGGCTTTACAGAATGTCAAGGTCACTGTAGCTTTTTATTTATTGAAGTCAGTTTGGGAAGCAGAACATGTTTTCCTGGAGGTGTTACAGCATTTTGCAATAGACTTTTTGAGTAGAAATTTACCTTTGATGTTACAAGATTCTACAAAGTGGGAAGGAAAGGAAAGAAAACAGATTTACCTCTTGACAGCAGAAGCATGACTCAGGAGTTTGGCTCTGCTGCATCAGTTTAAATTAAACTTTCTTGGCTGGAATATTGTTTGAAATTTAAAGTAGATTTTTTTAAAAAATATCAGCTTGAATAATCTTTAGAAAAACTCCATAATTAACTAGGGGTTATACTATTTTTTAATCTATTAGCTTTAAGGAGTAAGGAGTCATTTGTACAGCATTCAAGAATTTTATTTAACCATACAACACAAGAGCACTTCCATTTCCCCACTGTAAATTGCAGCTTTTTTCATTTGGTCCACTTCAAGTGTCCTTGAAATACTTGAACGTGCTGATTTCAGTTCTCAAGTAGAAAATACCTTCTTCTGAATCAGAAAAATTTCTCTGGCACAGGAAATGTCTCTCTAAAGCTGGCTGCTCAATACCTCTTCCATTTATGCAGTTGACATGACCCTTCCCTTCTGCAAAAGTGCCATCAGCCCAATTCATGTCCACTCCACACCATTTCTCAGTTCTACATATTTTTGCCTCCACCACACGCATGTAGGTGGGCAATGTTGCACTTAAAAATGTGCAGGAACATTTATTTTACTGTATTAAATGATCAATTCATCTCAGAAAAAAATGGTTAGAGATATAGTTCAAGGCTCAAAATAGGCCTCCAAATAGATGTAGTTAACAATCATAATTATTGCAGACACCAAACATCAGAAACAGTAAACAGGTATCAGACCTTCCATCCACTTAAAAGTCTAAGTGACCTGCACATATGTTATTGGTCTTGGTATTGGGCCTTGAGAGGACACACAGGTATAATGAGAAGCTTGAAGAAATTAGCAACCCACAGCTATTCACCAATGACCTCTGAAAACATTAACCACATCAGCTCTTTGTTGACAGTTTGACTCAGTTAGAGGAGGTGGCATAAACCACTGCAAAGAAGAATAAAAACAGCATAATACCTGCACAAACAGTTTTAGGAAAATTTTGCAACTGAGTAGATTAAAAAAAAAGATCTAAAGGAAAAGGGGATATAACTTATTACTGGAATACAGAAAAAAAAAAAAAAAACAAGAGGAAAATTCCATGTGAGCAAGTCATATAAGAAAATCAAAGGTCTTTCTTTTTCTTATTCCTTCCTTCTCATCTATTTCCACTTCCCTTTGTCAATAATTTTACAAAGTTTACCAGAAAAAAATAATGAATTGGTAAAAAGAAAGAAACAACTGCATTTTGTGAAGTTTTCCCTTCCTGAAATTTCCTTCCTAAACTTCATAGATGATGTTTTCACTGAATTCACCTACAGTTCATGAAAGGGGTTGTAGAAAATATGCAGGTAAGCAGTTCATTGTCAGTAATACTCTCTATCCTCTATTAACCCTGCCACTATTGCACTGAGTTTCAATTGGTTTTTTCCTGGGGTAAGAATAATGTTCTGCAGTAAATGCCCTTTTTGAGAGTTGTGCTTCATTCAGGACACACAAGAGGTTTCCTGCAGTAACTAAAGCTTGTGTGAAGTGTAAATAAGGATCTCATACTTGGCTCCTTCCATTAGGGACTACTAACCAGAAGCACTACTAGGAAACTTCATGAAACCCATGTAGGCTTTGATTGCCAAGTAATAAAACCAAGGCAAACAAAAGAAAATCCCCTATACAAACAGAAAACAAACCCCTGCAAAACAAAACCCCCCAACAGCAACAGAGTGGCCATACAGGGACAGTGCAGTGCTTTGCCTCAGCACAGCTCTTGGAAGTAGCACCAAAGCAGCTTCCTGGTATTACTGTTGTCACAGTAGCAAGTGGCAGCCCTCTTATTAAGAAAATAATTTATTACCCCTGGCCCCAGCATTCATTTTTGCATCTTTCTGATCCAAGTGATTTGCTGAACATGAGATTAGGGCGTTTGTTTTTGTTGTTTTGTGGGGTTTTTTTCCCACTAGGTGAAGAGATTGAGAGTGTTAGGTATTGGTTCAGTACAAATTCTTTTTCTATGACAGGAATCAAAATACAGCAGTCAATGTCTTTACAGTTCTAAATCTCTTTCCTTTGTCATTCTGATTGTTGAACTACGACCTCCTGAGTGTGATGTTTCCAAGGCTGTGTTCAACAGTGCCTTGTTCCCACTTGTTCCACCACTTCATTTCACTGCTATATCCCTATAGCAGATGCAAAGGCTACTTTAGTAATTAAAAAGGCAGTATGTCTTTCTTCCCCCTAAATTAAGTGACTAAGAATAGGAAATGTTGGTGATTCCCTAGACCAGAGTACGCCATCTGCATGTCCTTCTCTGATGTATAGTAAATTTAAATTGCAGTTTTCCCAGTGGATTTAAAATCTGAACTATTTTGGATGCTTAGACCTCAATCCAGCCAGTAATTAACAGGACTAATGTGCTTCCAGCTTGTTCTTGAGGTGCTTTGCTTGGGGCAGAGAGCTTAGCACAGAGCATGTAGAAGCTTTTGGCAAAGTGAGCAATCCATATGTTACACTTACTGCACATACTAGGATCCCATGAAACTGCACAGAGTGGCCTTGGCCTAAGGTAGCCTGGCCTGAAAAGTACTAACCTTATAGGAAAAAGTTTTAGTAAGATGTTGATCTTTGAGTTAAAGACCTCTGCCATATCAGTCTGGGAGCATACAAATGAAGGCAATGTCAGGCTTCACTGCATAGATTTCATCAAACTTGCACTACCAAAAAACTGTTCTAAATGTCTAAGCCACCTTGTTAGCCCCACAGCTTTTCTATCTACTGCGCAAAAAGAAAAAGAACATTTGCCTCAAGGGGAGAATTAATATTTAAATATCTTAACATAAACATAAAAATTATTTGCTTTATAAAAGTTAAGGGGAAGAAAAAAGCAAGTGGACTTTTGAGATGGTGCACTTAAACGCCTTCCAAAGCAGTCACACTCTTACTCAGTAGAACCAGAATAATAACATGCTAGATAAAAACTCTAATTAGGGTACAACAAGGAGAAGATCCTAAGGGGAAATGCATCCATTTATAGTTGTGTCTTAATGAAGCAGAGCTGCAAAATAAATTTTACAGACACTCTGAACCGCAAAGAATTTAACTACTAGTAAGTGGTTTCGTTTTGCCATTTGGCTTAAAATAGTGTCCTCTTTCTCTTATGTTCCTCCTTTTAAATATGACCTGACTTCAATCTCTAAGTTGACTTTGGCACCAAATGTAAAGTGGATGTACACATCTAATATTAAGGATTGTTTGAGCTCTTCTATTTATCAGTGACAATGGGTGAAATCCACTGTATTCCCATATGAAATGTCATTGTTTTCTGTGATTTACACAAAGCCTTAGTGATAAGTGAGCTGCTGTAGTTCGAGTCAGTAAATCTCCAGACTTTTTAAAGTTACAAAGAAAATTCTTTTTGCAGCAGAGAAGCTTCTTCCTGCCAATGAAATTCTACCAGATTTGAAGTGGATATACTTACTAACATCAAAAAATAGAGTTGAGACACAGAGAAGAAAGTTTTTTTAAAAAATCACTCAGACAAGACAGGAGTCTGTTACAACCTAAGGCTCTTCAGAGTCTTGAAAGCATAGATTTATTTAAATGGAAATTCTGGTGATGAAGCCTCTTGAATCAATTTTAATCCTTATTCTGGTCTTAAAGCTATTGGTTTACAAGTATAAGTCCAGGTAGATATCCTTACTGCTGATATCCTTACTAATACTCTATAAATACTTCATGCAATACCTGGCTATCAGGGACCATTCCTGGAACAAGGATCTAAATTGCCTGGTCATGAGGAAGAAGAAGAACTAATTGCTTTTGGCTTTTGCTGTAGGTCTCCTGGAACCCAAGACTGGGCTCTGGTTAAGCCTAAAGAACGCCTTATGTTTCTGTCATGCTCTCGCTAGAATATGTTTCTGCATGCACACTGCAGCTGTGTAAGCATGCTCTGTAGGTTTGGGGGCCCTAACACTGTCATTCCAGTGGCACAACATTTTCAACAAGTTTTAATGGCAAATTTTTTATTTAAGGAGTTTTAAACTTCATGTACTTTTTATTTATAGAAGTATATATCTTTTGTTTTTTGGGAGACAGTTCTAGGTGTCTTTGAAGGTCACAGTAAGCTTACACCTAGAAGTAAAATGAGTAATATCCCATGTATTTAGAATAACTATTGCAACTTGGTGTTTTTATATGTCTATCTCAGAGTAAACTAGTAAAGACACATGCCAAAAAGAGTAGCACATCTATGTGGCAGGAGCTCAGTTTCAGTATAATTGTTTGAGTTTGCAAAAATGAAGCTCACTTTTAAAATGAATGTCAAATTATACCTCAACTCAGAGCCTGCTGTGGGTATAACAATGGCATTGCAGTGCCATGTAGGCATTTCCCAATTAGACCCCAGTGTGACTGGCAGATGCCATTTCAGCAAGGGCAAAATAAGCTTTATATACTACTTACCTCTCAGGGAGTAATTTCCTTGCTTACATATTGAAAATAGGATCCAGATCTCTGACTGGCAGAAGTGTACTGCAGGCATGTCTAGAAGTGGGAAAGGCTGTTTTTAAGCTAGTTCCAAATCTCTTTTCTGCTGGAACTGACTGGCACTGACCTAGCCTACAAGCTGTTCTGAATTGTATAACCTGTTTTCATTCTTTCTCTGTTTTTGACATATGAGCATCACCTGAATGGAGCTGTGCCTTTAGCACTTCTATACAAAAGGTGGCTAGTTGAGTATATTTGCTTTGTCCACTGAAATCAATTTAACCTTACTGTATTAACATTTCTGATAAGCAGACGGAAGAACTGCAGAAATAAAAAGTGATTGTAGAAGTTCATAGAAATGGCAAATGGTGAAAAACAATTAGCTCACGTAAAGAATGTTGTTCTTTTGAAATCACTTTGAGAAAATCTTCAGTAAAATGGTGTCGCCTGTGAAAGTCTAGCAGAGCTCTCGGCTAAGAGACTCAACAGTGTGGATCAAACCACTGCACTTACAGTAAAAATGGTAAATGACTTATGGAAACAGAAAACAGAAACAAGGCCTATGGAAATAAGTAAGATGACCTAATTTTTTAACATTAGTTGCTAAATAGAAATGTCTCCCTTAGTTCTAGATGCTGCTATGGCACAGAAAAATAAATTCCAAACCTGAAACTGAAAACACCATTATAATTCATTATGTAGGACAGATAAATGGAATGAAATATAAATATAAACCTGGATTAAATATATCAAATCTCTTCTCAGTATAGTTTTCCCTTTTGGCAGAAGCATTTACACAAAGCAGTCCATGTCTGCATCTACAGAGAATATGCATGCACAGCTTCAAAAATGATGTGAAATTCTCAGTATTGGCAGAAAGAGCTATTGCTAAGATGACTGATATATATGGATTTGTATAAAGAAAGCCTAGTATATATGTGGTTACAGCTACAATGCATGTAAGAAAGAAAGAAAATACCAATTTTTCATGTATAAAAATTCTGCAGTTCTATAAAATGGAAGAATAACTGTTAACACTGCAGCATCATTTGCAATTAAGAGTTGCAGCATCATCTAGTGGTCATATATGAAAAGGAGAATTCTTAGTGAATTACCCATTGTTTGGGTATTTTATTCAGACAGAAAAATGAAAAGTATAAAGAAAATGGCTGCTTATGCTTCAGGAAGCCATACAGGCCAAGCTCAGGAAAGCAGTTACCTGACTTAATGCTTTCTTTAAATATCAACTTCCTCTTTTCACAGAATAACATTTGTCACAGCAATCATTTTGCAATCTCTCTGAGGTTATATGTATGCTTATGTAGTTGTGGTGGGTTGACCTCGGCTGGATGTCAGGTGCTCACCAAAGCCACTTTATGACTCCCCTCCTCAGCTGGACAGGGGACAGAAAATATAAGAAAACACTCCTGGATCGAGACAAGGACAGGGAGAGATCATTCACCAGTTACTGTCTCAGGCAAAACAGACTCAAGTTTAGGAAATTATTTTAACTTATTACAATTCAAGTCAGAGTATGATAATGAGAAATAACACTGTATCTTAAAAACATCTTTGCCCCACCTCTCCTTTCTTCTCAGGCTTAACTTTACTCCTGATTCTTTCTTCCTCCTCCCCTCCAGTAACACCACAGTATTCATAATAATGTGAAGACCGTTAGAGAACTGCTATGAGAATCAAATTTTACCTGGCAGTGTTGCCACTTGTGTCTCAAAGCTATTCTTAGCTATTTTTGAGGCAATTAGGAAGAAAAAGTATCTTTTGGGAACTGAGTTTGAATACCATCTAATAGTGCCTATAACTCCAATATTTTTGATCTACACAGTTGTTATTGTAACAATGACCTGGTAATATAGGATGTTAGCCTGTAGGCCACTAAATACAGTATTGTCATTATTAATAAAGAGCCACAGGCTTTCACTGAGTTTGCAAAGAACTGAGGCATGTCAGACTTGATGTGCTGGAATTCATCTAGACCTGTCTGGAGCTTTGTCTTGACTTGTTTAGATGTAACAACAATTTTTCTTATCAGTTGATTATGCCTAATTTAATTTACTTTTGTTTATGTCTGTACTGAAAATCAGGTTTGATATAAGTGGTAATAACACTGGTCATTCTGTATAGAATGAAATATTTATCACTGTAACACAGAAATACAGGCCTAGTGTGATATCATGGGCCTTGAAATCAATGAGGTGTATAGAGACATTCTTATCAGCCTCTCAATTTGTCTGTAGTTGTGTGCAAACATACAAGAGCAGCTGCAGAAGCTTTGTAGAACCTGGAGCGCTCAATAGTATTTGTAACCTGCATTTTGAAAGAACTGAGGAAAAATAAAAGCAGACCTCACTCAGAAAACCAGTCAAACAGTCCTGGCTGCACATTCTACAGTTCTGCAAGTCACTGCATAGTTACGGATCAGAGTTTAAGGCTAAGATGGAACTTGTGCTTTTTCTCTTTTTTTTTTTTTTTTTGACATTTTCCCCAGGAATAAGAGAAAATATATTCTCTTATCAGTGAATTGATAGAATTTACTCTGCACCATATTCAGCACTCTGAGAAGTTCTGCTTTAAAGGATGCAATTGCAGAAACAGCAAAGTCAGCACTGATACTGTCCTAAACAACAGCTAATGCTGAACAAGTGAACATTTTTCATATTTGGAGAAAATGCACATACCGTTGGAATGCAAGGGAATTTATTCATAGCTTTTAATGTCTTCGGTTTCTTGTGCCAAATGCTTAGTATACAAACACTTTTAAAATGTTTAAGTCTGAGTAATGATGTCACCAAATCTTACATTATGAATTACATCTGATTCACAGGTAATAAATGTCATATACTAGACAGTCTTTGACTAAACCAAGTCTCTTCTAATAACTTATGAAATAAGGCATAAAATATATGACTGAAAAAAATGGATAAGTGTGAAAAGATTAGTTTTGTCAAATGTCAAATTTGAACTCCAAAGAACTAAAATTATATTCTCATGAATGTTACAATTCTAAAAGCCATTTGCTTGTTATACATTCCTATTTCTGAAGAAAAACAGTTTCCCTCCTCTTCTAGTTATTTTTTGTCACCTGTAATTATTTCTTACATATAGACATCCTTCCACAAGAGAAAAAGGGGAAACTGGCAATTGACAGATCTTGTGGCATCAAGAAATTACTTATGGAATGGTAGCGTACAGCTGATTGTGTAAGCTCTTCCTTTCAATATACGGCAGCATGTCTGAAAAATCATAGTCCAATGGTCTAGAATGAAGCTGTACTTGCATATAAAATATTGATTGTATTTGGTGGAAAATAGACACTAAATATCTTACATAGAAGTATAACTTTATTGGTCTTGAACCTCATGCCTTGTGGGTAAAAAAACCCAGGCACTCAGCTTATGCAGAGGTGTATTTTATGCTTTCACCTGAAAGGTTGTTGACACTTGCTTTAAGATATGAATACGCCCCTTTAGCATTGCACAAGTAACCTGTCAGCTTTGGAAACTGAGGAAACCCAGCAGGTAGCTCTTCCCCGGGACATATTGACTGAAAAGTAATTTGTTTTGATTGACACTTCACTGTTAAAATATGGCACTTTATAATACAGAGAAACTGTTACAGTAAATGGTTTCTTACACCTCTGCTGCGAGACATGCTTAGACATGCAGATGCTGTTACAAAATTTATTATTCAAACAAAGGTTTGGAGGAAGAACAACCAGAACACAACTGCACATGGAAAGAAAGGCAAAATGCCCCACTGTTAGAACAAACTCTGGGAACCTTGTTTAAAAAGTAATTATTAGAACTTGATGCTGAGGGGTTTTTTTCAGTGTGCAGGGACAATGCTTTCCTTATTCTGGTACTAGAATTCCAGTGGCCATAGTCTGAATAATGTACAGAAAAGTGATTAACAAAAGTCTTTCATGCGTTTCATTAAAGCAGAGGAAAAGCCCACCCAAGAAAAACAATTGTATCATTTGAAAAAAATAACAGAGGAAACCAATTTTTCCTCTCTTTAGTGAAAAGATTGTTATCTTTAAAAAACCTTTGTTGACAGCCTCTCAAATTGCATTAAAGTTCATACTTTTTTTTTTTTCCTGGGAGAAGAAACTTGAATTAAGATTATTTGGAGTTTCTGCTGTTGTAATCTGAAAGGTTTTTTTCTTGTGTCAGTAAAGGATGAATACAAAAGCAGAAGAGTCAGTAAATTCAATTGTAGAGTCTCTCTGTAGTGTTAGCTCTAATATGCAATTCCATTAATGAAAGAATGTGACCCCATTATAAAGTGTTATTTATTCAGTGGATTGTGTTATCAGTTTGAGGGCCATTTAAAACTCTGCTTCTGGTGGCCTTTCTGGTCCTAGGCAAACAAGAATGTTCCAATACATTAGGTTGCCCTCACAGATTCATTTCTGTACATGACTACACAGTATTTTGTAGACAAGGTGAAACAAGCCTTGGGCTCATCTTCATGCTAATGCACCTACTTGTCCCCTTACCTGGAACTTGCTTGTGTCCAGCCAGCTGGAAAATATACCGGAGGCAAGAGAAAATACCTAGAGGCATATTAACAAAAGGCAGGGTCCAGAAACTGTACGCTGCAGCTTTTCTTCAACATTTAGTTTTTTTCTGACCTCACTTTATCAGAATGATGATCTAACAGCATCTTTGTATATCTTAATTTCTGTAAAAAACAGTAGCATTGCTGCTCTCATAATAATGCTCACTTTTCCCTGATTAATGATTCAGATAAGTACTTTTCAAAAAACTGTGAACTCACTAACTCACACCATCCAAAAGAAAACCCATCTACTTCAAGTGGACTACTACATATTTTTTTGGTAAGTCTAAATAAACCCATTTTTCATTCAATGTGGTACTAATTTGCTGCTTTCATAAATAATGGTAGAGGACAGGCTGAGTTGGACTTCTATTACTTTGGACAACTGACTCTGCCCCTGGCCACTGCTGATTTGATGCCACTAATGGACAGCTTTATGGGACATTTATTTATAATGCATGGTGTGCAAAGCATCAGGGTGTTCTGCAAAGCTGGCTTTTTTTTTTTTTCCTTTCAAACTCAATAAATTTTAATTGGAATTTGATATTTTGTCTTTATGGAGGCACAACACATTGATATAAATACAGTCAGTTCCAAATGGATAAAATGGGGCAAAAAAAAATCACTAGAAGGTTAACTAAGGAGTGGAAAAGCTTGTCTGTGCAGGCTGTAGAAGCTCACCCTTAGGGCCTTTTGAGACGGGGCTAAAGAAAGTCCCGAGTGATGTGGTTGTATTTCAGTGCTGACCATGCTTTGAATAGAAGACAAGACTAGAGATTGCTGCAAAAGGATCTCCCTCCTCTCTGACCTGAATGAGTCTGTAGTTCTGACTCATAATGGTATTACTAAAACACTTGCACTGAAATTTCTCTCTGTGTAAGCAAAGAACTCCTAAATTGTGAATTTCAACACAGAAACATGATGCATTGGCCTTGAAGAACTCTATTGTTCAAGAATCTTGGAAAGTAAAAAAAAAAGACCTGTTAGTCATTTATTTTGCCTGCTGACACGAGGGGGAGAGAAAGGGATTTTTTTTCTTTCTGGGTCTTAGAAAAAACAGGTGCACATTGTATCACCTTGACTTGCATGATACCCTGTTAAACCTCTGCTTCATTCAGCTCCAGCAGCCTGGTCTGTCAGCGTGAAGAGACTTTGAAAGAGTTTTCCTCTTTCTTTGGAGGAGATTCTGTGCTAAGAGGGAGAGGTGGGCTGAACAGCCATCACTTATCAGAATTATTTCAAGTGAAATTGTTCTTGTCACTTGTTCAGTGTAACTAAAATGTACGTATTTTTCTCAGCTTTCTCTGACTGGAACTAAGAACAGTGTTTCTAAGAGGAAAACATATTTGATGTAATATAATTTTTTCACCATCTGGTGAATGATGTGCAGATTATTAACAGGAATGTACTAGAAAGCTAGAAGAGAAACAGGGAAGTTTGGTTTGCCTACAGGTTTCACAGACTTGCTGCATATAAAGTTCTCTGAAGTGATTACCCAGGAGTGAACTAAAAGTCAGGCCAATTTAAACAGGATGCATCAGAACAGCCACCACAGACTCGCTTTTGCAATTGTCATCCTCCCATCTGCTACGATTGCATGTTGACCAGCATATCCCAGAAAGTCTTCTGGACTTTATACAAACCACAAGACACACAGAGAACTGGTTAGGGTGGTCAGTGTTGCTTTTATTAACAGCCTCAGAAAAAATAGTACTGGTGGCGTTAGGAAGAAAGAAAGAAAGAAAGTACACTGCCCTATTTGTACACTGTCAATTATTTCACCTGTTTGCAAGTTCATAGGTATTTCCTAGCTTATACTAATAACAACAAAAATGCATTAGCAGATTCTGTAAGAAATTGCACCTAAATTTCTGCTTCTCTCCTAGATCCCTTTCAAAGATCATTTTTTACTCAACTCCTTCCCAAACCCATTTGGATGAACTTGGATTGTCATCTGATGTACCGAACGAGACCACCGTGACCACCCACCGTGGTCAGATCTTTCCCCAAATTGTCAGTGTTCACTCATGAAATAAGCACAGCCCAATGTGTTTATTTCCCTCCACTCCAGATGTGCAGCACATACAGTGACTCTTCAGGGAACTTTATGAAGGCTTTATGGACTGAAGGCCCTGCTTTTCTCTATTGAAAGTTGCAAGAAGCTGCCATTCGCTATTGATGGGGTGCACTGCACAGCCCACCCAACACTGCAGAGCTCCCCAGGGCGAGGCCTGCGGGCCCTGCACAGCGACATGG
This sequence comes from Dendrocincla fuliginosa, assembly GCA_035047845.1. Classification (NCBI taxonomy): domain Eukaryota; kingdom Metazoa; phylum Chordata; class Aves; order Passeriformes; family Dendrocolaptidae; genus Dendrocincla; species Dendrocincla fuliginosa. The sequence continues at coordinate 19,896,371 of JAWWMO010000005.1, forward strand.
GACAAGGCAAGGGCTCTGTCCCCAGTAAGAAGGGCTCTGTCCCCCCCAAAGGGCTCTGTCCCCAATAAGAAAGCTCTGTCCCCCCCAAAGGGCTCTGTCCCCAATAAGAAGGCTCTGTCCCCAATAAGAAGGGCTCTGTCCCCAATAAGAAGGGCTCTGTCCCCCCCAAAGGGCTCTGTCCCCAGTAAGAAGGGCTCTGTCCCCCCCA
>JAWWMO010000005.1:19897102-19912111 GCA_035047845.1 Dendrocincla fuliginosa
CCCCCCGCACCCCGGCGTGTCGCGGCGGCGCGGGCGGACGCTGCTGGTGCGTCACCTGCCCGCAGAGCTGACGGCGGCCGAGAAGGAGGACCTGCTGCAGCACTTCGGGGCCGTGTCTGTGCGCGTCCTGTCCGACCACGGGCGGCTGGTGAGGGCCGGGGCCGGGGGAGGGCGGCGGTGCGGGGCGCTGTGCCCGGGCCCGGCCCTGCGGTGGCGGTGGGCTGTGAAGGCCGTGCGGAGGGGACTCTGGGCAGGGGGGCACTTTCACAGTTGTGCCTCTCGAAATTTCTGTTTCATTTTCTTCTTCCAAATTACAAAACCACGGGCCTATCTGTTTAGTGACAAGTGCTGTTTGGAAAGAGCCTTGTGTCCCTTGCAGAACCGCAGATGAACGGTGTCTGCATCTTCACTCAGGGTCGTGGTTTCTTTATACGATATCAGAAATACTGCCTTTGTCACAATGATTTTGGGTACCAAATCACGTAGCAGCAAGGTGAAGTAGTAAAATTTGTTAAACATAACTCCGAGATGAGCTGTCTTATCTGTGAGGATTGGATTTGATTTGAAAAGCTTATGTTCTTTTAAAACCGAAAATATTGGAGGAAATGTTAGCTAGAAACCATTCAAAAGCTCTGAGCACAACAATAGTTGCAACTTTTGTAGCACAAATAGCACTACTTTTGGGGGTTGCTTTGATGAGAGTGGGCTACTGTGAGGTGCTGAAATAAATTACCTGTTTGAAAAACATGTTAGACCTCTTGATCCATACGTACTCTCTTGCAGTTTAGGATGGCTGTTGCTCACTGGAAAAAATGCTTTCCTTGTATTCCTCAAACTGCTGAGTTCTGTCTTAAGTTTTAACTGAAGGAGGTGCATATCCTAAAATCTTAAGAAAAATGTTTTCTAGTCCTTCACATTTGCTCTGCGTGGGAGTTAATTGACTGACATCTGGAAACTTTCAAATATGGGAACTTGAACTTAACAAATTTCTTGCAGGTTTCTATTTTACATGCAATCTCAACTTTTTGATTTCAATACAGTATAAATTTATTTTGCTTGTTTTCTAGAAACATACTGCTTTTGCCACCTTTCCCAGTGAAAATGCAGCTGCAAAGGTTTGTATTGTGTTTGGTATTGAATGGTTTCACAAAGCACTTTCCTGGATTGCCAGTTGTGCTCTAAAATGTTTTACACATCATCTAGTACTCAGTGCTAGGAAAAAGCAAAGCAGCACAATCTGATATTAGAGTTCTGTTTCAGGATTTGCTTACAGAACTTGATGAAATAAACGCTTTTGTAGAGTACTAAGAAAGGTGGGTTGAAAGGGGCTTGTGGAAATAATCTGTTCTAACCTTTCACACAGAGCATGACAAACTTACAGGAGCTGAGACTGATCAGGGCCATGTCAAGGATTTGTGTGCATTTTTATTAAAACTAAGCCAAACATAATTTTCTTGCTTTCTGCATAATTGTATATTTGCCATAAAATTTAGCCCTAGTGATGTACACAATTCAAGACTACCTTGAATGCCCAACTTTGATAGGAAAACTACCACATTAATGGGGGACATAGATACCAGAAAGACAATGCTAATAATGCTTTTTAAATACTAGTCTGGAAGAAAGCCTGTGTCTAGAATTTCCCCCTGCTGTTTGGGGGGGATTTGTTTGGGTTTTTTTAGTGTGTGTTTGTTTACATTGCTTCTATTTTTTTAGGCCACACTTTAAAGAACTCAAAAAGTTACAAAGACTCTGTCACGTGAATTAAGTGGCTTATGTCCACCATAGCACAGACTTAGCTTGAAGCAGTTGAGACTGCATCTTATGGCTGATTTAGCAATCAGAGATAAAACAGTTATGCTTTAAAATAATTCTCACATTTTCCCTCTTCTCTTTCTTTCTTCACTATAATTACTTGAAGGCTTTATCAAGACTGCATCAGCTGAAACTTCTAGGTCACACCTTAGTTGTTGAATTTGCAAAGGAGCAAGAGAGTGTACAGGTACTTAGCCAGCCTTCTGCCTCAGAGAAGTGTAAAAGGTATGTACACAATAATGTTCTGGTTTTAGTTAAGGAAAGGAAATTCTGTGTTCATCATACTTTGGCAGTACTTTTAACTCAAAGGATAAATTGTAACCACTCAGAAGTGTTAACAAGCAGGTTCAGATCTACAGATGAGTGACTGCATTCCTCCCGTGTGTCATTAAGTCTGGAATATGTCACTAACTGATAAAAGCTGTGTGATAGTGTTTAATTACAAAACATGTAGTGGAGGTTTCAGGTTACTTACTCCACTCTCGGAATATGAACAAATGGATAATTTAATGCCTTTGAATTTATACACTCTCTGAACAGAGTGCAACATGAAATAATTTTCGTTCTCTTTCTGTGAGTAGATTTAAGTCAGGAGTGTTTTAATATAGGGAGACTTACTTAAATCTGCATGAGTATTTATTTTAGAAGATTGTGGCTGCTTTAATTGTCCGCATGTATTAAGCATGGAGAATTAATAATGGCTGTAGTAATACCATTGATAAAGATGCTAAAAATACCTATGCAAATCTGTTTCTTATATTTATTAATAGATGATGCCTATTTTATATATTACGTAAGGCATTGAAATTTTGCCCTGTTTTAATCAAGATTAAATTAATTTTCAGTTCAGAAGAACCAGTGAAAGAGGAAGAGAAGATAGAGCCAAACTGTGTTAAAATAGAGAATGGAATTGCACCCAACCATGGGTTAGTGTTGTTTTTTTTATTTGTCTTAATAATTTTATTCTGTTACAGGTTATTTTTAAATGGGTTATGTACTGTTGAACAAGAATTTTGTTTCCTAGTATGCTACTGTTCTGCAGGCATAGCTGTAGGAATTGGCATAAAGATGAAGTTTCAGTTCCTCAAGTTTAAAATCCTTAGCTGACTGGTGCTTTGAGTCATGAGGCTGTGGATTGCATACGAGCCTCCTAGCTCTGTGCGTTGTTTTCTCAGGAGGAGTTTGAGGGCTGGGTAGGTTATCCCAGTGTTAACAGCAGAACACCATTGAGTTTTGTTTTTCCAGGTGCTGCTGCTGCTGCTTCCCCACCCCCCCATTTGCATTTTTGCATGCATGAAGAATCAGTTTTTTGGAGGCTAATAAATTCAACACTTTGAGTATTGAGTTTCTGATGTTTGTACAGCCTGCTATACTGTGCTTTTGGTTTTGGACACATTGATTGTTTCTGTGTCATTCAGGCTTTCTGCCTAGGTTGATAATTTCATTGTGCCCAAGCCCAGTAGATCTGTCATGCACTAACTCCTTGTGTTAATGACCATGTAAGTGGCCCAAGGCTGTTCTAGGGGAAATAATAATATTTAAGTGTTGCTTCCGATGTAATGACTAGTTAAGGCTCTAGAAATCATTAATTGTGACCAATAATCATGTGGCAGCAATGTTACAGTGATTAAAGTTTTTAATTTTTTTTCCTCAGCCTCACCTTTCCCATCAATTCCTGCCTCAAATATTTGTACCCACCACCTTCAAGTGCAATTCTAGCAAATATAGCAAATGCCTTGGCAAGCGTGCCCAAATTTTATGTCCAGGTAAGTAAAAAGCAGAAAAAAAAAAAGTAGGTATAAAATCTCATTTTTCCTCTTTCAGTTATCCACAGAAATAATTATATTTCTCATAGTAAATAAGCTAGTTTTTTGTGATAGTGTTAATCAATCTTAATTTTTTACTCAGTTGAGATAATAAGATTTTACTGGCCAGAGGTATCTTACTTAATTGACACTGAAGATTTAACTGGATATATCTTCCTAATTAGATGTGACTTGAGTGCTTGGAATTTCATTCTGAGAAGGTGCTTTACGTTTTTGATTAGCCTTTTCAAGGTGTTGCTTTTATATGCCATTAGTATTGGATCTCAAGTGCAGTCTTTCACATTGTTCATTAACATTAAAACTTTCCTGATTTACGCTTGCCAGAAGTAATTGGCTATGATAGCAAGGAACTGTTATCACATATTAATTTAAAGAAAACTTATATATTTTGAATATTTCAGGTACTTCATCTAATGAATAAAATGAATCTTCCTCCACCTTTTGGGCCAATTACTGCTCGTCCTCCCATGGTAACTTTTTAAATATATGTTTTAAGTACTGTAGAACTGATTGACAATTTAAATTTAAAATGTCAGCAATATGGTAGGAGATCCAAGTTCTAAAAGCTGGAGAAATCTCTAGAGAATAGCAAATACCACTGCATTTCACTGCATGCAATGTGCATGTTGGCCTTATGAAGAAACCTTTTTGACTGTACTTGAACAAAGAAATATAAAATATACACATATGACAGTAGCACTGGAATGTTTCGAACTGTTGGTTCCCTGTAGAAGCTGAGATGGTTTTGGGGCTTAGACCTCCACCCATGTGTTTTGATCATGTGCTTCTCAGGAAAGTCCTTGAAGCTGAGTGCAAAGAGAAAACCCAGGGCTATGATTGCTGTATTTCTTATGACCTCAACTTAAAAGAATTAAAACATTCACTGTTACGCTTCAGAAAGCAGCAAATTTTTTTCTTTGCTTGCGAAAAGTTTTTCATTAGTAATGTAGATTATCAAAATAGCATCTAGATCCTTTAAAGTGTACTTTGAGAAAATACTTCTTGTCATTTTATTATTCATTGCTTTGACTATTTTTATTAAGTAAAGGAAAGCACGATATATGTCTTTTGGTTTTTTTTTTTAAAAAGTTCAGATACTTTTTTGCCCTTTTCCCCCATATTAGTATGAAGAGTATTTACCGGTGCCTGTGCCACCTCCCCCAGTCCCACCTCTGCCTCCTGAAGAGCCTCCTTTGCCTGACGAGGAAGAAGAACAACAATCTAGTGGGGACGAATCAGAATACGAAAGTGATAATGATGAGGAAAAGGAGAGGTATGTGTTTTACAGCCTTTTGCATGCTTTTGGGTTCACTTAAAGTGGTGGCTTTATTTTTCCAGCTTCTAGTTCAGCAAATGGTGGAATCTCTTAACATTTACAGCATATAGATATAGTGTATAATAGATAGTATAGGGAAATCTTTCCAGGTACTTAGAGAAACTCTAGAGTAACAATAGCAGAAGGACAGTGCTGTTCTAAATGCAGTAAGAAAAGGAAAATGGCCTGTTGTTGTGCACATTATCATTTGTTCTCATGTCAAGAAACCCCCAACTAAACCGTGTAGATATAAGGAAGCAATAATTAGTTTGTTTTCTGAATTCTTATTCATGTCTATACTGATTAAACTACTCAGCCGGAATCATATAATGTTGGAGGTTGTGTACTGAGGGTTCTCTTGCAGTTCTGTGACTGAATTACATCAAAGATGTGGTTCTTTTTTTACTTTAAAAATTGAAAATCAGTTTTTTAATTTGCTATTTAAACTGAAAAATAAGTTGGAAAGTCCCCTATGCTGTATTCAGAAAAAATACATGCATTTGGAAAAAGATACTTCTGTTGAGTGGAAATTGTGTTACAAAATCAGGTTCAGCTTGGGGTGTCACAGCTTTCTTTACAGCTTCAGTGTCCTAATAGGAGTATGCTTGGGGAAGGAAGGACATCACTGACCTCGTTACAATTATAGATTATTAATGTAGTTTCAGTTTTAAAGTAGTTTTTATATAGTCATATTTTTAAAAGTTCTATTTCAAGGACTTTAGGGAAAGGAGAGGGGTTTTTAAAATGAGTAATTTTAAATTGTAAACCACTTTGGTTTTTTTGTTTGTTGGGGGGGCTTTATTTATTTATTATTTTTGTTTAAAATAGAATGACCAAATTGATGGAGTTAGCAACACTTCAGCCTAAAAGACCAATAAACACAAAGAGACGTGGTGTTAGAAAAAAGCAAAGAATTAAAGACTTACTGAATGTCCCTGTGTGTACTCCCCACAGGTTTGTACTTTTTCTGTTTTCTTTTCACTTTTTCAGAAGATTACTCCTTTTACTAAATTATCTTCTGTGTATTATGTTTGCTTTAGTGTTGCTGTTTTTAAACAAGCATTCTTCACTGATAGGTGAATTTTGTAGTGACGGTTGTCTTCCTTTATCCTCATGCTTGGTTTTATTGCTCTAAAAGTAAAAATTTTCCTGTAATTTGAATTCAAGTCTTCCCAACAACCTTAATCTGAAAACTGTGCCTGTTCAAGCTCTGTGTTTCTTTTGCTATCAAAATAATAAAAATTCCTTTTCATAAAAAAAGATAATTAATTTTGTGGCACAGCTGTGACAGAAACAATCTGGGTTTATTGCTTGCAATACTTCTTAAATAAAATAAAATAAAAGTATGATACTGGAAGAATAAAAACTGACTTGGTTTAAAATAAGTTTGAGTTTTGGAATTGCAGTTCTGTGGCACAGTAGACACCAGTGTAGTATTTCTGTGGAGTGATGAGTGATTGTGAATGCATTTTTCCTTATAGCCACCTGCTTCCTCCAAGGGATTTCCTATATTTTTTTTAAAAATTTGGTATATTTTATACACTAGGTGAGAGCAGCAGCAAGGCCAGTTATTTTTCATATTTCAGTGATGCTAAAGTTTTTAATGAATATTTTGTCTGTATTGTAATGTGGTCTGTATTGTAATCTTGGTTTTGCTCCCACTGTCAGCCACACCTACTGTATTTGCAGTGTTCCAATCAACTTGAATTGTATTGGGTGGGATTTATGGAATGGCAAATATATGTATTTGTGGTAAATAACAGCATAAAATATATCTGGAAGAAATCTTGTGTGTGACTATGCATTCATCAATATCTGAATCTTAATTAATATGTTGTTGTTTTGAACAGTAATTCGCACCCTACACTGTCACCTTCAGATGTGTTTGAACAGCCGCAGCATGTAGGTCATAAAAAAATAGAGTTTCATATAAGTTCTGACATCCCAGCTGTTCTTCAGATAAACTCAGAAAAAGAAGAAAAAAATGGTAAGAGTTTGTTCATCAAATGTATTTAGTACTAAAATCATCTGGTTGCAGTGTGTAGAAGGGTGATGAATTTAGGCCAGGAGGTTATTTGCTTCTTTTGTACTGGAGCTTTCAACACCATGTTCCATCATGTTTGCATTTGCTGTTCTTCCCATGTTACAAACTTTGTAAAGGATCCAGAGGATTTTGAAGGTATCTTTGTCTCCTGTGTGCTTTATGGTGATTTGTATGTCTTTTAAATGTTAAGAAGTTTTTATCAAACGTTACAAATTCGTTTTCAGTATTTTATGGTGTAAATGGATGTATCAGGCTAATTTCAGGTGTTCTGTTTTCCAGCTCTTTGAGAGCAGCATCCAAGTGATTGCCAGGTCTTTTGTGCTGTGCTGATTATCTGCTCTAAAAGTGCTGGGCAATGAAAATTACATCAACCATTGAAATGGATGATGAGGCTTGAACAGCAAGGCTAGTTTTATGCTAACTAGCATGTGCCCTGGCTTTTTTTTGTAGTGCATTTGGTTTTGTAGGACCACACAGAGCAGCTGCTTTTGTCAAACCAGGGATTAGGGTTAGGGGTTTAATCCATTTTTTAAAGGATGTGTTCAAATTGCTTTATAAAGTATATTACATTAAAATATTGCTGGAAAGCGTATACTTGTTTTGCTTGCTCTTGATCCTCTTGTGTATAAATTTACAAACCACTTAAATAATGTGGTGGAATTTCAGATCTTTCTGCTACCATTGAAGAAATCAATAATACAGGCTTTGGAAGGATTTTCCCAGCTCCTAGCTCAAATGATAAAATGGAAACTGAAGAGGAGGATGATGAAATACCATCAGAATTTATTTCTAGAAAGGATCTAGAAAAAAATAGACTTTCTAGAGAAGGTATGAGAATATGTTATCTAGTAATACCTTCTTGATTTGTTGCAACAAGTAGTTTAAATATTTCCTTTCTTAATTATCGTATTTTATACTGAGCAAATATAATGAAGTAAATGACCTAAAACGTTCTGGTTTTTTGTCTTCTTTAAGAAATGGAAAAATTTTCTGTGTTCAAAAACTATGAGCCAGGTGATCCAAATTGCAGGATATATGTGAAGAATTTGGCTAAACAAGTCCAGGAAAGGGTAAGTAAACAAGCAAATTAAATATTTATCTGAAAGGGCTTTTTCTTAGCTTTTTTCTAATACCTACACTTTAATTTCAGGATCTCAAGTTCATTTTTGGAAGATACGTTGACTTCCAATCAGAAGTGGAACGAAATATGTGAGTTCATTTGGTACTAGGTTAAATTTAAGCCTCTTATGTTAACTTTTACAATACTGGTGGAAATTACAATTTTAAAATTAGTCATCTTTTTTTATGTTTCTGCTTAAAGGAAAAATGTGTTTCATCTGAAAATCTTAATTTTTCACGAGTACAGAAACAGAATTATTTTATGAACAGTGACCAAAGACCCTACTGTTTTGCCCTTATATTTTAGTTCCAAAATTTACTGTTCTTTGGCTGAGTGACCCAGAATGAGCAGTGTAGATGGTTGTGCATAACAGATCATTTTGCACATGTCCTGTTTAGTAGCACTGCGCGCCATTTTGCCGTCCTGCAGTCTGATGCTACTTTTTAGTAAATGGTTCCCCCAGGCAAAATTGTCTCCTAGGGCATCATTCCTGCTTGAGGGCTGCTCCTGTTTCTGCTGTGCCTCCAACATGAAGCATGAGAATTGCATTTTTTACTGTGAAATAGGGAAGTTTCGTTAAGTGTAATTCCCCATTCTCCATTTTACCCCTAGGTTTGATATACGTTTGATGAAAGAAGGCCGTATGAAGGGACAGGCTTTCATTGGACTTCCTAATGAAAAAGCAGCTGCTAAAGCATTAAAAGAAGCAAATGGATATGTCTTATTTGAAAAACCCATGGTGGTTGTATCTTTTTTTCAAGCATTTAGATTATATTTGTAATCTGTCTCTCAGGCTCTTGTTTTGCTGTCATAGTGTCCTACAAAAGCGGAAATACCTTAAGAAAACCAGTCAGCATAACATGGTGTACTGTTCTTAGTTTTAGGTAGCTGAAAAAAAATAGAGGTGCCTCTACTAGAATAGTAATGGGGATTTATATAAGACAATAAAATGCTCTGATCTTACCTCTGATCCTGCAAAGACAATACAAAAATAAATTAGCCTGTGTAACCACTGTATTTAAATTAAATACAAGCTTTTTGACTTGGTTAGACCTGTGTTTACACAATTAAGAGCATAAGTAATGTTCCTGTTGGGGTCAGTAGTCTCTGCACTGGTTCTCCAGCTGGAACTTTCACTTTTTGATTGTATGGCACTGTCTTTTGTCTGTAAATCCTACCTTATTTTTCACTTAAAATGTTTTGTAGTTTATTTCATTTTCTTTCTAGTCACAGTTATCCCAATCTCTGTTCCTTTTACCTTTTGTCCTCCCGAGTTCTAAGACATCAAAGTTACAGAATTAACATGATGGGATGGAAGATTGTAAATACCAAGCATTTATCCTGCTGGAGTTACAATGCACCTAACCTATTCCTAGTTAGTTCTCCTTACTTACTTTGTATTGTGAACTCTTGGACAGTCTCTCTTAATAACTTTTGTACTGTGTAGCAATGAAGTCCTAATCTTTAATGAATAGACACTTGTTATAATACTTTATGCTGTAGTAGAATTGATTCACAGTTAAAGGTCCCTTTCTAGACTGTAACTTGCAGAGGTCATCTTTTTTTTCCTTCTTGGTCGGCTTCTGCTTGTCACAGACACTTGTAGTCCTTAACAGCATTTCAGCAATTTGCTCGTTCAGCTAGACCAAAACAGGATGCCAATGACGGGAAAAGGAAAAAGTAGAACACTGCACAAGGTATGGACTCTCTGCCTGAAAATAAAAGTAAATAATTAGGTGTGGGGGGGTTTTGTTAATGTGTATGTTCATTTGTTTTTTTTAATATCTCTTGAATGGCTTCTTTAGGAATACTGGGAAATGTTCCATACAATTTTCTTTTCTTAAACGTGCACCTATATCAGAAAAAAAGAGTGCAAGTTATATAGTTGTTGTTTGAAATATTGCTTCTTCCTCTGTTTAGAAACTCGGGAGACTGACATTTCCCTAATCCTGATATCATAGGCTAGTTTTCTGCTTCTCTCATCCTTAATCTCAGAAGATAAGGAGGATAATTCTGTGCAATAGGACCACTTACCTTTCAGTAATCTTTCAGGATTGGTATTGAGAAGAGCTGCTTCTTTACTGCTTCACTTCCATCCCTGCCATTGGAAAATGATCCTGAAGAACTGGTTCCAGCAATAAACTTCTGCTAGCAGTAAAGGACCTTTGGCTTTGCTAAGTTTGGAGGATGAGATCTTAGTGCTGTTGCAGCATCCTTTAAACTTGGCTGAATTAGTGAAGGATATTCTGTCAGAAATTGCTGCTTAATGTCACATTGATCAAGGCTTCCTTTGTGGAATGCATGGGTCCTCATTCTTGATATTATTATCTAAACATGATGGAAAAGTAACTTCTAGTAGAAAGTAATTGCTATATAACTTTATTTCTTATCATGTAGCTTTATGTCACTACCGCTTACTCTACTTCCTTTATATGAGAGCAACTCAAGCAAAATCAGCTCTAATTTAGCTGGGAGGGGTTTCATGGCCTGAAAACATTTGTGTAGTGAAGTAACTGGTCAAAGAATAAGAAGCACTTAGTTCTCAGTCTGTACCCTCTGACAGATCAGCTAGCTCAAATTTAAAGAGCACTAACTTAATCACTGGTTACAGTTGGGGATCGCTGGCTATGCCACCACTTAAGACAAAACAAACTCAAATCTTAGGCTGAGTGCTTATGAAACATTCTCCTTAATCCATGATTTGTTTTCAGTTTGGAGGTTTGATCCTCATTACTTCAAAGAAAACCTGAAATATGAAATAAAGGATGTGAACAATTGTGTCTGAGTTTTACAAATTGGTTGGAGACCCCACAGTATGGTTATTGTGAGGGTGGTATTTCTATTTAGAACTGTTGCTTTAATTTTATATTTTATCCATTGTCTAAAGATTTTTTTAATTGGATTATATTTGAGTTTATCTGAGATGCTACTTGGTCTTAGAAGTTCCTATTTCGTGTTATTGTGGTTTGAAAAGATCTGTATTTTGTCAAATGAAAAATAACTTTTTTTACAGGCATTCTTCTGTATAGGTCATTGAAAAGAGAAAAATGAGCCTTGCCTAAAGTATCCTATTAGGAGCAAGTGTTTATGAGACTGTTTCAGTCTTGTTTCTTACTTCATCCTTGCTAGAAAAAAAACTGTCTAATAAAAAGATTGCTAAATTTCTTTATATTCAAAGAAAGAAACTTGAAAAATTTTGCTATTGGAAAGCCTGATAGGTGAAGCCTGAGCACTTCTATTCTTTTTAGGAATTCCATGTCTAAGAAAATAACAAGCTGCTTATTTGGTTATTAGTTATGTTGATGGTCAACTCAAAAGCTTTTTTTAGAGTGAGCAAAAACATACTTATGCGAGACTTATTTGTACACCTGAAAGTCGTACCTGAATTGCCATCTTAGAGGTGTCATTGTTTAGTGTACCATGGGCAGAACTTCTCCCTTTGCTCAACTATACGCAGCAATCACAGAATGTGCCATGGAGTAATACAGATTTTGAAGAATCCATGAGGTTAAATTAAAAATATTTGTTTAATTTCCCAACTAATGATGAAATTGAACCCTATAAATATGTTTTCCTTTTTCTTCTGGAATCTTCTCATGGATGATTTATCGTGCAAAATTCCATGATAGAAAACTGAGTCTCAGTCTGATTTCCTGTTTGGTGGTTGTTTTGGTTGTTTTGGTTTTATTTATTTGTCTACAAAGGTTTTATCCTTTGTGGAGAGAAGAATACATATGGTTTATAAAAATACTACGTAACTTCTTGCTGGCTGAAATGTCTTTCTTGATTGATTGATGAAAAGTTCAGTTAGTATTTTGGGTGACAATTTTTCCTGTAGCTAAAATACAACTTTTTGGGAGAAAAGCTATGTAGAGGAAACTGATGTTGAGAGTTCTGCAGCTTCTTCATAGGGAAGAAGTGACTTGAAAACCGTCATTAAATGGAAACACAATTGGGTTTTGGACCCCTTGGGAAAAAAAGTGAGTCTGTACAATGGCAAAGACTTGAAGGAGAATTAATGAAACAGAAAAATCTGGTGTTGTCCTAGTAGTTCAAGCTATCAAAAAATGTATTTACTTTGGAGTTTAGTTGGTGGACCCATCAGCCCTCATTAAATCTTGTAAAGTGTTAGAACTGTATTTTATCAAAGAGGCATATTTGCTTTTGATAGGTAGCATAAAATTATGTGTATGAAATACTGAGAATCAAGTAAAATTAAACCACATTCTGCTGTTCTTCTTTAGAAACATTCCTGCGTAAATACTGCAGTAATACTGTCATGCAGAGTGTATCCTTTCTTGTTGTATCCTTTTTTTGTGCAATGTGTCCTGTAGCACTCGACTACATCTAAGTTTTCATATAGAGTAGGTGTGGGGAGGAATTTACATGTTTTAAGCTTGAGCTAATTGGTAATTTTGAAAAGAAAAGGGTACTTTTCAGGGGGAAAAAAGAAATCAATGAGTTTTCTGTGTTGTGTGAGTAGACACAATGAAGGTTCCTAGTCTTAAAAGGTGTCCTTCACCTTTTTCCTCAAAGGTCATAAACCTTACTAATTGGTGATCCCATTCCTCAGTGGAACAGTTCTAATTCATACAAGCTGATCCATGTAGAGCTGTGCTGAGTTCACACTGAGGGTGTTACTTAGTTTTTCTTTAAATAAATATTATATTAACATGTTGCTTAAAATATGTTTCAGAGCAATTCTTAATATTAAGGGGTTGACCGGTATTTTAGATCATTTGATGATTACTGTTTTCCTGGTATATGAGAAACAATCTGTAGTTGATTCAGTTTATATGTTCCTTACTTTGTCTTTTGTGAGTAAAGAAAGAAATTAACAGTATTTTGCAATGAAGTATTTGAAATTGGACTAATACTCAGCTATTAATCACTGCTACCTTTTTTTTGTTTGTTTGTTTTTTATCATTGTTCTCTGCACTGAGGTAGTGTTGTTGCCAGTGACTTATTTTTCTTGTGGGTTTCATACTACATTACTGTTTAACTTTTTGTAATATAAAATTAATACAGCCTGCATCTGTTAAGTCATATTTTTTTCAGACATGAAGCACTTTTTAAAATACTAAACATCTTTCAATTTAGTTGTCAAAAGAAAATACAATACTGCTATTTTCTGGTTGTTCTTACTTTTAACATATCTTTGTGATGTTCCAGGTCCCTTTTGTGTTCCATCTCTTTCAAGTATTACCAAGCTGGGGGAAGAAGCAGTAAAATCATCAGGACTCTTGAACTGTGCGTAGTAGCATTTCTAAAGTATTTAAGGCAGACTAAATTTTCTCGTCTATTCCACATATCTTTAAACTGTCACAAGACTTACATGATAAATGTATGTTAGTTTGCTTTTGAAATCTAATAAATTATTTCCTTTCTCTTCATTTGGCCTTTTTCTCTTCATTTTGCCTTTTATTGTGGGGGTTTTGAGTGGGATGCATTTTTTCTTATCTTGAAACCAAGCAGGAGGACTAGTGCACTGCCACAAATCTGTACTCTGAAATCAGGCACTGTTTTTCCTCAACATTAAAGTAGAAAACACTAGTTACTCCACTGTAGCCTTCAAAGATGTGGAACTCTTCCTTGTTCTACCACATTTTTAGTCTGTCTGGATGGAGTCACTTTACAAAGCGTTACAACTATTACACATAAAAAGGAATATAATAGAGAAAACAGGCAGTGTGTGTCTGAAGCAGGTCAGTGAGGCTGGTGAAGGGTCTGGAGCACAGGTTTTTGAGGAGTGACTGAGGGAGCTGGAGGTGTTTACCCTGGAGAAAATGAGGCTCAGGGGAGACCTGAGTGCTCTCCACAACTACGTGAAATGAGGTTATGACGAGGTGGGAGCTGGTCTCTTTTTCAGGTAAAAACTGATGGGACGAGGGGAAACAGCTTCAAGCTACACCAGGGAAGGTTTAGATTAGATACTAGGAAAAATTTCTTCATTAAAACAGTGGTCAGGCATTGGAACAGACTGCCCAGGGAAGGGGTAGAGTCACCATCCCTGGAAGCATTCAGAAGGTGTGTGGATGTGGCACCTGGGGAAATGGTTTAGTGGTGAGCAGGGTGGTGCTGGGTTAATGGTTGGACTCGATGATATTAAAGGGTTTTTGTAACCTTAATGATTTTATGGTTCTATGGTAGTACGTTCTGGCACTCATGTTGAGCTACGAGTACAGGACCCAAGTTTTTAAAACTGTCTAAAAGGCCAGCAAGTGAATTTTCCAAGTGCTGAAGTAGGGTAACAGCAAGGTGGTGCTGTGCTCAAGGACAAGAACACTTTTTAAGACTTTCGATAAGTGTGTGTCCACAAGAGCTTTCCTTTCCCAAATCTCAAGAACAAATATATTCCACAACGTAATCTTATATTGAATTGACATAATTGTGTGTAATATAAAACCTTTAGATCTTTTCTGCTTTAATGTTCCTAGAGTAGCTTTGGCCTACAAAGTCACCAATGGAGTTGTCATAGAAAAATGTTTCTTTCTCTGTAAAGGGGCAAACCCACCACTAGAGCAAATAGTTGTATATAGTTGTCTGTATATATAACATAAAGAACCTTCTGCCAGGAAGTGCTGGTTCGGGTGGGAGCTGCAGGACCCGGGTGTTTGGCCTACGGTAGGAACAGTGTAAACGTAAGCTGCTTAAGGAAAACAGTGGCAAACTGAACAACCGTGCCGGGGAGGAGCAAAGCGAAGAGATCCCCGAGCACAGAATGCAGGACCCGGGGCGGTGCCGGGTTCTTTCCGGGGCCGCCGGCACGGCCGGGCGGGGCGGGCGGAGGGGGCGGCGTGTGCGGATCGGATCGGATCGGATCGGACTGGCCCCGCCCGGCCCGGCCCTCCCGGGGCTGCGGGCGGCGTGTCCGGATCGGATCGGATCG